>JBBDGP010004128.1:0-100000 GCA_037952835.1 Lithobates septentrionalis | reverse complement strand
CGCAAACCTACCAAGACATGGCCGTCCACCTAAACTGACCGGCCGGGCAAGGAGAGCATTCATCAGAGAAGAGCCAAGAGGTCCATGGTAACTCTGGAGGAGCTGCAGAGATCCACAGCTCAGGTGGGAGAATCTGTCCACAGGACAACTATTAGTCGTGTTCTCCACAAATCTGCCCTTTATGGAAGAGTGACAAGAAGAAAGACATTGGTGAAAGAAAGTCATAAGAAGTCCTGTTTGTAGTTTGTGAGAAGCCATGTGGGGAACACAGCAAACATGTGGAAGAAGGTGCTCTGGTCAGATGAGACCAAAATTCAACTTTATGGCCTAAAAGCAAAACGCTATGTGTGGTGGGAAACTAACACTGCACATCACCCTGAACACACCATCCCCACCGTGAAACATGGTGGTGGCAGCATCATGTGGTGGGGATGCTTTTCTTCAGCAGGGACAGAGAAGCTGGTCAGAGTTGATGGGAAGATGGATGGAGACAAATACAGGACAATCTTAGAAGAAAACCTGTTAGAGTCTGCAAAAGACTTGAGACTGGGGCGGAGGTTCACCTTCCAGCAGGACATCGACCCGAAACATCCAGCCAGAGCTACAATGGAATGGTTTAGATCAAAGCATATTCCTGTGTTAGAATGGCCCAGTCACAATCCAGACCTAAATCACAGAATCTGTGGCAAGACTTGAAAATTGCTGTTCACAGACGCTCTCCATCCAATCTGACTGAGCTTGAGATATTTTGCAAAGAAGAATGGGCAAAAATGTCCCTCTCTAGATGTGCAAAGCTGATAGAGACATCCCCAAAAAGACTTGTAGAGAAAGGGGGTTCTACAAAGTATTGACTCCGGGGGGCACCATACAAATGCCCCCCACACTTTTCACATATTTATTTGTAAAAAAAATTTGAAAACCATTTATCATTTTTCTTCCACTTCACAATTATGTGCCACTTTGTGTGGGTCTATCACATAAAATCCCAATGTTTTTGTTGTAACAAAATATGGAAAATTTCAAGGGGTATGAATACTTTTTCAGGGCACGGGATCTATGGTCAACTGGAAATCAGCCGATACAAGACATGGTCAAGGACTATACAAGGTCAAGGTGGGATTTAACAGAGACAAGTCATGGTCAGGAACTTGCCAAGGTCAACTGGGAATCAGAAGAGATGTGCTGTGGTCAAGAAGTAGCCAAAGTCAAGCCAAGAATCAGCAGAGATGAGTTGTGGTCGGGAACTACCTGAGGTCAAGCATAGGATCTGTAGAGAAAAGCCATAGTCAGGACTTAGCCGATGTCAATAACAAGAAGGCAAAGTAGAGATGAGATGGAAGGGAAGGTCACCAACAGGAAAACAGATCCCAAGAACAGGTTCTGAGCTTAAGTTGCAAGAGAGCAGCTGAAGACCGTCCAGCAAGTTCTTAGGCTTAGCTCATATGTACACATGCATTCGGCAAATTACTTTTGTTCAGCAGATTGGTGCTTGCTTGCTTTGTCCTCTGATGCATTCCTGACATCATGGTATGAGCTTATCGTATGCTGCAGTGCAGCTGTGTGGTCCAATGGTGTATTAGAATAGAACAGGTGAGAGGGAGCCTTTTGATGGATACACCTGTTCTGGGGACAGATATCCTCTCACATCCTGTTGTGCCTCCAGGCCAGAAAGCGACATGAAATCTCCCCAACTTCACAGCACCGGGGTTCTAAAGGTAATGGCAATTTTTCGCACAGACTGCACCATTCACTTTCCACCCCAAATAAAAAAAAGTTTTCACAATGTGCTGGTTGCTTTGTTTCTTATTGTAGCACTTTGTAGTGCTGATAACTTAGTAATGTATACTTTGTATTTTTGTGTTCTCTAATTTTCAATAAAAAAATAATTGAATAAGAAAAAATGTTTTTGATCTAAACCAGTGGTCTCCAAACTGCGGCCCCAGGCCTGAATATAGCCTATGTTTGCCTTGGAGCACTGTTCCTCCCATTGATACCAGACACTATTGATCTTTTATTGAAAAGAATCAAGCAACCCATTTTATACAAAAGTAAAAAACATAACCATAGTACAAAACGTTAACAGAAAACAAAGGAATACACATCTATGTTCAGAATGTATACAATATATACATAGTCGACTACCAAAACATTTTTAGAAAACTATTTACATAAAACAGCAGAGAGGGCCTAAGAGCCACAACCCATCACCTATGTACGCAGCCATTTATCAATAATGAATCATAAAATAAAAACTCTAAGGTGATAAGAGACAGACAGCCACCCCCGGGAAAGAGACTCCTGGCAGTCAAGGAGGCTTGAAACCCCTCCACGCCTTCAACCAAGCCCTACGACTCCGCTTGTCTCTCTCAAGCACCCGAATCTTCCCCACCTCGTGCAAAATGTCATACACCACCACCTCAACAGGAAGGATTTTAGTGCAGACCTGACACTGTGCGTTCCAGGTGAAATGACGGACTACTAGGCTAACTAAAAAAAGTGTATCCAAACAAAAAACACCACCAGTATTGAATGCTCCATACACCCACTCAGCATAACCCAGCCTGGAGAGGAAAGGGACACCGAGGGCCCGCCCCACCTGTTTGTACACCTCTATGTTAAAAAGGCAATAAAGCAGAAAATGGTCCATAGTCTCCTCCTCACCTGCACACTCCTCCCAAGGACAGCTACGATCCATCCCACTGCGGAATTTCAAATTGCCCCAAAGATAGAGCCTCCCATGGAAGCACAACCAGGCCAGATCCCTGAATTTAGGGGGTACTCTGTCCAAATTAATCAGTCTTAACCCTGCTTTAAAACTGCGCCTGGGCAATCCTTTAAGGCCAGTGGATCATGAAAGACTTTGCTCAAGACTCGACTCATAAGGACTTTCCTCGGAATCGATCTGAGATCTTCAGCCGACAATCGCCACTGTAACTTCAGGCACGGAGCGACATAGGCTGGTAGCTGACCATGATGAGCCCTGAGATTCTTCACTTAGCCACCTTCTTCCCAAAGTCGTAGAAAAGGAGTAAACCAAGATCTAAACATGCCTGCCCATCCAGGAGGTTCCACTGCAAGCATATTACCAATGTTAAACTTGAGAAATAGCAGTGAAAAGAAAAGAACTGGGTTGACCATACCTAAGCCACCCTCCCTCCTGGATAGATAGGTGACATTCCTCTTGATGGGGTTCAGTCTGTTCCCCTACAGCATCTGGAAGAACACACTACTGACCCTAGCATAGAGAGACACTGGCAAGATGCAGAAAAAGCTGACATACAAGAAGATCGGAATCAGGTAAGTCTTAATCAGATCAACCCTTTCCCTCAGAGATAACTTCCATCTCTTTCAGCTGACCACCTAAGTATTGGCAATTTACAGTCTGCCTTCCCAGTTTTTGAGGCCATTATCGCCGGGTCCAAATTCAGTGCCTAGAATCTTAATTCTTTCCTGGGGCACTGGAAAGGTTTCCGGAAGATCAAACCCCTCACCTTTCTTTCCCATCCAGAAAACTTCACTCTTTTCCTGATTGATCTTGGAGCCTGATGCTTCAGAAAACCGTGAAGTCAGAGAGACCACTTCCTCCGCTTCATCAATCCCAGTGACAATCTCTAGCCTCCTGATGAAGGGGGTCGATTGCAAACACATAGAGCAGGGAACACAGGGGACAACCCTGGCAGACCGCAGAGCCAAATCTCAAAGGACTGCCCAACCCAACCATTAGCAAGAGGAAAGCTTTCTGCCCCCTTCTACAAAACTTTCAACCAATCGACAAAACTACCCGGCAGACTGTACTTACTAAGGAGCAACCACAGGTACTCATGGTTAATGCGATCAAAAGCCTTTGCCTGATCCAATGTCAGCAAATACTTTCCCCAGCCTGCAGCCCTGCACTGCTCCTGCACCTGTGAAGGTGCACCTATCATGGACTGAACAGTGCTGATGGCTGCTACTGACGATAGGCGTCAGAAAAATATCTTTGCCAGTATCTTTCTATCGACATTGAGAAGGCTGATGGGGTGCCATTTCTCAATCATCGAAGGATCTTTACCTTTTGAAAGAAGAGTCACAGCCGAGTGCCTCATGGAAGGGGAAAGAACCCTCTCAGCAAGGCAACTGTTAAAAACCTCTACCAAATGTGGGGCCAGAATAGACTTAAAGGCTTTGTAAAACTCAGCCGTCAAGCCATCCAGTCCAGGTGACTTTTTGATGGAAAGCTGTTCAATTGCCCTCATCACCTCTTCAACTGTAATCTCCTCTGTCAAATTCATCAATGGAACATCTCCACCATTAATGGAACATTAGACCTGGAGAAAAGTCCAAAAATCTTTCCATCTTGTCACGGTCAAGCTTTTTCTTTCCAAGAAGGTCAACATAAAAGGACCTCCAGGATTCCTGACCTGGACTTTGTCAAGGAACCTGTACTGTCCTTAAGGCCAACAACCGTTTTAACAGCTACACCTTGTTTGCAGTTCTGGTAAGGGTCAGGCGAGTGGTACTTCCCATAGTCCCTCTCCAGAACCAAAGAGGCATGCCGGTCATATTGACACTTCCTGAGAAGGAGTTTCACTTCGGAGATTGCCCCAGGATCTTCTCCTCTCGAGACAAGAATATCCAGCTTCCTCCGTAAACGTTGGTAGGTCATGTATTTTTTAAACTGTTTTCTTTTGGCTAGGCCCCTGAAGAATCCAGCGATCCTCTTTTTGGTCAGCTCCCACCACTCAGCCTTGCTGCTACAAAAGTCCAGGATGGTCACCTGTGCCTGAAAGTATTCCTTAAATGATTGTCAAACATGTTCTTCCTTGAGTAGAGTCAAATTCTATCTCCAGATGCCCTTGCCCCTTTTAAGGGCGTCTGAAGCATTCAGGACCACAGATAGCATACAGTGATCAGAGAACTCTACTGCCTGCACCACTGGGGGCGAGAAAGCAGAGGCCCCCTTAAAAAAAAAAAAACCTACCTATCCTACTCTGACTACTACCTCGATGTAAGGTGAACCCGGTGTCATCCGGGAGGTGCTTAATGTGCACATCCACAAGACCATCATCCCTAACCATACTATTTAAAAAACGCTATCATATCCCAGCCTGTCCTTGAAGTCCTTCCTGTCCTTGGGCCTAGTTACTGTATTAAAGTCACCTCCAAAGACCACGTGGCGGGATGTAAAAATAAATGGCTTGTAAAAAGGCATTTCCTGTCCCACTTTGTGTGCGGCCCATAAACATTAATTAGGCGCAGGTCCTGCCCTCCCACAAGGATGTCTAAGACCATACATCTCCCAATCTCCACCTCAATAGCCCGCCGGACAGTTATCATGCCGGTTTTAAACAACACCGCCACACCGCCGTATGGCTCGGCCGCAAGAGACCAGTAAGATGGACCATACCTCCACTCTCTCTTGGCGATGTGAATATCTGCCAAGGAGGTGAGCCTAGTCTCTTGCAAAAATAAAATTTCAGCATCTAATTGGCTGAACAAAAAGAAGGCCGTAGAACGAGCTCTTACTGACTTAATGCTGGCGACATTTATTGTCACCACTTTTAACGGAGGGGGAACCGCCATTTGGGTTATTTGGTGGATTGCTTCTTAGCTCCCCTCTGCTGCTCATCACCAGAAGCCTCTCTCTTTCTTGAGGCCAGGGCTGGACTGGGACAAAAATTTGGCCCTGGACTTCATCCAGACCAGCCCACTTTAATTTTGCAAACACACACAAAAACAGTATATAAACTGTACGCAATTGCGCAAAAAAAGCCCCCCCTTACATCAGAGTCCCTAGAGAGCCCCCCTTACATCAGTGTCCCCAGACAGCCCCCCACTTACATCAGGGTCCCCAAAGAGCCCCCCCTTACATCAGGGTCCCCATATAGCCTTCCCCTTACATCAGGGTCCCCAGAGAGCCCCTCTTACATCAGAGTCCCTAGAGAGGCTCCGCCTTACATCAGGGTCCCCAGAGAGCCCCTCCTTACATCAGGGTCCCCAGAGAGCCTCCCCCTTACATCTGGGTCCCCACCAGAGAACCTCTCCCTTACATCCGGGTCCCCAGAGAGCATCTCCCTTACATCAGGTTTCCCAGAGAGCCCCCCCTTACATCAGGGTCACCAGAGAGAGGGCAGGCAGTGAGAGCTGCCTGCCCGCTCTCCAGCTCTCACGTGCTGCCCGCTGCATGGCTGCAGAGAGCCCATGGCCCGGTAGTGGTCCGGGACCCTGTGGTTGGGGACTCCTGGTCTGACTCTGGGCTATGGGCCCCAGATTCTGGGCTATAGCCCCAAAAGTCCCCCCCTAGCGATGCCACTGGCTGTCACTGAAACCGGCCCACTGAGCCATTGGCCCACCGGGAAACTCCCGGTAGTCCCGATGGCCAGTACATGCCTGCTTGAGGCCGTCTCCAACTCCATTTCTGAATCTGTGCTTTGCTCCAAAGAAGCCCCAGATGAGAAAATGTCTAACTTGGAGGACCTATGACGGTTGGAGACAGGCACTGGAGCTTCCCGTCCCCACTCTGTCCACACCGCCTGCCTCTTCCGCTGCCCAACCTTCCTTCTCTCCTCCAGGTACTGCAGGTCAGCTTCAGAGATGTTCTCATCTCTTACTTTTTTCTTTGAAGTCTTTACAGAAGACTTCTTTACAGAGGAAGAAGAAGCACCCTTTTTAGTACTCTCTACCACTCCGGGTGTGGGGGGGGGGGAACTTCCTAAGTCAGACTTAGGAGGGGAAGACTCATGGGGACAGACTTGGAAGGTTCTGACACAAGAGGAGCGGGTACAGTAGTCTGGGGGGACACAGAGACAGACACAGAAGGAATATTTACAGACACAGGAGGGGTAAACTGGCCCTTTGATTAGAAGGTTTGGAGACCACGGATCTAAACAATCGGTTCCTGTCCTGAGGAGAGTTCAGCTGTAAGGTGAGCTCCAGGTTTCACGGAATATAAATGCTCATCGGGGGCATAAAAATAACATCGCAGCCTCCTTACGTTATTTGCATCTGTCACACTGTTTGCTATAGAATGAGCGCACACACGCCGCCCCCGGCTCCTCTGTAAATGGCAAAATTTTGCTCCTCAACTCCTACGTGATGCCAATCGCACTGAATCCTTTTTTTTTTTTTTTGGCTCACACAAACTAATAACTTCTCACTTCAAATCCATTTTTAATTTGAAAACTATTTGACATGTGTCATCGCCGTGTTTGTCTTGGCAGATGCCGTTGGTGGTGGTGGGGGGGAATAGCGTGCCCGGTGATTGTAAACTTTGTAAAGTTACAATTAAAATAAAGATGCCATCATTTGTTGCTACGATCGCCATGGTGATCAACTATTATGGCTTTCCTCTAATTTTGGTGTTTTTATTTTTCGCCCGCCGGTGGAAAGAGAACATTAATCCGCCGACACTTTCCAGGCTGGACATCGGCCATGCGGTAAGAGTGACACCATTATTAGGTCATGAGAATCGCGCTTTGTACTCCTCCATGCCGTGACTACCGCCCCAGGAAGGGTTAAAGGAGGACTCCGGACCAGTCAGCACAACCTACAACTGTGCTAAAATCAGAACTGCTACATATAAAGCTTAAAGTCTAAAGGGAAAGCTTTCCTTTAACCTCTTGACACCGGCTGTATTCATATACAGTATATCACAAAAGTGAGTACGCCCTTCACATTTTTGTAAATATTTTCTTCTGCATTGGTGGGCACAAGGCTGCATTGGTGGGCACAAGGCTGCATTGGCGGGCCCACGGCTGCATTGGCGGGCACACGGCTGCATTGGTGGGCCCACGGCTGCATTGGTGGGCACACGGCTGCATTGGTGGGCCCGCGGCTGCATTGGCGGGCACAAGGCTGCATTAGTGGGCACACGGCTGCATTGGTGGGCCCACGGCTGCATTGGCGGGCACACGGCTGCATTGGCGGGCACAAGGCTGCATTGGTGGGCACACGGCTGCATTGGTGGGCCCGCGGCTGCATTGGTGGGCACAAGGCTGCATTGGTGGGCACAAGGCTGCATTGGTGGGCACACGGCTGCATTGGCGGGCACAAGGCTGCATTGGTGGGCACACAGCTGCATTGGTGGGCACAAGGCTGCATGGGTGGGCACAAGGCTGCATTGGTTGGCACGGATAAAGTTGTTGTTGTTGTTGTTAATATTTATTTTTATACCTTAATTCTGCATTAAACATTTAAGTGTCATTTCATGAGAATTTATGAGGGCGTGTTTAGGGGCGGAATTAGGGGCAGGGCGGGCTGGGGCAACTGGTGGCGAGTAACCCTTGAGGCCTGGCTAGTAGCTCAGGACTTGAAATGTTGAGCCCTGTCCTAGGCCATCTTTATGTAGAGCAACAATTCTTTTTTTCAGATCCTCAGAGAGTTCTTTGCCATGAGGTGCCACGTTGTACTTCCAGTGACCAGTATAAGAGAGTGAGAGCGATAACACCAAATTTAACACACCTGCTCCCCATTCACACCTGAGACCTTGTAACACTAACAAGTCACATGACACCAGGGAGGGAAAATGGCTAACTGGGCCCAATTTGGAGATTTTCACTTAGGGGTGTACTGACTTTTGTTGTCAGCGGTTTAGACATTAATGGCTGTGTGTTGAGTTATTTTGAGGGGACAGCAAATTTACACTGTTATACAAGCTGTACACTCACTACTTTACATTGTAGACAAGTGTCATTTCTTCAGTGTTGTCACATGAAAAGATAGAAGAAAAGATTTACAAAAATGTGAATGGGAGCTCAGTGTGTGAAGATCTACAGTGGGATTCTTTGAGATAAGTCAAGGACTGTTCAGTGTTACCAAGCAGGCCCGAACTGGTCATAGGGCAGACCGGGCATTTGCCCGGTGGGCCGAGGCCACCCGCTCCGTGGCATGTTGATGATCAGGCCGCACAGTGGGAGGTAAGCAGCGACTGCGGCCTGAACAGGGTCAACACAGGCTCACCGCTCACCTACCGCTATGTGGCCGTGCCTGTGTCTTCTCCGGCGGAACTAGCGGCTGCATGGGCTGAGCTGTGTGTCTCTCAGAGACACACAGCTCAGCCTCAGAGCCGATGCTGACAGTTCCGCTCTCCGCTCCTACGGACTCTTCCTCCAGCCATGGGCGTCCGCACGGTGGGGCAAGGGGGGGGAGCTGCGGGCTGCTGTCAGGATGTTTCCCCCGCTCGCCCCCCTCCCCTTCCCATGTCAGCAGCACGGGAGAGGAGAAAGCTTCCTGCCTGTTGTTCTTCCCTCACCATTGGCCACAACAGCGGGCCAATCAGAAGAAACTAGAGGGGCATCATGGGAAATGTAGTCCCAGAGATAGGTGGCCCAATTTTTCTCAGCAGGGAGCAGACTAAAGTCCCCAACATGCACTCTGCTGGGGGGGAAAGAGAAAACCTGGAAACAAGCTAAAGAGTGCTTGTAGCAGCTACTGCAGGAGACATGGAAAAAGAAAGAGAGGACTGGGGGAACTAATAGTCCCAGCACCACCATAGAGAGCCACGCTGTACCACACCACCAGAGAGAGCCACGCTGTACCACACCACCAGAGAGAAAGAGCCACGCTGTACTGCACCACCAGAGAGAGAGCCACGCTGTACCACACCACCAGAGAGAGAGCCACGCTGTACTGCACCACCAGAGAGAGAGTGCCATGCTGTATCGTACCACCAGAGAGAGAGAGAGAGAGCCACGCTGTACTGCACCACCAGAGAGAGAGAGTCACGCTGTAGTGCACCACCAGAGAGAGACACGCTGTACCACACCACTAGAGAGAGACACGCTGTACCACACCTCCAGAGAGAGAGAGAGAGACACGCTGTACTGCACCAGAGAGAGAGAGAAAGAGAGAGAGAGAGCCACGCTGTACCGCAACACCAGAGAGAGAGAGACACGCTGTACCGTACCACCAGAGAGAGAGAGAGACACGCTGTACCGCACCACCAGAGAGAGAGAGACACGCTGTACCGCACCACCAGAGAGAGAGACACGATGTACCGCACCACCAGAGAGAGACACACGCTGTACCGCACCACCAGAGAGAGATAGCCTGTACCGCACCACCAGAGAGAGAGACACGCTGTACCCGTACCACCAGAGAGAGAGACACGCTGTACCCACACCACCAGAGAGAGACACGCTGTACCCACACCACCAGAGAGAGAGACACGCTGTACCGACACCACCAGAGAGAGGGACACGCTGTACCCACACCACCAGAGAGAGGGACACGCTTTACCCACACCACCAGAGAGAGAAAGAGAGAGAGAGACACACTGTACCGCACCACCAGAAAGAGAGCAGGTCAGTGTCACTGGGCAGTGTGGGCACAATAGGAGACAGACAGCACTAGCATTATATGGCCACAATAGGACTGGGACACTGTAATCTAAAGGGGACTGCACTGTAAAGGGGCACTGAAATCATTGCAGTGCCCCTTTACAGTGCAGTTCCCTTTATATCACGGTGTCCCTGCACATTACAGTGTGGAGGACTGACAGCAGCCACCCCCGCGAATGTCTTGCGTCCCCCCCCCAGTCCCTGGAAAAGTTGGCTGCTCAGTCTAAAATACCCGGGCCTATTTTTTGTCCCAGTCCGGGCCTGTTACCAAGAGCTATCTACAACTACCATTAGTGACTGTTACAAGATTAGTTGCCATAGGAGACGGCGGCCCTACCTATATAGAAGTGTTATCCGGCTGGAGGCCTTCCACTGTTTAGCTGTCTACCTACAGAAGTCTCGTAGTCTGCCAATTATCATTACATCTACCTAAGGGTGTCCTGCCCCTAACCCTCTCTCCCACAGTTCTGTTAAGAGACAATAAATCTCTTGTTCGCATTCAAAAAGTGACTGGCCCCCATCATTTCTTCTTGCAACACACCCACCATGCCTGGTAACCCACTTTACAAGGAAGGATGTCAGCTTTCCCTAACCCTTGAGGTCATCATTAGGCCTCTGGGGCCCCGGGACCTTGCTATATGTATAAAATAATAATAATAATACCAACAATCAGATCAGATCAAATATAATTCACATATGATGCAAGATAAATATAAATGTATATAAAAATAATAATGATAATAATAATAATATAGCAAATACAAGTGAAATAATATTTGATGCAAGAGGACTATTTATTTATCATAATAATGATAACAAGAAGAAAGAAGAACAAGAAGAAGAAGAAAGAAGTAGAGGAAGGAAGAAGCTGAAGAAGGAAGAAGTAGAGGAAGGAAGAAGGAAGAAGTAGAGGAAATAAGAAGAAAGAAGTAGAAGAGGGAAGAAGTAGAAGAATAAAGAAGTAGAGGAAGGAAGAAGGAAGAAGAAGAGGAATGAAGAAGTAGTAGATGGAAGAAGGAAGAAGTAGAGGAAGGAAGAAGGATGAAGTAGAAGAAGGAAATAGTAAAGGAAGGAAGAAGTAGAGGAAGGAAGAAGGATGAATTATTAGAGGAAGGAAGAAGGAAGAAGTAAAGGAAGGAAGAAGTAGAGGAAGAAAGAAGAAGGAACAATAAGATAATAGTAATAATAATATTTTATAAATATTACTATTATTAATAAAATACAAATATTTGAAGAAGAACGATGATAATAATAATAATAATAATAACAATAATAAAATAATAATATTTGATGTGAGAGATATTTAAATGTATAAATTATTATTATTATATAATGTAGCAGATATAACATAAATCAAAATTTTAAAAAGCCAATAACAATGTATCGGTCGGCTGTGATTTCTGGCCCGGTGCGGAGTTGTTATTGTTCGGTCAGAGAGACGCTCCATCACATTTGTGTCCAAACATTCTTCCCTCCAAGCTGTTGGCTTGTTGGTGGATGAAGTGCCAGCAGTTCTTCCAACAGACGGCCATGTTGTATTGCTGCCTATTTGTGGCTCCAGGAGATGACAGCTCTGTGCTATACAAACTCCAAGTTCTGGGATAATAATTCTCATCTCCAGCACAATGCATGTTTTCAAGACATCCAGGTAGAGGAAAATTGCTGGTAAATTGACCGTTCATACGCTACCAATATGTGCCCCCATGGTGGACCACAAACCCATGTGGAAACACACACACCGCACAGACCCCACTGACTTAGCTCCGCCCACTCAAGAATCAAGCACACGATGACAGGGTCTGCTGTCTCTTCATCTCACGAATAATAATATATATGCTAAAATTTTGATAGCAGAAAGTGGCCATCGGTACGGGCCTGGCAGTCATATTATATAAAAAATATATATATATATTGTAGCCGGTGCCTGTGAAACAGGTTCGCATGGCAGGAAAAGTGATTGATGGGACAAATGTTCCTCCACGGATTCTGAGATTTGCAATCTAAGGTAATGGCAGCAAAGATTTCATACTAAAGATAGTTCTTTACCCTGTATTAGTAAAGCTCATTCCGGGGCTGGTTTTATTGGGAGTCTGACAGAGTTCTGGGTGGGATAGACTCCCAATTCCGGGGACCGCAGTTTGATGTGTCCTCCTTAGGTCTTGATTAAGGCAGCTGGTCAGAGAGAGTGTGTGTCTCCATGTGAGGAGGCAACTAGGAGCATGGCTGCTCATCCCTGAACTTGGATGCAATTGTTTGTGTTTGTAAAGGACACTTACCTTAAACCAAGGACATGTCAGACTACGGACACTTACCTTAAACCAAGGACGTGTCGGACTATAGACACTTACCTTAAACCAAGGACGTGTCGGACTACAGACACCTACCTTAAACCAAGGACGTGTCGGACTACAGACACTTACCTTAAACCAAGGACGTGTCAGACTATACGGACTCTTACCTTAAACCAAGGACGTGTCGGACTACGGACACTTACCTTAAACCAAGGACGTGTCGGACTATACGGACACTTACCTTAAACCAAGGACATGTCGGACTACAGACACCTGCCTTAAACCAAGGACGTGTCTGACTATACGGACACTTACCTTAAACCGAGGACGTGTCGGACTACGGACACTTACCTTAAACCAAGGACATGTCTGACTATACGGACACTTACCTTAAACCGAGGACGTGTCGGACTACGGACACTTACCTTAAACCAAGGACATGTCGGACTACGGACACTTACCTTAAACCAAGGACGTGTCAGACTATACGGACACTTACCTTAAACCAAGGATGTGTCGGACTGTACGGACACTTACCTTAAACCAAGGACGCGTCGGACTACAGACACCTGCCTTAAACCAAGGACATATCTGACTATACGGACACTTACCTTAAAATGAGGACGTGTCGGACTACGGACACTTACCTTAAACCGAGGACGTGTCGGACTACGGACACTTACCTTAAACCAAGGACGTGTCGGACTACAGACACTTACCTTAAACCAAGGACGTGTCGGACTACAGACACTTACCTTAAGCCAAGGACGTGTCAGACTACAGACACTTACCTTAAACCAAGGACGTGTCGGACTACAGACACTTACCTTAAACCAAGGACGTGTCGGACTACAGACACTTACCTTAAACCAAGGACGTGTCGGACTACGGACACCTACCTTAAACCAAGGATGTGTCGGACTACGGACACTTACCTTAAACCAAGGACGTGTCGGACTACAGACACTTACCTTAAACCAAGGACGTGTCGGACTACAGACACTTACCTTAAACCAAGGACGTGTCGGACTACAGACACTTACCTTAAACCAAGGACGTGTCGGACTACAGACACTTACCTTAAACCAAGGACGTGTCAGACTATACGGACTCTTACCTTAAACCAAGGATGTGTCGGACTACGGACACTTACCTTAAACCAAGGACGTGTCGGACTATACGGACACTTACCTTAAACCAAGGACGTGTCGGACTACAGACACCTGCCTTAAACCAAGGACGTGTCTGACTATACGGACATTTACCTTAAACCGAGGACGTGTCGGACTACGGACACTTACCTTAAACCAAGGACATGTCGGACTACGGACACTTACCTTAAACCAAGGACGTGTCAGACTATACGGACACTTACCTTAAACCAAGGACGTGTCGGACTGTACGGACACTTACCTTAAACCAAGGACGTGTCGGACTACAGACACCTGCCTTAAACCAAGGACATATCTGACTATACGGACACTTACCTTAAAATGAGGATGTGTCGGACTACGGACACTTACCTTAAACCAAGGACGTGTCGGACTACCGACACTTACCTTAAACCAAGGACGTGTCGGACTACAGACACTTACCTTAAGCCAAGGACGTGTCGGACTACAGACACTTACCTTAAACCAAGGACGTGTCGGACTACAGACACTTACCTTAAACCAAGGACGTGTCGGACTAAAGACACTTACCTTAAACCAAGGACGTGTCGGACTACGGACACCTACCTTAAACCAAGGATGTGTCGGACTACGGACACTTACCTTAAACCAAGGACGTGTCGGACTACAGACACTTACCTTAAACCAAGGACGTGTCGGACTACAGACACTTACCTTAAACCAAGGACGTGTCGGACTACAGACACCTGCCTTAAACCAAGGACATATCTGACTATACGGACACTTTCCTTAAACCAAGGACGTGTCAGACTATACGGACTCTTACCTTAAACCAAGGACGTGTCGGACTACGGACACTTACCTTAAACCAAGGACGTGTCAGACTATACGGACACTTACCTTAAACCAAGGACGTGTCGGACTATACGGACACTTACCTTAAACCAAGGACGTGTCGGACTACAGACACCTGCCTTAAAGCAAGGACGTGTCTGACTATACGGACACTTACCTTAAACCGAGGATGTGTCGGACTACGGACACTTACCTTAAACCAAGGACGTGTCAGACTATACGGACACTTACCTTAAACCAAGGACGTGTCGGACTACAGACACTTACCTTAAACCAAGAACGTGTCAGACTACAGACACTTACCTTAAACCAAGGACGTGTCGGACTACGGACACCTACCTTAAACCAAGGACGTGTCGGACTACGGACACTTACCAAGGACGTATCAGACTACAGACACTTACCTTAAACCAAGGACGTGTCGGACTACAGACACTTACCTTAAACCAAGGATGTGTCGGACTACAGACACTTACCTTAAACCAAGGACGTGTCGGACTACAGACACTTACCTTAAACCAAGGACGTGTCGGACTACAGACACTTACCTTAAACCAAGGACGTGTCAGACTATACGGACTCTTACCTTAAACCAAGGACGTGTCGGACTACGGACACTTACCTTAAACCAAGGACGTGTCGGACTACAGACACTTACCTTAAACCAAGGACGTGTCGGACTACAGACACTTACCTTAAACCAAGGACGTATCAGACTACAGACACTTACCTTAAACCAAGGACATGTCGGACTACAGACACTTACCTTAAACCAAGGATGTGTCGGACTACAGACACTTACCTTAAATCAAGGACGTGTCGGACTACAGACACTTACCTTAAATCAAGGACGTGTCGGACTACAGACACTTACCTTAAACCAAGGACGTGTCGGACTACAGACACTTACCTTAAACCAAGGACGTGTCGGACTACAGACACTTACCTTAAACCAAGGACGTGTCGGACTACGGACACTTACCAAGGACGTATCAGACTACAGACACTTACCTTAAACCAAGGACGTGTCGGACTACAGACACTTACCTTAAACCAAGGACGTGTCGGACTACAGACACTTACCTTAAACCAAGGACGTGTCGGACTACGGACACCTACCTTAAACCAAGGATGTGTCGGACTACGGACACTTACCTTAAACCAAGGACGTATCAGACTACAGACACTTACCTTAAACCAAGGACGTGTCGGACTACAGACACTTACCTTAAACCAAGGACGTGTTGGACTACAGACACTTACCTTAAACCAAGGACGTGTCGGACTACAGACACTTACCTTAAACTAAGGACGTGTCGGACTACAGACACTTACCTTAAACCAAGGACGTGTCAGACTATACGGACTCTTACCTTAAACCAAGGACGTGTCGGACTACGGACACTTACCTTAAACCAAGGACGTGTAGGACTACAGACACCTGCCTTAAACCAAGGACGTGTCTGACTATACGGACACTTACCTTAAACCGAGGACGTGTCGGACTACGGACACTTACCTTAAACCAAGGACATGTCGGACTACGGACACTTACCTTAAACCAAGGACGTGTCAGACTATACGGACACTTACCTTAATCCAAGGACGTGTCGGACTGTACGGACACTTACCTTAAACCAAGGACGTGTCGGACTACAGATACCTGCCTTAAACCAAGGACATATCTGACTATACGGACACTTACCTTAAAATGAGGACGTGTCGGTCTACGGACACTTACCTTAAACCGAGGACGTGTCGGACTACGGACACTTACCTTTAACCAAGGACGTGTCGGACTACAGACACTTACCTTAAACCAAGGACGTGTCGGACTACAGACACTTACCTTAAACCAAGGACGTGTCGGACTACAGACACTTACCTTAAAACAAGGACGTGTCGGACTACGGACACTTACCTTAAACCAAGGACATGTCGGACTACGGACACTTACCTTAAACCAAGGACGTGTCGGACTATGGACACAGTAAGTCTCAGTAGAGCAAGAAGTTTACTTTTGATCGATTTATGGCAAGAAGTCAGTTTCTGTCACGGAACGTCCCACACTCCGCTTGAGTGCTTCCGTCATATACCACTAACTCCCAGTCTGTATACAGATATCGCAACCTCTGCGAGCACAAACAAGGCGACACTTGCTTGTTGCTACCAAGAACTAACTTTATTCAGAACCAGAATACAGTCTTATATACACAGGAGAAGATTACTTTAACAATACAAACGTAACCTAATTAACATGAGCTAATTATCTAATCCTTTATACAGCCTAGGTGACTGAAACATGACCTTTTGCCCAGACTTGTGGTCACCGAGCTTCACACAGTTATATCAACACAATAGCAGTCGTCCCGTCTCCTACATTGTATAGAGGACAATATCATTAGCTCATTCAATTAACATAAACACAGGTTGATGACACCAGCATCTCCTCACAGGATGTGTCCCAACAGAATGAATCCATTGAAAATCCAGGGCCCATAATCAAAAGGCAACAGGCTTGCATACAGTCCTCTCCAACAGCCTCTGTTCTGGCTAGAACTGTGACATTTCTCCCCTTTCGGCAGGAGACTAACATAGGAGGAGACCCCAGACGGGTTGACTCCGAAGTTAGTAAGTAGTTCCGGTCCTCTACTGCCTGTACCCACACAGTACCCCAAATAAATTGTTCCAAACAGAGTATTACTCACCCAGCCAACCTCTGCCTCTCTCAGAGAACATATCCGCCACTGGGGAGAGGCCCGGACTGGCCCTTCTCCCTGGAATCCTTTCTGCCGCTGGAGAGAAGACAGGGGGACTGGGCTCACTCCATCCTGCTGTTGGGGATCTGGGCCGACTGCCCAGCATCCCTGGGGTATACAGGTGGGGACTGAAGCCCCATCAACCGACACCAGATCAAGCTGCAGTTGTGAGGTGATGACTGCATTCTCTCCTTGGATCCTGATCTGCAGCTCGCGAAAGACTGCCACCTCCTCACCTTGGGCCTCCACAATTGCTGCAGGTGTGGGGCAGAGGTCTTGGACCCTCTGTCCGGTTGCCAGCACTTCTGTTGGGGGTTTGCTAGGTGGTTCCTCCCCTACAGAAACGTCTATTAAATCCCCAGTCTCTGGAATTGGTAAAAGTATGGGACAGAGGTCTTGGACCCTCTGTTCAGTTACCAGATCTTCATCTGGAGAAGTTTGTTTTAACTCCATAGATGCTGCTGGCAGAAAATCACATGTCCCTGTCAGTGTTGTGGGAGAAAGGCCGACTACCTCTTCTCTCAAGAAGGCCGAAGCCACTGTTGGTGCTGGGCAGAACACAGTGAACTTTGGCACTGATAGCAGCTCTTCTGCTGGAGGCTCATCAGGTTGTTCTTCCTCAGCAGAAAAGTCTATCAAGTCCCATGTCTCTGCAACTGATGTCTGGGGATATAGGTTCACCATCTCCTGTCCATGGAACCCAGAAGATGTTATCAGTGCTGGGCAGATGTTAGCAGAGCTCTGCCCTGTTGTCAGCACTTCAGGTTTGGGGACGGCAATCTCCGGATTTTCCACTGCCGATTCTCTGGCATGCTGCTGAACGTGTTCTAGCAGTTTCCTGTATGCCCTTTCCAGATGCTGTTCCTTCCTTAGCAAATGGTCCAGATCAGGTTTGAGCTCTGAGACCCCTGCAAGACCGAGCATAGACTCTCTATAATCTCTCAGGTCCTCAAGGTCAGGTTCCCCTTCATCGCCAAACATAAAAAGATCTGTAAGGTTCTCCCACAGCAATCCAGGGCCGCCAAAGTCATATCCCTCTGGAGAGCATTCTGTCGTCTCCCCTAAATATCCCTCCTCTGCGTGCCATTGCAGAGCCCGATAACGATTGTCCAGCTCTATCTCCTGCTGGACCAACCTGTCCAACTCAGTCACCCATTGCTCCTGGGGCTGCTCTCCCAGGAATGCCATCCGTAATGCCCGTTGGTCACTGGCCCGTTGCTCTTGGGTTGGAAAGCACTTGCCCTGTTTTATACCAGCGAGACGGAGGGCTGCAATCCAGAGCTCCACCCGAATTTGCTGCCTAAGCTCCAGGTATTCATCCTCAGACACAGTCCTGGTGTATGTTGAAAGGATGATCCGCAGCAGCCCCGGGAACTCTGATGCCAGGTCCATATCTCCGCTGGGGTGACTGAATTCTGCTATGCTGATCTTGGATCCAGTTGGAGGTTTGGATGTCCCAGACTTCAGGAAGCTTTCCCGCTGCTTGCCACCAATGTCACGGAACGTCCCACACTCCGCTTGAGTGCTTCCGTCATATACCACTAACTCCCAGTCTGTATACAGATATCCCAACCTCTGCGAGCACAAACAAGGCGACACTTGCTTGTTGCTACCAAGAACTAACTTTATTCAGAACCAGAATACAGTCTTATATACACAGGAGAAGATTACTTTAACCACTTGAGCCCCGGACCATTATGCTGCCTAAGGACCAGAGGTCTTTTTCCAATTTGGCACTGCGTCGCTTTAACTGCTAATTGCGCAGTCATGCAATGCTGTACCCAAACGAAATTTGCGTCCTTTTCTTCCCACAAATAGAGCTTTCTTTTGATGGTATTTGATCACCTCTGCGGTTTTTATTTTTTGCGCTATAAATGGAAAAAGACCGAAAATTTTGAAAAAAAATGATATTTTCTACTTTTTGTTATAAAAAAAATCCAATAAACTCAATTTTAGTCATACATTTAGGCCAAAATGTAATCGGCCACATGTTTTTGGTAAAAAAAATGTCAATAAGCGTATATTTATTGGTTTGCGCAAAAGTTATAGCGTCTACAAACTAGGGTACATTTTCTGTAATTTACACAGCTTTTAGTTTATGACTGCCTATGTCATTTCTTGAGGTGCTAAAATGGCAGGGCAGTACAAAACCCCCCCAAATGACCCCATTGTGGAAAGTAGACACCCCAAGGAAATTGCTGAGAGGCATGTTGAACCCATTGAATATTTATTTTTTTTGTCCCAAGTGATTGAATAATGACAAAAAAAAAAAAAAAGAAAATATTTACAAAAAGTTGTCACTAAATGATATATTGCTCACACAGGCCATGGGCCTATGTGGAATTGCACCCCAAAATACATTCTGCTGCTTCTCCTGAATATGGGGATACCACATGTGTGGGACTTTTTGGGAGCCTAGCCGCGTACGGGGCCCCGAAATCCAATCACCGCCTTCAGGATTTCTAAGGGCGTAAATTTATGATTTCACTCTTTACTGCCTATCACAGTTTCGGAGGCCATGGAATGCCCAGGTGGCACAAAACCCCCCCCCAAATGACCCCATTTTGGAAAGTAGACACCCCAAGCTATTTCCAGAGAGGCATATTGAGTCCATGGAATATTTTATATTTTGACACAAGTTGCGGGAAAGTGACACTTTTTTTTTTTTTTTTTTTTTGCACAAAGTTGTCACTAAATGATATATTGCTCACACAGGCCATGGGCATATGTGGAATTGCACCCCAAAATACATTTAGCTACTTCTCCTGAGTACGGGGATACCACATGTGTGGGGCTTTTTGGGAGCCTAGCCGTGTACGGGACCCCGAAAACCAATCACCGCCTTCAGGATTTCTAAGGGTGAAAATTTTTGATTTCACTCTTCACTGCCTATCACAGTTTCGGAGGCCATGGAATGCCCAGGTGGCACAAAACCCCCCCAAATGACCCCATTTTGGAAAGTAGACACCCCAAGCTATTTGCTGAGAGGCATGGTGAGTATTTTGCAGCTCTCATTTGTTTTTGAAAATGAAGAAAGACAAGAAAAAACTTTTTTTTTTTTCTTTTTTCAATTTTCAAAACTTTGTGACAAAAAGTGAGGTCTGCAAAATACTCACTATACCTCTCATCAAATAGCTTGGGGTGTCTACTTTCCAAAATGGGGTCATTTGGGGGGGGGGTTTGTGCCACCTGGGCATTCCATGGTCTCCGAAACTGTGATAAGCAGTCAAGAGAGAAATCAAAAATTCACGCCCTTAGAAAGCCTGAAGGCGGTGCTTGGTTTTCGAGGTTCCGTACGCGGCTAGGCTCCCAAAAAGTCTCACACATGTGGTATCCCCGTACTCAGGAGAAGCTGCAGAATGTATTTTGGGGTATAATTTCACATATTCCCATGGCATGTTTGAGCAATATATCATTTAGTGACAATTTTGTGCAAAAAAAAAAAAAAATTGTCTCTTTCCCGCAACTTGTGTCGCAATATAAAATATTCCATGGACTCGACATGCCTCTCAGCAAATAGCTTGGGGTGTCTACTTTCCAAAATGGGGTCATTTGGGGGGGTTTTGAACTGTCCTGGCATTTTATGCACAACATTTAGAAGCTTATGTCACACATCACCCACTCTTCTAACCACTTGAAGACAAAGCCCTTTCTGACACTTATTGTTTACATGAAAAAGTTTTTTTTTTTTGCAAGAAAATTACTTTGAACCCCCAAACATTATATATTTTTTTAAAGCAAATGCCCTACAGATTAAAATGGTGGGTGTTTCATTTTTTTTTTTCACACAGTATTTGCGCAGCGATTTTTCAAACGCATTTTTTGGGGAAAAAACACACTTTTTTAAATTTTAATGCACTAAAACACACTATATTGCCCAAATGTTTGATGAAATAAAAAAGATGATCTTAGGCCGAGTACATGGATACCAAACATGACATGCTTTACAATTGCGCACAAACGTGCAGTGGCAACAAAATAAATACATTTTTAAAAGCCTTTAAAAGCCTTTACAGGTTACCACTTTAGATTTACAGAGGAGGTCTACTGCAAAAATTACTGCCCTCGATCTAACCTTCGCGGTGATACCTCACATGCATGGTGCAATTGCTGTTTACATTTGACGCCAGACCGCTGCTTGCGTTCGCCTTAGTGCGAGAGCAGGGGGCGACAGGGTTGCTTTTTTTTTTTTTTCTTTATTATTTTTTTGCTTTTTTATCTTATTTTTAAACTGTTCCTTTCATTTTTATTTTTTTTTAATCATTTTTATTGTTATCTCGGGGAATGTAAATATCCCCTATGATAGCAATAGGTAGTGACAGGTACTCTTTTTTGAAAAAATTGGGGTCTATTAGACCCTAGATCTCTCCTCTGCCCTCAAAGCATCTGACCACACCAAGATCGGTGTGATAAAATGCTTCCCCAATTTCCCAATGGCGCTATTTACATCCAGCGAAATCTAAGTCATAAAATGCTCGTAGCTTCCGGTTTCTTAGGCCATAGAGATGTTTGGAGCCACTCTGGTCTCTGATCAGCTCTATGCTCAGCTGGCTGAATCACCGGCTGCATTCTCAGGTTCCCTGTTGAGACAGGAGAGCCAGAGAAAAACACGGAAGACGGTGGGGGGGGGCATTCCCTCCCACGGCTTGTAAAAGCAGTCTAGAGGCTAATTAGCCGCTAGGATTGCTTTTACATGAAAGCCGACCGCTGGCTGAAAAGAATGATACCAAGATGATACCTAAACCTGCAGGCATCATTCTGGTATAACCACTCAAAGTTGTGAATGGCGTACCTGAAGACAAAAAAATGGTTAACAATAAAGCACAGTAAACGGTAAGGTATAAAAAATTGCATACCTGAAAAGCAAACATGATAAAGCATAATAACAATAAAACATTGCAGAATAGAATACAGTAAAAAAGAGCAGAACAATAGAGAGAACAGAGAGAGAGAGAACAATAAAACGACAACTTTTTTTTTTATTTTATATATATATATATATATATATATATATTTTTTTTTTTTACACTTTTTTTGTAACTAACTTTTATAACTGTAACCGGTTCCAGGTTCGGGTCTCTCAAAATGCGATGGCATCTTGGGAGACCCTGTGAAAGTGCGCCTAGTCTGTGCAATGCTGTACCCTACGCTAATACTCAACTAGTGTATGGTAGCGTTCAAAACATTCACCAATGCAAAGACCAGGATTGTCAGGACAGGAGGGACAATAATAGCGGGTGTCACGCCTATATCCGCGCTAGCTGCAGACACAATATCTTTTTTGGGGGGATCGCTGGGTAGGGGTACTCGGGAGGACATAAAGAAAATGCCTCTCATGCAGCCGACTGCATTTGGTTGGGGATGTGAATGGGGGAAGTACGGGCGCTGCAGAAGCGGTGGGTTCCAAATTAGGATTGGCGAATGCAGCAGGAAGGGCACTATGGGCACGACGGGCCTGTGTTTGTCTTCTTGGTGGCAGCGGGACACTACTTGTGCTTGCCACCTCACCAGCTTGAACTGCACTTATGGGACTCGCCACGTCACCAAGTGTTACTGCAGTGCTGGTTTGACTACGACCGGGGTGTACTAGGCCGCTGGCGCTTGCCAGTTCACCAAAACGCTACCAAAAAATCTGTTAGCGATCGCAGGGATCAGGCCTGACTCTGCGAACGCTGCAGTTATGCGTTTTAGTCTTTTGTAAGTGACAGTGATCGATCGATACTGCACTTGGGTGGGCTGGGCCGGGCGGAGGGGCAAAACGCAGGTGCTAGCAGGTATCTGGGCTGATCCCACTAACACTACGTTTGTGAGAACCCTAAACTGCTGGGGATGCTAGTATAGATCTGATTGGATCAGATATTGATCCGTTCAGATACTATACCACTAAGGGTGGTGTACGGTGCGTGCGTGGGTGTTAGCGGTACTGGCGCTAACCTGACGCTGCCTGGGGCTGGCGCTTGCCAGTTCACCAAAATACTACCAAAAAAACTGTTAGCGATCGCAGGGATCAGGCCTGACTCTGTGAACGCTGCAGTTATGCATTTAGTGTTTTGTAAGTGTCAGTGATCGATCGATACTGCACTTGGGTGGGCTGGGCCGGGCGGAGGGGCAAAACGCAGGTGCTAGCAGGTATCTGGGCTGATTCCGCTAACACTGCGTTTTTGGGAACCCTAAACTGCTGGGGACACTAGTATAGATCTGATTGGATCAGATATTGATCCGTTCAGATACTATACCACTAAGGGAGGTGTATGCTGCGTGCGTGGGTGTTAGCGGTACTGGCGCTAACCTGACCCTGCCTGGGGCTGGTGCTTGCCAGTTCACCAAAATACTACCAAAAAAACTGTTAGCGATCGCAGGGATCAGGCCTGACTCTGCGAACGCTGCAGTTATGCGTTTAGTCTTTTGTAAGTGACAGTGATCGATCGATACTGCACTTGGGTGGGCTGGGCCCGGCGGAGGGGCAAAACGCAGGTGCTAGCAGGTATCTGGGCTGATCCCGCTAACACTGCGTTTTTGGGAACCCTAAACTGCTGGGGACGCTAGTATAGATCTGATCGGATCAGATATTGATGCGTTCAGATACTATACCACTAAGGGAGGTGTATGCTGCGTGCGTCAGTGTTAGCGGTACTGGCGCTAATCTGACGCTGCCTGGGGCGACGCATATCACCGCCGGGCGATCAGGGGGCTAAACCTTTATTCGGTAATAAACGGCAGGTGCCCTGACACTATAAAAAATAAACAAACTAACCAGCGTCACCCGTAACAGTTATACGGTGATCAGTGGTGAAAGGGTTAACTAGGGGGCAATCAAGGGGTTAAAACATTTATTCGGTAGTATATGGGGGTCCCTGACGCTATAAAACGCTGACGGCGAACCTAAATATTTATGTCCCTAACTAGCGTCACCAGCGACACTAATACAGCGATCAGAAAAATGATCGCTTAGTGACACTGGTGACAGGGGGTGATCAAGGGGTTAAAACTTTATTAGGGGGGGTTAGGGGGGTACCCTAGACCTAAAGGGGGGTAATACTCACTGTCCCAACACTAACTGTCACAAACTGACACCAATGCAGTAATCAGAAAAAAAAAACAAAAAAAAAAAAAAAAAAACTGCTGGTGTCAGTTTGTGACATGGGGGGGGGGGGGGGTGTGATTGGGGGGGGATCGGGGGGCGATCGGGGGGGGGGATCGGGGTGTTTTGTGTGCCTGGCATGTTCTACTGTGTGTGTGTGTGTTGGTGCACTCACATTGATGTCTTCTCTCCTCGGGCCGGAACGGAAATTACCGACCCGAGGGGAGATGACATCATTTCCTTTGCTGCTGTTTAGCATACAGCAGCAAAGGAATGATTCGATTGGCCGGCGGCGATCGCGAGGGGGGGGGCCACGAACGGATGGTCTCCCCCTCACCACTGATCGCCGGGGCACAAAGGACGACCGCCTCGGGCACCGGGGGGGGGTCCGATCGGACCCCCCACCCGCGGAAGGCAAATCACGTACACTGTACGTGATTTTGCCTGTCCGTGCCACTTTGCCGACGTACATCGGCGTGAGGCGGTCGTCAAGTGGTTAACAATACAAACGTAACCTAATTAACATGAGCTAATTATCTAATCCTTTATACAGCCTAGGTGACTGAAACATGACCTTTTGCCCAGACTTGTGGTCACCGAGCTTCACACAGTTATATCAACACAATAGCAGTCGTCCCGTCTCCTACATTGTATAGAGGACAATATCATTAGCTCATTCAATTAACATAAACACAGGTTGATGACACCAGCATCTCCTCACAGGATGTGTCCCAACAGAATGAATCCATTGAAAATCCGGGGCCCATAATCAAAAGGCAACAGGCTTGCATACAGTCCTCTCCAACAGCCTCTGTTCTGGCTAGAACTGTGACACTTCTGTTTAGCACCGATCTCCCTGTATAGCTTTTCTGACCGCCACTTCTCCTCCTCTCCCTCCTGCGGCTGTCAGGGAGATTAGTGCTTGTAACTGCCCCCATCACCGCACTGATCATCCCCAATTGTCCCCCTCTGTGCCCCTGGGTCCTTCTCCAGGTCTCCCTCCTGTGCTCCCCGGGTCCTTCTCCAGGTCCCCCTCTGTGCTCCCCGGGTCCTTCTCCAGGTCCCCCTCTGTGCTCCCTGGGTCCTTCTCCAGGTCTCCCTCCTGTGCTCCCCGGGTCCTTCTCCAGGTCTCCCTCCTGTGCTCCCCGGGTCCTTCTCCAGGTCCCCCTCTGTGATCCCCGGGTCCTTCTCCAGGTCCCCCTCTGTGCTCCCTGGGTCCTTCTCCAGGTCTCCCTCCTGTGCTCCCCGGGTCCTTCTCCAGGTCTCCCTCCTGTGCTCCCCGGGTCCTTCTCCAGGTCCCCCTCTGTGCTCCCCGGGTCCTTCTCCAGGTCCCCCTCTGTGCTCCCTGGGTCCTTCTCCAGGTCTCCCTCCTGTGCTCCCCGGGTCCTTCTCCAGGTCTCCCTCCTGTGCTCCCCGGGTCCTTCTCCAGGTCCCCCTCTGTGCTCCCCGGGTCCTTCTCCAGGTCTCCCTCCTGTGCTCCCCGGGTCCTTCTCCAGGTCCCCCTCTGTGATCCCCGGGTCCTTCTCCAGGTCCCCCTCTGTTCTCCCTGGGTCCTTCTCCAGGTCTCCCTCCTGTGCTCCCCGGGTCCTTCTCCAGGTCTCCCTCCTGTGCTCCCCGGGTCCTTCTCCAGGTCCCCCTCTGTGCTCCCTGGGTCCTTCTCCAGGTCTCCCTCCTGTGCTCCCCGGGTCCTTCTCCAGGTCCCCCTCTGTGCTCCCTGGGTCCTTCTCCAGGTCTCCCTCCTGTGCTCCCCGGGTCCTTCTCCAGGTCTCCCTCTGTGCTCCCCGGGTCCTTCTCCAGGTCCCCCTCTGTGCTCCCTGGGTCCTTCTCCAGGTCTCCCTCCTGTGCTCCCCGGGTCCTTCTTCAGGTCCCCCTCTGTGCTCCCCGGGTCCTTCTCCAGGTCTCCCTCCTGTGCTCCCCGGGTCCTTCTCCAGGTCTCCCTCTGTGCTCCCCGGGTCCTTCTCCAGGTCTCCCTCTGTGCTCCCCGGGTCCTTCTCCAGGTCCCCTTCTGTGCTCCCCGGGTCCTTCTCCAGGTCCCCCTCTGTGCTCCCCGGGTCCTTCTCCAGGTCTCCCTCCTGTGCTCCCCGGGTCCTTCTCCAGGTCTCCCTCCTGTGCTCCCCGGGTCCTTCTCCAGGTCCCCCTCTGTGCTCCCCGGGTCCTTCTCCAGGTCTCCCTCCTGTGCTCCCCGGGTCCTTCTCCAGGTCCCCCTCTGTGATCCCCGGGTCCTTCTCCAGGTCCCCCTCTGTTCTCCCTGGGTCCTTCTCCAGGTCTCCCTCCTGTGCTCCCCGGGTCCTTCTCCAGGTCTCCCTCCTGTGCTCCCCGGGTCCTTCTCCAGGTCCCCCTCTGTGCTCCCTGGGTCCTTCTCCAGGTCTCCCTCCTGTGCTCCCCGGGTCCTTCTCCAGGTCCCCCTCTGTGCTCCCTGGGTCCTTCTCCAGGTCTCCCTCCTGTGCTCCCCGGGTCCTTCTCCAGGTCTCCCTCTGTGCTCCCCGGGTCCTTCTCCAGGTCCCCCTCTGTGCTCCCTGGGTCCTTCTCCAGGTCTCCCTCCTGTGCTCCCCGGGTCCTTCTTCAGGTCCCCCTCTGTGCTCCCCGGGTCCTTCTCCAGGTCTCCCTCCTGTGCTCCCCGGGTCCTTCTCCAGGTCTCCCTCTGTGCTCCCCGGGTCCTTCTCCAGGTCCCCTTCTGTGCTCCCCGGGTCCTTCTCCAGGTCCCCCTCTGTGCTCCCCGGGTCCTTCTCCAGGTCTCCCTCTGTGATCCCCGGGTCCTTCTCCAGGTCCCCCTCTGTTCTCCCTGGGTCCTTCTCCAGGTCTCCCTCCTGTGCTCCCCGGGTCCTTCTCCAGGTCTCCCTCCTGTGCTCCCCGGATCCTTCTCCAGGTCCCCTTCTGTGCTCCCCGGGTCCTTCTCCAGGTCCCCCTCTGTGCTCCCCGGGTCCTTCTCCAGGTCTCCTTCTGTGCTCCCCGGTCTTTCTCCAGGTCCCCCTTTGTGCTCCCTGTGTCCTGCTCTGGGTCCCGATCCGTTTTGTCCTCATCCCAATCCGTTTCGTCCTCCGGGTCCCCCCTCTGTGCTCCCTGTGTCCTTCTCCAGGTCCCCCGCTGTGCTCCCCGGGTCCTTCTCCAGGTCCCCCTCTGTGCTCCCTGTGTCCTGATCCAGGTCCCGATCCGTTTCGTCCTCCGGGTCCCCCCTCTGTGTCCTTCTGGGTCCCCCTGCGTCCTCCCCGGGTCCAACTTTGGTCCCCCCGTGTCCCAGATCTTTCAGGATGGAGAGCGGAGGAAGGAGCCAGTAAATCTATTCCCGCTGTGAAGACTCCCCAATGGCAGCGCCTGCACCCGAGCCCATGGAGGGGGGGCGACATCACGTGTTCCCTGGACAGGCAAATGTCCTTATTAAAAGTCAGCAGCTACAGTGTTTGTAGCTGCTGACTTAAAAAAAATGTTTTAGGGTGGAACTCCGCTTTAAGCTGGCGGAGTTATGCAAATATCAAAATGCCTCGAAGGGTGGGTGTCAGTCTTGAAGAGTGGGCGTTCCTAGGCAGGCTCTTTTTGCATTATGTCACCCACACGATGGCACCAACTTTGCTTGGGCATCATGCAGGGTGACCACTTACATCCTTGACTGAGATTCTGGCTCAGTTCTCAGATATGTTCACAAATATCTTACACAGATCAGCCCCTTGCTGCAGTCTCTCACCTTGTGACTTGCTACAAACTTACAATGTCTGATCACTGGGGGAGGGGAGACTGAGGAAATGCTTCCTCCTCCTTCTACAAAGTTACAATGTACAGTCTGATCACTGGGGGGAGGAGAGACTGAGGAAATGACTCCTCCTGCTTCTACAAAGTTACAATGTACAGTCTGATCACTGGGGGGGAGGAGAGACTGAGGGAATGACTCCCCCTCCTTCTACAAAGTTACAATGTACAGTCTGATCACTGAGGAAATGCCTCCTCCTGCCTGTAGCAGACTGATGACATCATCTCGGCCTAGGCAAAGTGACTGGAGTTCAAGAACGGCTTTAAAAGGTGGAGCTTTTCTGAACAATAATGCTGTTGCTGTATACAGGGCCGTCTTTATGGCGGGGCAAAAGGGGCAGCTGCCCAGGGCCAAATCATTGTTGAGAGGGCCCAATAATGCAGTGTATGGAAGAGCGGGGCTGACAGTGGAGTAGTGCAGTGGATGGAGTTGTGGGTCGGAGGTGGTGGATCCCAGTGATCGGTGCTGTGTCCGGCTCTCGGTGAGTGACGTGCAGCACATAGGAAGTGGATAGGGGGCGGGGTTCAAGTGCAGGGAGGCATTGGCAGTGTCCCTGGATCCCTCCCATAAGTCCCAATCCCCCATTTTTTTTTAGACACACATGATTAGAGCTTGAGGCTCTAATTGGCTTTAAGGGTGGGCTCGGGCACTGATCGTCGCCGTCCTTCTCCCGCGGGGGGGCACTGATTGCCGTTGTCCGTCTCCCGCGGGGGGGGGCACTGATCGCCGCCGTCCGTCTTCTGCGGGGGGGGGCACTGATCCCCCCCGTCCGTCTCCTGCGGGGGGCACTGATTGCCAATGTCCCTTTCCCGCGGGGGGGCTACTGATCGCCGTTGTCTGTCTCATGCGGGGGGGCACTGCCCAGGGTGCAATCAATATTAAAGACGGCCCCGGCTGTATTATGAGACATGTCAGGAATTGATACAATCAGAATTGTAATATTACTGACAGGTCCTCTTTAAGGAATGTGTAAACCACCCGGAAAGAGACTCGGCTACTAACGTGTATTATTAGGGGGACAGATTCTACATTTGGCGGAGGGTGCCGGTGCCGCCGTCCTTTCTGCTGAATTCGCCGTGCTGTAAAGAAAAGATGAATGTTTAACGCCGGTAAATAATGCAACGGTAGGAAATTTCGGGTCCACGGACGCATAAATCTGTCAGGACGCAGAGTTTAATCACCTCGCTGACCTATTAATATTCCAAACCGTCCAGATCTAAATATACAACCCGGCGGGGCCATCATTTATATCACGCTGAGTTTTCCAGATTCTGTTTATAGAAAATGCTGATTGGAGAAGACCCAATGAAAGTCGCAGGACGCAGCGTAACATGTGGACCGCGCACCGCGTGAAAAACCCGAAATTTTCTACTATCCCTTCTAGTCCTTCAGTCAACTGATTTTTAAAGCACGACCCCAATGAAACCTAACATTCTAATTTCACAGGAGAAGTATTTATCATTGCAAGCCCCTTTCACAATGGCGAGATTTTCCCCAGTAGTTTGTGTCTCTGCCCCTTTCGCATTGGTGAGATTTCCCTGCAGTAGTTTGTGTCTCTGCCCCTCCCACAATGGCGAGATTTTCCCCAGTAGTTTGTGTCTCTGCCCCTCCCACAACGGCAAGGTTTTCCCAAGTAGTTTGTGTCCCTGCCCCTCCCACAACTGGGAGATTTCCCCCATTAGTTTGTGTCTCTGCTCCACCCACAATGGAAAGACATCCCTGCAGTAGTTTGTGTCTCTGTCCCTCCCACACTGGTGATATTTCCTGCAGTAGTTTGTGTCTCTGCCCCTCCCACAATGGGGAGATTTCCTGCAGTAGTTTGTGTCTCTGCCCCTCCCACACTGGGGAGATTTTCCTGGAGTAATTTGTGTCTCTGCCCCTCTCACAATAGAGAGATTTCATGCAGTAGTTTGTGTCTCTGCCCCTCCCACACTGGTGAGATTTCCTGCAATAGTTTGTTTCTCTGCCCCTCCCACAATGGGGAGATTTCCTGCAGCAGTTTGTGCCTCTGCCCCTCCCACAATGGGGAGATTTCCTGCAGTAGTTTGTGTCTCTGCCCCTCCCACAATGGTGAGATTTCCTGCAGTAGTTTGTGTCTCTGCCCCTCCTACAACTGGGAGATTTCCCCCAGTAGTTTGTGTCTCTTCCCCTCTCACAACGGCAAGATTTTCCCAAGTAGTTTGTGTCCCTGCCCCTCCCACAACTGGGAGATTTCCCCCAGTAGTTTGTGTCTCTGCTCCACCCACAATGGTGAGACTCCCCTGCAGTAGTTTGTGTCTCTGCCCCTCCCATAATGGGGAGATTTCCTGCAGTAGTTTGTGTCTCTGCCCCTCCCATAATGGTAAGACTTCACTGCAGTAGTTTTGTCTCTGTCCCTCCCACAATGGTGAGATTTCCCCCAGTAGTTTGTGTCTCTGCCCCTCCCACAATGGGGAGATTTCCTGCAGTAGTTTGTGTCTCTGCCCCTCCCACAATGGAGAGACTTCCCTGCAGTAGTTTGTGTCTCTGTCCCTCCCATAATGGGGAGATTTCCTGCAGTAGTTTGTGTCTCTGCCCCTCCCATAATGGTGAGACTTCACTGCAGTAGTTTTGTCTCTGTCCCTCCCACAATGGTGAGATTTCCCCCAGTAGTTTGTGTCTCTGCCCCTCCCACAATGGGGAGATTTCCTGCAGTAGTTTGTGTCTCTGCCCCTCCCACAATGGAGAGACTTCGCTGCAGTAGTTTGTGTCTCTGTCCCTCCCACACTGGTGAGATTTCCTGCAGTAGTTTGTGTCTCTGCCCCTCCCACAATGGTGAGATTTCCTGCAGTAGTTTGTGTCTCTGCCCCTCCCACACTGGGGAGATTTCCCTGCAGTAGTTTGTGTCTCTGCCCCTCCCACACTGGGGAGATTTCCCTGCAGTAGTTTGTGTCTCGGCTCTGCCCCTCCCACAATGAGAAGATTTCATGCAGTAGTTTGTGTCTCTGCCCCTCGCACACTGGTGAGATTTCCTGCAATAGTTTGTTTCTCTGCCCCTTCCACAATGGGGAGATTTCATGCAGTAGTTTGTGTCTCTGCCCCTCCCACAATGGAGAGATTTCATGCAGTAGTTTGTGTCTCTGCCCCTCCCACACTGGTGAGATTTCCTGCAATAGTTTGTTTCTCTGCCCCTCCTACAACTGGGAGATTTCCCCCAGCAGTTTGTGCCTCTGCCCCTCCCACAATGGGGAGATTTCCTGCAGTAGTTTGTGTCTCTGCCCCTCCCACAATGGTGAGATTTCCTGCAGTAGTTTGTGTCTCTGCCCCTCCTACAACTGGGAGATTTCCCCCAGTAGTTTGTGTCTCTTCCCCTCCCACAACAGCAAGATTTTCCCAAGTAGTTTGTGTCCCTGCCCCTCCCACAACTGGGAGATTTCCCCCAGTAGTTTGTGTCTCTGCTCCACCCACAATGGTGAGACTCCCCTGCAGTAGTTTTTGTCTCTGCCTCTCCCACAATGGGGAGATTTTCTGCAGTAGTTTGTGTCTCTGCCCCTCCCACAACGGCAAGATTTTCCCAAGTAGTTTGTGTCCCTGCCCCTCCCACAACTGGGAGATTTCCCCCAGTAGTTTGTGTCTCTGCTCCACCCACAATGGTGAGACTCCCCTGCAGTAGTTTGTGTCTCTGCCCCTCCCATAATAGGGAGATTTCCTGCAGTAGTTTGTGTCTCTGCCCCTCCCATAATAGTGAGACTTCACTGCAGTAGTTTTGTCTCTGTCCCTCCCACAATGGTGAGATTTCCCCCAGTAGTTTGTGTCTCTGCCCCTCCCACAATGGGGAGATTTCCTGCAGTAGTTTGTGTCTCTGCCCCTCCCACAATGGAGAGACTTCCCTGCAGTAGTTTGTGTCTCTGTCCCTCCCATAATGGGGAGATTTCCTGCAGTAGTTTGTGTCTCTGCCCCTCCCATAATGGTGAGACTTCACTGCAGTAGTTTTGTCTCTGTCCCTCCCACAATGGTGAGATTTCCCCCAGTAGTTTGTGTCTCTGCCCCTCCCACAATGGGGAGATTTCCTGCAGTAGTTTGTGTCTCTGCCCCTCCCACAATGGAGAGACTTCCCTGCAGTAGTTTGTGTCTCTGTCCCTCCCACACTGGTGAGATTTCCTGCAGTAGTTTGTGTCTCTGCCCCTCCCACAATGAGAAGATTTCATGCAGTAGTTTGTGTCTCTGCCCCTCCTACAATGGAGAGATTTCCTGCAGTAGTTTGTGTCTTTGCCCCTCCCACAATGGGGAGACTTCCCTGCAGTAGTTTGTGTCTCTGCCCCTCCCAATTAAATTGTTACATTTCCCCAACAAAATAACAGAAATTTCATTAAAATTATATTAAAGTCTTGCTTTTTATTAAAAAAAACCCAAAAACAAACGTTTTATACTTACCTGTTCTGTGCAGTGATTTTGCTCAGAGCAACCTGAACCATATTCTCTGGTCCAACTTCGGTGCTCCTGGCCCCTCCCTCCTGTTAAGTGCCCCCACAGCAAGCAGCTTGCTATGGGGGCACCCGAGCTGAGACGCTGCTCTGTGTATCCATTCAGACATGGAGCTGCGGCCCTGCCCACTCCATCTCTTGATTGGCTCAGTGGCAGTGAATGACAGCAGCAGGAGCCAATTCTCTGTACAGCACTGCGGTATATGTCAGAGCTCAGAGCTATATAAATGTATAATAATAATAATAATAATAGTGTGACTGTGGGGGAGGGGACATTAGAGTGTAAATTTTTGTTATTAAAAAAAATCACACGAACCTACAGCTCATTAATAAAAACATATTTACAAAAAAATAAACAGCAACTAAACAAAACAAGCGTTCTTACATCAGCAAGTAAAGAAAACTGTTTCCTGACAAGATAACATATTAAGAAACATATTTTATTGACAACAAAAAAGAGACTACAAACCCCGAACCTCAACTTTAAACACAATCCAAACTAAGAAACCTTTTGAGATTTAATCGCCATCAGGATGCGATTTCAAACCCCCCCATTAACCCCTCCCCCACATCATTTACCCCAACTTCCACATTATTCACCTTGCATTCTGCACCAGCCACCCTCATTCCCTTCCCACCTCCCCCCCACCATCATCCAATCCATCCCTCACTCCATCCCTCGGTGTCTGCTGACCTCCAGCCGCACTTCTACCATGCCGAGGAAGAGGGGTTGACTCTGGTCTAGCACCCTCCACTGCCTTCACTACACTAGGAGAAACAATAGGTGCAGACACAGACTTGACAACCACACTTTCTGACACTGACTGGGGAACCACAGACTGGGGGGACACTGACACCGCAGACTGGGGGGACACTGACACCGCAGACTGGGGGGACACTGACACCACAGAGGTCCTCACAGACACAGATTCTGATGGGACAGAGACACTAGGATCCCCTGGTACAACCTCTGCCAACCCAGACTCTTCTCCATCCAGACGGAAAAATTCCTCTACTAACTCTGGCTTATTGTGCAAAGCCTCAGGGCACCGGCACAATCTTTTTTTAGGGGACACAAAGTTTCACCAAACCTCCTCAACCAGACCCATAAATCCTTGGGGGTGGATATAAACTCATTCCTAGTCAGGATAGTCACATTTTTTATCAAGGGCTGTCTTGAGACAACTTTGGGGACAAGCCCCTTCCAGTCCAGCTGGCCCCCATATACATGCTCAAACCGCTCCCAAAACAGATCCAGCTATTCTGGACGCACAAATGATAAATCATATTCATAGGAACCAGCCGGACTGATAAGAGCATAAATGTCCTCTGCCTTAAATCTCATGGCTAGGATCTTATCCACATCCACCCTCCTGATAGGTGGAATATCTCCTCCTTCCCACATGAGCTGTACCACATTCCTGCGTTTAATGGAAGAAGGTGCGTTAGGTGAAAGTCGCATAACTGGCTCCTTTCCACCACCAGCAGCAGCATGACTTTGTCCCGACACAGCCTTAGCATAATTCCTAACTGGGACAGATGACACATTAACTGACTGCATAGGAACCTCTGAAATCTGGTTTGGTAAATTACCCACCACTTGATCCTCCCTCCTCCCCTCCAGCACAACAGTCCCACTCACCATAGTCCCAGAAGTACCACAGATACCAGCAGTCATAAGGTAAAGTCTTCTGTTTAGAAAAAACACCAGCTGTTTCAGCGTTCATATGGCCCTCCTGCTCTGCAGTTCCAATGTTCATGCAACATTCCTGCTCTGCACTGTTAGTGTCCATGTGGGACTCCTCACAACCAGCAGAAACTTCTCTGTCTGGATACATTCCATCTCTTCCTGCATTCCCATGATCCTCATCTGATGAGTCGGTGCCACTCAAGGGAGATTCCATTTCTGTTATGGTCTGCAGCAAGCTGTCATTTTCCTCAACCTCCTCCTGAGATGACTCAGGCTGCTGGGGAGGGAGGGGGGCAGATACTGACTCAGGTACAACAGATCCTGAGACAGGGGTAGTAGTGGGGCCACCATGTGAAGCCACTTCCTTACCCCCCCATTCATACTGTCACCGTTGCTCTGGCAACCACCCTCTGGCTGGTATTGGCACAGGTACTTCCCTTCTGTTGCAATCTCTCCTCATTCTCACACTTTTCTCTGAACACACCGCTGCTCTCCTTCAGAGAGGCGACCAACTTCTCCTGCTTTTTTAATGCCTCCTCCAGAGACTTCAGCTTGGAGGCTTCCCTCTTACTGTTTCCAGACTTACTGTGGGGAATTTTTTTTACCTGAGATCTACTTACATGACAGCAAGCTTCTGTTCCTCCACTGGGTGTTCACCACTCTATCCTGGTGGACTGGTAAGGATTCCTCTTACATAGGGACAGGCCGAGGATCCATTGCAGCTTGAGCACATGGAGTAGGCCTCAGTGCCTCTGGAGAACCTCCACCTTCATTTTTTCCAACATGGTCCATGCTTGCCTGGGAAAAGCCTGCATGAGAGGCCCCAGGCTTGCTGCTTCTCTCAGCTGAGATCACAGCAGAGTGAGCCAACAGCACCCTGCAGAACAGCTCCACCTGGTGGAGAAGCTCCTCTGGTGCAGAGACTGATGTGACTGGCTCAGAGATCTCTGTAAAGCACTGCGGTATATGACAGAGCTATATAAATGTATAATAATAATAGTGTGTGACTGTGGGGGAGGGGACATTAGAGTGTAAGCTCCTCTGGTACAGAGACTGATGTGACTGGCTCAGTGATCTCTGTACAGCACTGCGGTATATGTCAGAGCTATATAAATGTATAATGATACTGATACTTTGATTATTATTGATCTGAAGCCGTCTTCCAGCTTACTATACATGTGTTGCCAATGACGGGGTGAGTATTTCCAGTGCCCTCGGGTTGTATGTTTGCATTGTGTCAAATCAATGGCGTTGCATTAGATTGTTAGGTGATGTAGACAATTTAATCCGGCAGATTGGATGGATGGTATAGAATGCAGGAGGCGTTCAGGAATTTCCAACTTCATTAGGATCCAGAGATAACGCTGGGAATGTTTATTGAGCCGCGCGCCGCATTGATGGGGCTCATTGACCGGCGTCTATAGGATTGTGGTAATGCCGGAGTACTGTACAACCTTTTGTAGGAATAACGATAATGAGAAGATGATGGGGAGAGACAAAGCGAGGAAGAATTTAGAAATTAGAATTAGCGCTGATTAATCCTCTGCTTACGTTTCCACCCGGGGAAATTAATGATGGAAAATTAGGAAGTCTCCTGTCGCTTTTACCACCCAGCCTTGCCGTGAAGCCCCCCGCGGTGGCTCATTGGTTCGAATTTAAAGAGGTGAAGTCATTTCGCTGGAAGTGTGATTGCTCCAGTTATTGCTAGAAAACATCCGGGTCACAAAGGGGTTAATGGGCATAAAATGTTTTGGAGATGATTGAAACTTTTTGGAAACAAAAAAGAAACAAAGTAACTATTTATGTTCACTAGAAAATCATTTACAGACACTTTTTCTGGCACTTTCTGTTTACAAATAAAAATCCAGTATTTTTTTTTTGCCAGAAAGTGACTTGGAAAACCCAAATATTATATATATTTTTTTAGCAGAGACCCCAGTGAATTAAATGGTGATCGCTGCAGTTTTTTTATGTCAAACAGTGTTTGCGCAACGGGTTTTTCCATACACAATTTTTTGGGGGAATAAAAATACACTTTAATGAATTTTAATGCAGAAAAGCACAGTATATAACCCAATTTTTGGTAAAATATAAAATTAGATGTTACGCTGAGTAATTGGATACCTAACAGGTCATGCTTTAAAATTGCGCACGTTCGGGAATGGTGACAAACTAGGATACTACGATACTTACGATACTTACTCTACACAGGTGGCGCTTTAAACGGTTTTACAAGTTACCAGTTTAGAGTTACAGAGGAGGTCTAGTGCCAGAATGAGTGCGTTCACTCTAACGTTGGCGTCAATACCTCACATGTGTGGTGCGAACATCTTTTACATATGCGTTCGCTTCTGCACGCGGTCAGGATTTTTTTTTCTTATTTATTTTATTTTTTATTTTTACACTGTCCCATATTATTTTTTTTATCACTTTTATTCCTATTACAAGGAATGTACATTTCCCCTGTAATATAAATAATGGATTACAGGTCCTCTTTATGGGAAGATCTAGAAGATCCTAAATCTCCCCTTTACCTTTTTTAAAAGCAACAGATCAAAAAAAAAAAAGTATCTTTTGCTTTAAAAAAAAAAAATTGTTTGCTTCCGTCCTAGACCAGAAGTGACTTCATGATGTCGTTCTGGTCCTCCAAGATCATAGAGGGGATCAGAGACAATCTGGTTCCTGGCAAACTCTATGGCCAGCCACGGGGCCCATCGGAATTGTTTCTGGGGTGCACCTGTAAAAACCAGTAAGCCTGAGAAACAGGAGTGGGGGAGGGGGATGACCCCTCCCACTGCTTCTGAAGGTGATCCAGCGACTAATTAGCTGCTCTGGCCACTTTTAATGAGAAAGAGAATCGCCAGCTTAAAAAAAAAATACTGGGGTTATGGCTGATTGCTTCATAACCCTGGTAAACCACTTCAAAGCCGTAATGTGTATGTGATATATATATATATATATATATATATATATATACAGTATATTGATATATTGTTTAAACACACAGTAGTACCCAAATCTGCTTTCCTATTAGCTCCCTATAATCCCCTGCAAAGATGAACTCTGATAGAGGAAGGGGGCGTGCTCTTCTGCTTTGCCCTTATACTGCTGCTCCTTCATTGTCCAATCGCAGGCTAGGGCGGGTCCTAGACAGGACTGTAAGGTTTAGCTCCTTGGTGCTCAACCTGTGACATGTGGCTCTTTGTTGCTGTGTGGCCCTTTACAGACCCTATAGTCAGTAGCTTGAAAAGAAGCTGTGATAGACATCTGGCAGTCTCATGTTGCATATTCCCAGTCTGACTGTCTCCTGCAGTGTCTTCACTCTCTGTCCGCAATCTCTGACAGTCTTCTATTATGTGTGGCCCTTTTGGAGCTGTCATGGGTCCCAGTTGAGGCCTCCTATGCCTCTTAAAGCAGAGTTCCACTGACATTTTCTTTTTTTTAAAACATTAGATAAGTTAAAAACATTAACATTTAACACTCACATCTTTTTAAAATTTCGTCCCCCGATATCCGGTTTAATATGAAAAAATAACGTGTATCATTGCTTCCTGGCCGTTCCCATATTGCTTGTAGGCATGTGAAGCCCACAAGCATAATGTCCCGGGATTCGGTGCAGCTGAGTGACCAGCATGCACCGCCTGTTCTCGCGCATGTGCAGTATCACCGTATCGAATCACAATGGGCATCTGAAGTGCCCGCCCCGTTGTGATGGCAAGGAAGCCCTCGGCGCTGCCCACTGACTCCTGGGAAATGATGACAGACATCTTCCAGGAGCACTAGGGAGCCGAGGAGCCGAGGGAAGTGACATCAGGCGCCAGGGAGAGGAAGAGGCAGATTACAAGGCACCCCTTAGCAACAGCCAGGAAAGAGTAAGTAAAAAAAAATTTCCAAATGTTTTTGCTTTTTTTTTTTTTTTTTGCTGATGATTACTGCAAAGAAAATGTTATGGGTGGAACTCCGTTTTAAGTTGGCCCTTTACTGGTTTAGTTGCAATGTAGCCATTTAGTATTGTTTTCTCATTTTTAGCAAGCAGAAGGTTTTCCCCATTTATGAAGACCGTCTTTCTCTTAGATTAGAATGCCGCCATTGATCTGTCAATTGGAAATCCAGGTCCTGGTTACATTGTCCGTGTTACATTTACAGGACCCGATCTGCTTTAAACCTTTTCCACATTCACATGATGTTCCATTGATCTTATTAAAGCCGAAATCAATGCAGAAAATCCTCATCTGCATACTATGACATTTGGCCCCCAGAATCTGCCATCAGGAAACATCATCAATGCTGCAGAGGATGAGCGCAGCTATAACCCCCCCCCCCCATTCCCCCCGGGCTAATATACATACAGCTAAATTTTATTTTTCTATATATATATACATACATACACACTATCTATCTATCTATCTATCTATCTATCTATCTATCTATCTATCTATCTATCTATCTATCTATCTATCTATATACACATTATATTACCAAAAGTATCGGGACACCTTTATACACACACACACGAACTTTAACCTCTTGCCGACCAGCCGCAGGTTGGCACGGCTGCACAAAGTGCCGTAGCTGTACGTCGGCCACTTTAAGAGGTATGGGGGGGGCCCGCGGCGCATAGCTGGAGCCGATGCACATGGTCGGCGAACCCGCGATCGCTCCTGAGAGAGGCAGAACGGGGATCTGTCAATGTAAACAGACAGATCCCCGTTCTGTCAGGGACGAAGAGAGAGATCTGCTGTTCCTAGTGACCAGGAACAGAGATCTATCTCTATTCCCTGTCAGTCTCCTCCCCCTGCTATTTACGAAAGGCAAATCCCCTTTGCACTACAAGTGCAAACTACAAGTGCAAAGTGCACTTAAAATTGCACTGCCAGTGCACTTGGAAGTGCAGTCACTGTAGATCTGAGGGGAACATGCAAGGAAAATAAAAAAAGCATTTTAGCTTGCACATGATTGGATGATAAAATCAGCAGAGCTTCCCCTCATTTCAGATCTGCCCCTCAGATTTACGACTGCACTTCCAAGTGCACTTTCAGTGCAATTTCAAACGCACTTTGCACTTGATGTTTGCACTTGTACTGCAAAGTGGATTTGCCTTTCGCAAATTGTGTTTTTTTTCAAAATTGTCGCTCTTTTTTTGTTTATAGCGCAAAAAATAAAAAAACGCAGAGGTGATCAAATACCACCTAAAGAAAGCTCTATTCGTGAGAAAAAAGGAAATAAATTTTGTTTTGTACATTGTCGCACAACCGCATTGTTAGTTAAAGGAACGCAGTGCCCTATCGCAACAAAAAAGCCTGGTCATTAAGGGGGCAAATCCTTCCGGGGGCTGAAGTGGTTAATGGCATCCCAGTCCTAGACCCCTTTCACACTGGGGCGTATTTCAGGCGCTTTAACTCTTCTGGGAAGGCCGTCCACAAGGTTTAGGAGGGTGTCTATGGGAATGTTTGACCATTCTTCCAGAAGCGCATTTGTGAGGTCAGGTACTGATGTTGGACAAGAAGGCCTGGCTCCACTCTAATTCATCCCAAAAGGTGTTCTATCGGGTTGAAGTCAGGACTCTGTGCAGGCCAGTCAAGTTCCATCACCCCAAACTCGCTCCTCCATGCCTTTATGGACCTTGTCACGCAATATTTGCACAGTGGTTTTTCAAATGCAATTTCTTTGGGGGAAAAAAAAAAATTTAATGCACAAAAACACAATATAATACCCACTTTTTTGGTAAAATATAAAAGATGATGTCATGCCAAGTAAATAGATATCTAACATGTCACGCTTTAAAATTGCATACGCTCGTGGAACGGCACCAAACTAGGGTACCTAAAAAAAATCTCCATAGGCAACATTTTAAAAGCCTTTGCAGATTACCAGTTTAGAGTTACAGAGGAGATCTAGTGCTAGAATTATTGCTCTCACTATACCGTTCGTGGCGATACCTCACATGGAGGGTGCATACACCGTTAACATTTGCGTGTGTGACCTACGCATGCGTTCGCCTTTGTGCGCGAGCACGGGGGGGGGGGGGGGGGGCTAATCTATATCTAAAAACATGTTGTTTTTTTATTTTTTTTTTACACTTTCTTTGAAACATTTTTATTCACTTTTATTGCTGTCACGAGGAATGTAAACATCTCTTGTGACAGCAATAGGCGGTGACAGGTACTCTTTATGGAGAGATCTGGGGTCCCCAGATGGCTCCTCTCCTCTGCCCTTACAAGCCTCTGACACCAAGATCGGTTTGTTCAGATGCTTTACCAGTTTAAAATCCGAGAAACTGGAAGTGAGGAAAATGCTAGTCGCTTCCAGTTTTTCTATACCATAGAGATTATTGGGGACCTTCCGGTCAGTGGCGTAGCGTGGGTTGTCAGCACCCGGGGCAAGGCAAGTAATTTGCGCCCCCCCAACCTGCGGACTTTTAGCTATCCCTGAGTCCTGTCCCTTCCCTTCCTACAATAGTACTAACCAACCTGATTCCTATACTGACCACTACACTCTACTGTCCACTACACTGACCACTATACTACAATGACTACTATACTGTCCACTACACTATACTGCCCACTACACTGACCGCTATACTGTCCACTACACTATACTGCCCACTACACTGACCGCTATACTGTCCACTACACTATACTGCCCACTACACTGACCGCTATACTGTCCACTACACTATACTGCCCACTACACTGACCGCTATACTGTCCACTACACTATACTGCCCACTACACTGACCGCTATACTGTCCACTACACTATACTGCCCACTACACTGACCGCTATACTGTCCACTACACTATACTGCCCACTACACTGACCGCTATACTGTCCACTACACTATACTGCCCACTACACTGACCGCTATACTGTCCACTACACTATACTGCCCACTACACTGACCGCTATACTGTCCACTACACTATACTGCCCACTACACTGACCGCTATACTGTCCACTACACTATACTGCCCACTACACTGACCGCTATACTGTCCACTACACTATACTGACCTCTATACTGTTCACTACACTATCCACTATACTGACCACTACACTGTCCACTATACTATACTGTCCGCTATACTTACCACTGCACTATACTGACCACTATACTGCCCACTATACTGTCAACTACACTATACTGCCCACTACACTGACCACTATACTGTCCACTACACTACCCACTACACTATCCTCTATACTGTCCACTACACTATCCACTATACTGACCACTACACTGTCCACTATACTATACTGCCCACTACACTATACTGTCCACTACACTGACCACTATACTGTCCACTACACTATACGGTCCACTATACTGCCCACTACACTATACTGCCCACTTTACTGTCCACTACACTATACCACTATACTGCCCACTACACTATACACTACACTATACTGCCCACTACACTGACCACTATACTGTCCACTACACTATACTGCCCACTACACTGACCGCTATACTGTCCACTACACTATACTGCCCACTACACTGACCGCTATACTGTCCACTACACTATACTGACCTCTATACTGTCCACTACACTATCCACTATACTGACCACTACACTGTCCACTATACTATACTGTCCGCTATACTTACCACTGCACTATACTGACCACTATACTGCCCACTATACTGTCAACTACACTATACTGCCCACTACACTGACCACTATACTGTCCACTACACTACCCACTACACTACCCACTACACTATCCTCTATACTGTCCACTACACTATCCACTATACTGACCACTACACTGTCCACTATACTATACTGCCCACTACACCATACTGCCCACTTTACTGTCCACTACACTATACCACTATACTGCCCACTACACTATACACTACACTATACTGCCCACTACACTGACCACTATACTGTCCACTACACTATACTGCCCACTATACTGTCCACTACACTATACTGTCCACTACACTATACTGCCCACTACACTGACCACTATACTGTCCACTACACTATACTGTCCACTACACTGACCACTATACTGTCCACTACACTATACAGTCCACTATACTGCCCACTACACTATACTGCCCACTACACTATACTGCCCACTACACTATACTGCCCACTTTACTGTCCACTACACTATACCACTATACTGCCCACTACACTATACTGACCACTATACTGTCCAATACACTGACCGCTATACTGCCCACTACACTATACTGACCACTATATTGTCCACTACACTATACTGTCCACTATACTGCCCTCTATACTATACTGTCCACTACACTATACTGCCCACTACACTATACTGCCCACTTTACTGTCCACTACACTATACCACTATACTGCCCACTACACTATACTGACCACTATACTGTCCAATACACTGACCGCTATACTGCCCACTACACTATACTGACCACTATATTGTCCACTAAACTATACTGTCCACTATACTGCACTGACTACTTTACTGTCCACTACACTATCCTACCTACAGTATTCCTATACTGACCACTACACTGCATGACTCTAGCTGCTCTTCTACTGACTCTCTCTGGCTGGGTGCTCCCTCTTCCCAGACTGTGTCCCGCCCCCCCCCCCCATCCCCCCCCCCCCCCCGGGCCAGCAACACGACTCTCATCACGAGGGAGTCTTACCTTTTCTTCTTTGTTTCCCATCGGTCCGGAGGGGAGCAGGAGGAGGAGACAGCGGCGCTCACAATCTTTTTGTGTCCCCCGCGCTCCGCCATGTTCAGTCTCCGGCGCCTTGTGATTGGGTGTATGGGGTCATGTGCGGCGGCGGGGCTAGCCTGTTAACGCTCGCGCTTGCTCCTGGAGTCCCGCCTCCGCACATGACCCCCATTTACCCAATCACAGGGTGCCAAAGACTGAACATGTGCAGAGGCGGGACTCCAGGATGTACCGCGATCATGGATAGGCCAGCCGCGCCGCCGCACATGACCCCATACGGCCAATCACAGGGCGCCGGAGACTGAACATGGCGGCCAGAGCGTGGGGACACCGGGCAGTGAATTTAGGAGGAGGCAGCCAGTAGTCACACACTGGCACGGAATTGCGCCCCCCCTAAATGTTGCGCCCGAGGCCACGGCCCCCTCCGCACCCCCCACGCTACGCCACTGCTTCCGGTCCTTGACAATCTCTATGGTCGGCCAGCAGAACCAGTTCCCAGGTGGGACAGAAGAGCCTGGGAAGGCAGTGGAATAATTATTCTCTTGGATGGCTTTTACAAAAAAGAGAATCCTCCACTAACAACAAAGATACCTAGATGATGCCTCTAGCTGCTGGCATCATCCCGGTATAACCACTGCAATGCAAGGACATCCATGGACATCCTTGGGCAGCAAGTGGTTAAGCTGTGGCTGTCTGACCTCCCATAGAGTACACCTGTATACATGCCTATATACAGTAGTTCCAGGTCCAATGCCAATGGCGTGACACCAATAATCGTTTTAGCTTTCTGTAAGGGGGGCATTCTATCTACTGGCCACCAATGTAAGGGGGAATTTTCCCATTGACCCCCCCCCCCCCCCCGATGTATTGGTTTTAGCAAAGGGTTCCCCCGAGACCTGAGAATAATTTGAAGGGTTCCTCTGGGGGTAAACACTTTGAAGAAGGCCGTCATAAGCAATAAAAGAAACGTGTTTAGTAAGTCTAGGGATCTATTCAAGTAGCACGTCTGGACAAAGATTTTAAAGGCCCTCAAACGAAATGAGTTGACTTAACAATGGCTTCACCAAACTCACCGCCAAACAATTTTACAGAATTTCATACAAATGGTTTAAAGAAAATGTAACTGTGTCTGGCCAGCTGAACACAATGGGCTATAGCATGCGGTGGCCACTGTTGATTGAATCTGATCATTGATAAACCCTGGTTTGCTCCATTCACCATTTTGCTTCACTCAAAGCTCTCTAGATAGCCTTCCAGAAATACAGTACACATGTGCCATTGTTCAGTGACCCTCATTACAGCCATAATACAAACGAGGAAGTCCAGACATCAATAGGAGGTAAAGGAGATATCTACACTCAATAGTGAGGTCAGTACCTGAAAGCCAAGGGTCAGATGGAGGATAATTGGGGTCAAGAAGAAGGTCAGATACAGTGTCTGGGTGGGGTGGGGGGGGGGGGGGGGGGAGAGTAGTGGTGACCAGCCAAGCTGTTGGTCAATGAGGGTCTGCAAAATGAGCATCAAAGTAGAGCCAAAGAGCAGGAGTTGGGGGTCAGAGGTCATAGAGAAAGTTCAGAGAAGGTGGAGTCCACTTGGAGTCAGGAAAGCCAACAAAGAAACATGTTGACCCGCAGCCAAATTTTGATTGACCCTCCAATTCCAGGCTTCATATAGTGTTTCCGAATGTAAGAGTGAGTGTGCACACAGCGTGGACTGTTAAAAGGGACAGAAGCAGCTAAGAATTATGTTGGGTAGTTTGGTCATAACAGAAAATTTCCAGTCCATAGTGTACATTGACCGATCTCAAACAGTGGCGTCTCCAGCTTTCATATTTAGGGCGGGCACATGGAGGGACAGGGACAAAAGTAGGGGGGCAGCTATAAAATTCAATTATATATTTATATATATCCTGGGGCCCTTTACTATGATCCCACAACGGCCCTTTCACATGTTCTGCAGTGAGCTCCCTTCCTACTGTATTGGGGCAAAGGTTGTCTTGCCACCGGGCCCTGGTGTTCTACCACTGTGGGGTTCCCCAGCCTCCTCTTACTGTCCTGCCCCTGCTATTGACAGCGCTGGTCTGGCATCTCTTGGAATTTACAGGCTGGTTCTCCTGTCCTAAGGATGGGAGAAATCAGTCTGTTTTTTCAGTAACTGAGAGTCCTGGTGGAGTCTTTCCTGCAACTCGCTTTTCTCCCTGCCAATGAGGATGCAGGGGAAGGAGCAGATCGGGCGGCTGTAGTTGTGTGAGCGCTCGCATTATGCAGTGTCAGCAAGTAGAGGGAGGGGGGAGGAATCACCCGCAGGAGCTGACTGGGATGCTTTTTTTGTAAAGAAAAAAAAAATTTAATTGGGGGGGGGGGCACATGGTGGGGCACAGCATAATGTTGAGGGGTCAGGGCCCCCTCTGTTCCCCCTGCCCCCCCCCCCCAGTGACGCCATTGATCTCAAAAGACGCAACGGTTTACAACAAAATTATACTTCCCTCCAGCGATGCAATGTCCCTGAGCTCCCTCAGCGACACCAACATCTTTGCTCGGTCTTCTTCTGAGTTCAGGTTCTTCAGCCACCTTGTGTGATGCACGCTCAGTGTCAAAAAGATTGTGAACAGGCTGGTGGGAAGTCTTTATTGCAGACGGGACATTTTGGGGGGATATTTACTTAAATTGGAACACTCAGAATCTGGTACAGCTGTGCATGGCAGCTAATCGGCATCTAATTTCAGGTTGTTCGAATAAGATTCGCCAATAAGGCCGGGTTCACATTGGTACGACAGGACAGTCATATGACTGTGGATCTGACTTTGCCCTGCGACATCCGTCCGACTTCAATGAACGGGGATCCGACTTTGATCCCAACAATGCCGGGCACTTTGTGTCTGGTATGAATCTTTAGGGGAAACTCCACGCCGAATTTAAAAAAAAAAAAACGACATGGGTTCCCCCTCCAAGACCATACCATACACTTAGGTCTGACATGGAATTTAAGGGTAACCCCCGTTGAAAAAAAATGGCATGGGGCCCCCCAAAATCCATACCAGACCCTTATCCAAGCACACAGCAGGTCAGGAATGGGAGTGGGGACGAGCGAGCGTCCCCCCCCACCCCTGAAGCCAATCGGCTTCACTGTACCAGGCTGCGTGCCCTCAACATGGGGGGGTGGGTTCTTTGGGTGCCTTGCGCCCCCCACCCCAAAGCACCTTGTCCCTATGTTGATGAGGACAAGGGCCTCTTCCCCACAACCCTGGCCGTCGGTTGTCGGGGTCTGCGTGCAGGGGGGCTTATCAGAATCTGGTACCCCCCTTTAACAAGGGGGCCCCCAGATCCCGGCCCGACACCCTTTGTGAATGAGTATTGGGTACATTGTGCCCCTACCCACTCACCTAAAAAAAAAGTGTCAAAAATAAAATGCAGTACACAGGTTTTTAAAGTAATTTATTAAGGCAGCTCCGGGGTCTCTTCCGATTTCTTCTCCCCTCTCCGGCTCTTCTGTCTCCCCCGCTGCCGTCTTCTGCCTCTGCTGGTTCTTCTCCCCTCTGCGGGTCTTCTCCGCTCTTGGCTGATGTCTTCTAGCCCTCTTTGGTTCTTCTCCCTCTGTCCGCTGTCTTCTCCCTCTGTTCTTCTTCCGATGTTGTCTTTATGCGCTCTCTCAAGATGTATTGCCACATCCACCGGGTTTTATGACTGATAAAAACATGGGGTGGGGCCACCCAGTGACGTCATATAGGGACCACGCCCCCTTATGAGGTCACTGCCCAGAGCATGATGGTGTGGTGACGTCATAAGGGGACGGGCCTCCAAATTATGTCACTCGGTGAACCCGCCCCATGCCAATATAAGTACTGGCACACAATGCATCCAGCATTAGAGCGGGAGAGAGCGTTGAGTCAAGATAGGAGGAAGAACAGAGGAAGAACACAGTGCAGAGAGGAGACCTGGCAGAGGCAGAAGAACTGGAGAGGGCCAGAAGACATCAGCTGAGAAGAACCAGAGAGGGGAGAAGAACTGGCAGAGGCAGAAGACATCAGCGGAGGAGGGAGAAGAAATCAGAAGAGACGCCGGAGCTGCCCTAATAAATTACTTTAAAAACCTGTGTACTGAGTTTTATTTTTGACACTTTTTTTAAATTAGGTGAATGGGTAGGGGTACAATGTACCCCATACTCATTCACATAGGGTGGGGGGGCCGGGATCTGGGGCCCCCCCTGCCCGCAGATCCTGACAACCAACAGCCAGGGTTGTCGGGAAGAGGCCCTTGTCCTCATCAACATGGGGACAAGGTGCTTTGAGGGCGGGGGCGCAAGGCCTTCGTTCGTTTTTTCTTTTTTTTTTAGGCTTTTCTCCCCTCGGTTTTCACCTGGTGATCTGGTAAGTAACACGCCTCCTGTATTAGAGCTCCCCTATGCTCTGGATGAAGGAGCACAGGGGGTACCTTTTGGACAGCAGAATTGTCAGTCTGGGGGGAGGGGGAGTGTTAGATGGACTAGCAGATTTAGATACACTAACAAATTGAAGCCAAACTCCAGATCACACTTTATAATCGGTTACAGGAACAGTTTTTGGGATAAAGCTTTTACATGAATAAATAAAAGCCGATCATTGCAAGCTCCCCTGTCAGTGATAAATGGTTTGTCTCAACACTAACGCAGTGCTTCTCAACCTTTTTTTTCAGTCAAGGCGCCCTCCAAAATAGACAGTCTTTTGGCGCCCTCCAACACCATGAACAGTGTTGAGACACCCTCCAAAACCATGGAGAGTCTTGAGGCACCCTCCAAAACCATGGAGAGTCTTGAGGCACCCTCCAAAACCATGGAGAGTCTTGAGGCACCCTCCAAAACCATGGAGAGTCTTGAGGTGCTCTCCAAAACCATGGAGAGTCATGAGGCGCCCTCCAGAACCATGGAGAGCCTTGAGGCATCCTCCAGAACCATGCAGAGTCTTGAGGTGCCCTCTAGAACCATAGAGAGTCTTGAGGCGCCCTCCAGAACCATGGAGAGTCTTGAGGCGCCCTCCGGAACCATGGAGTGTCTTGAGGCACCCTCCAGAACCATGGAGAGTCTTGAGGCACCCTCTAGAACGATTGAGAGTCTTGAGGCGCCCTCCGGAACCATGGAGAGTCTTGAGGCACCCTCCAAAACCATGGAGAGTCTTGAGGTGCCCTCCAGAACCATGGACAGTCTTGAGGTGCCCTCCAGAACCATGGACAGTCTTGAGGTGCCCTCCAGAACCATGGACAGTCTTGAGGTGCCCTCCAGAACCATGGACAGTCTCGAGGTGCCCTCAAAAACCATGAAGAGTCTTCAGGAGCCCTTCAGAACCATGGAAAGTCTTCAGGAGCCCTTCAGAACCATGGACAGTCTTGAGGCGCCCTCCGAAACCATGGACAGTCTTGAGGCACCCCATTCTAAAATTGAAAAACTATTCTAACCGTTTTCCATAATGCAGCAACATCCACACGTAGGACACCCAACACATAGGACACCCAACACGTAGGACTAGTATTCCAATGTTTCTCTTCTCCCTCAGTTTTTCTCCATCAGGGGTAGGGAAGGGTCAAACAAGAATGATATGCAGGCAACTGGTATCCTCCTTATCAACAGATCATGTAATTGGTCATTAGGAGGCCGGCAGTTAAAAGGTTGTAATGGTGTACAATGAAAACCTGAGGCTTTGCATAACTAAAATGTTTCATCCACCCTCCGGCTTATATACAATTTGGGGAAAATTTTAGGCCCCCCTGAAGAGACCTCAAGGCACCCCACTGTGCCTGGGCACCCTGGTTGAAAAAGGCTGCTCTAACTGATACATTTGTAGGACAGCTTGTTCTGTTAAAAAACAACAGACTTACTGGCCGGATTACCAGGTAAAACTAAAAGAAAGGAAGCCTAAAAAAGAAAACGAATTCAGCCGTCACATCTAAGAATTGTTAAGCTGCAATATAATAAATGTTTGCTTTTGGGATTTAATACTGCTTTAAGTTTTGTATAGAACCTCTTTAGGTTATAATTTTTCAGTAGTATGCTGACATCTAGTGGTGGTTTTTGGCCACTAGAACTTATTTACTAATGTGATTTTGGTATATTCCTCTGTCCTCCCCTCCTGTTTAGTGCTAGGTAGTTTAGTCCTTTCTAGACCCTCCCTAATTCTTCCCTTAGTGTAGTGATCGTTACTTACAGGGACAAGGCTGAAAAAAGTCATCCTCTTCTTACTCTTCAAAAGACTGGAGAAACTTAAGTAAAGTTGCATTGGATTCAACCTCTGTGTCCTGCTGAAGAGTGAATGTGGATGGTGCCAAGTCAGCAGGTGACCATATTGTCTGGATCTAAGGAGGTAGGTCAATGCAGAAACCGGCTTTTGTAACAGAACAATATCCGATATATACAATTTTACATACTCGCTATCTTTGTCTGCATTGTTCTTTCATGCCCTCCTGTAACATAAATAACTGTTTTAAAGGTATTTTTTTTCATAAAATAAAAGAAAGATGAAGTACCTGCTCTGTGATGCTATTGCACAGAATGATGGCTTATCTCCTCTTCTGGGGTCTCCACTCCTCTTCTCTGAAGTGCCTCCTCGGCAAGCTGTGTGCTGAGCAGTGGCAGCCCCACTGATCCATGGCGCCGCCCCCCTGATCCATGGCGCCACCCCCCTGATCCATGGCTCCACCCCCCTGATCCATGGCACCACCCCCGTGATCCATGGCGCCACCCCCGTGATCCATGGCGCCACCCCTGTGATCCATGGCTCCACCCCCCTGATCCATGGCTCCACCCCCCTGATCCATGGCTCCACCCCCCTGATCCATGGCGCCACCCCCGTGATCCATGGCTCCATCCCTCTGATCCATGGCTCCACCCCCCTGATCCATGGCTCCACCCCCCTGATCCATGGCTCCACCCCCCTGATCCATGGCTCCACCCCCTGATCCATGGCTCCACCCCCCTGATCCATGGCACCACCCCCCTTATCCATGGCTCAACCCCCTGATCCAATCCCCCTGATCCATGGCGCCACACCCCTCTGATCCATGGCTTCACCCCCTGATCTATTGCTCCACCCCCAATCCATGGCGCCACCCCCGATCCATGACGCCACCTCCCCTAATCTACATGCATGGGGTAAGTGCGGGGTTTCAAAGGGGGGATTTTTGTATGGATGGACTGACTGGTGGAGTTGGCAGTGAGTGGTTAGTCACCCCCCCAAAAATGGAGCACCTGTGTGGGCGTGCTTCTGATCTGATCTTCTACCTTACCACATTACAATAAGTCCAAATTTCCCCAACCGAGGACGTTACCAATTACAATTTAGGAAAAGAGAAAAAATGCCCCATTTTTTTTTTTTTTACCAAGTTACAAAGTACAGTCTGATCACTGGGGGGGGGGAGACTGAGGAAATGCTTCCTCCTCCTTCTATAAAGTTACAATGTACAGTCTGATCACTGGGGGAGGGGAGACTGAGGAAATGCTTCCTCCTCCTTCTACAAAGTTACAATGTACAGTCTGATCACTGGGGGAGGGGAGACTGAGGAAATGCCTCCTCCTCCTTCTACAAAGTTACAATGTACAGTCTGATCACTGGGGGAGGGGAGAGTGAGGAAATGCCTCCTCCTCCTTCTACAAAGTTAGAATGTACGGTCTGATCACTGGGGGAGGGGAGACTGAGGAAATGCTTTTATTGCCTGTAGAGTCGCACTTTAAGTCCACTCTGGATATTCTGTTGCCATGTAATGCAGCTGTAAACATGACATCACTATGACATCACTATGGTTCCCCTTGATTATGTAGTATAATGAATATAGGTGACATTCCCCCGTAGAGGAGTTGCGCTCCATATATTATAAAAAGGGAAAATTGTGACAATCGTTCTAAACCCCCACCCCCCCGGTCTCCTCCGGCTCTTTCATGCAATGTGTTGGGATTCATGTGCTGCAGTGAGGACGCCAAAGAATCGGCGCACGTGTCTTCAGTCGGCTTGGCAATGCCGCCGCCAGCTGCTGCCTCCCATTCATGTGGCAGGCAAGGTGCACTTTGAAGATAATACACGGAATCGCCAAAAGGGGCAACTTCTCCGCTGCCAGAACCCGTGTGGCAAATCCAGAGCGCCGGATTAAGAAGGAGGACGGCCGATGCCAAATTCACAAACATAAGACAAAGGCGAGATAAAAAAATCTGAAATAATCCGTTCATGGAAAGAAAAGGAGGCAAAAATAAAAAAAGTAAAAATAATAGACGCGGAAAAAAACCTCCAAAGAAATGCAGTTCTGAGGAAAGTGAAGATTTAGCCAAAAGTCGGCGAGATTAACAGACGGCAATGTGAAGTCCCCGAAGAGGCATCACCGATCTCCCGCAGTCCTGCGTCATTCCCCGATCTCCCGCAGTCCTGCGTCATTCCCCGATCTCCCGCAGTCCTGCGTCATTCCCCGATCTCCCGCAGTCCTGCGTCATTCCCCGATCTCCCGCAGTCCCGCGTCATTCCCCGATCTCCCTCAGTCCTCCGCCATTCCCCGATCTCCCGCAGTCCCGCGTCATTCCCCGATCTCCCGCAGTCCTCTGCCATTCCCCGATCTCCCGCAGTCCTCTGCCATTCCCCGATCTCCCGCAGTCCTCCGCCATTCCCCGATCTCCCGCAGTCCTGCGTCATTCCCCGATCTCGCGCAGTCCCGCGTCATTCCCCGATCTCCCGCAGTCCTGTGTCATTCCCCCGATCTCCCGCAGTCCCACGTCATTCCCCAATCTCCCGCAGTCCTCCACCATTCCCCGATCTTCCGCAGTCCCATGTCATTCTCCGATCTCCCGCAGTCCCGCGTCATTCCCCGATCTCCCGCAGTCCTCTGCCATTCCCCGATCTTCCGCAGTCCCATGTCATTCCCCGATCTCCCGCAGTCCCGCGTCATTCCCCGATCTCCCGCAGTCCCGCGTCATTCCCCGATCTCCCGCAGTCCTCTGCCATTCCCCGATCTCCCGCAGTCCTCTGCCATTCCCCGATCTCCCGCAGTCCTCTGCCATTCCCCGATCTCCCGCAGTCCTCCGCCATTCCCCGATCTCCCGCAGTCCTGCGTCATTCCCCGATCTCGCGCAGTCCCGCGTCATTCCCCGATCTCCCGCAGTCCTGTGTCATTCCCCCGATCTCCCGCAGTCCCGCGTCATTCCCCAATCTCCCGCAGTCCTCCACCATTCCCCGATCTTCCGCAGTCCCATGTCATTCTCCGATCTCCCGCAGTCGCGTGTCATTCACCGATCTCCCGCACGCAATCCTCCGCCATTCCCCGATCTCCCGCAGTCCCGTGTCATTCCCCGATCTCCCGCAGTCCCGCGTCATTCCCTGATCTCCCGCAGTCCCACGTCGTTTCCCGATCTCCCGCAGTCCTGCGTCATTCCCCGATCTCCCGCAGTCCCGCGTCATTTCCCAATCTCCCGCAGTCCTGTGTCATTCCCCGATCTCCCGCAGTCCCTCGTCATTCCCCGATCTCCCGCAGTCCTGCGCCATTCCCCGATCTCCCCCAGTCCTGCGCCATTCCCCGATCTCCCGCAGTCCTGCGTCATTCCCCGATCTCCCGCAGTCCCGCGTCATTCCCCGATCTCTTGCAGTCCCACGTCATTCCCCGATCTCCCGCAGTCCCGCGTCGTTCCCCGATCTCCCGCAGTCCCCCGTCATTCCCCGATCTCCCGCAGTCCCCCGTCATTCCCCGATCTCCCGCAGTCCTGCGCCATTCCCCGATCTCCCGCAGTCCTGCGTCATTCCCCGATCTCGCGCAGTCCCGCGTCATTCCCCGATCTCCCGCAGTCCTGTGTCATTCCCCCGATCTCCCGCAGTCCCGCGTCATTCCCCAATCTCCCGCAGTCCTCCACCATTCCCCGATCTTCCGCAGTCCCATGTCATTCTCCGATCTCCCGCAGTCGCGTGTCATTCACCGATCTCCCGCAGTCCTCCGCCATTCCCCGATCTCCCGCAGTCCCGTGTCATTCCCCGATCTCCCGCAGTCCCGCGTCATTCCCTGATCTCCCGCAGTCCCACGTCGTTTCCCGATCTCCCGCAGTCCTGCGTCATTCCCCGATCTCCCGCAGTCCCGCGTCATTTCCCAATCTCCCGCAGTCCTGCGTCATTCCCCGATCTCCCGCAGTCCCGCGTCATTTCCCAATCTCCCGCAGTCCTGTGTCATTCCCCGATCTCCCGCAGTCCCTCGTCATTCCCCGATCTCCCGCAGTCCCCCGTCATTCCCCGATCTCCCGCAGTCCTGCGCCATTCCCCGATCTCCCGCAGTCCTGCGCCATTCCCCGATCTCCCGCAGTCCTGCGTCATTCCCCGATCTCTTGCAGTCCCACGTCATTCCCCAATCTCCCGCAGTCCCCCGTCGTTCCCCGATCTCCCCCAGTCCCGCGTCGTTCCCCGATCTCCAGTAGTCCCGCGTCGTTCCCCGGTCTCCCGCAGTCCCGTGTCATTCCCCGATCTCCCGCAGTCCTGCGTCATTCCCCGATCTCCCGCGTCATTCCCCCGATCTCCCGCAGTCCCGCATCATTCCTCGCAACCACAGCAACTTCCAAAACAACGGCGCAATTTGCAGTATTTTGTTGCGGGACGCAATACTTGGGAACGAAATCCGTGTAAATTATCGCCATTCTGTAGCTTTTATTCCATGGAGGTGAAATCCATTTCCAAGGAACAGGTCGGGTTTTGTGAAATAAAAAAGTTAAACAAAAAAAATGTTTTTAATTTAAAAAAAATTACGTTACAACCAAGCAAATAAACCCCCCAAAAAAAAAAAAATTTTGAGGCCCTTCACCCCCACATACCCCACACACACGCTTATGCATGTAAACGTGGATTGCGATACACATGTTACATATCGCTGCGCACGCCAGAGTGAGATCAATAATTTTAGCTCCAGATGTTCTCCATAACATTAAACTGATGACCTATAGGGGGCTTTTAAAGCATTGTTTATAGAAAATATCGGCTACTGAAGTTTGTTTCCATTTCTCCGGCACACACAAATTTAAGGTTTGGCATGCCAGGTATCTATTTACTAAATGCAACCTCGTCTATTATATTTTACCAAAAATTTGAGTAATTGATTTGCGTTTGTGTGCCTTAAAATTCACTTTAGTGTGTAATTTTTACCTCTGCGGTAATATCATGTGACATAAAAATTGGAACTACCACTATTTTATTCTCCAGGGTGTCTGCTTTCACAAAATATTTAATTCTTGGGGGCTTTGTGTAATATTCAGGCCTTCCTTTTTTTTATTTTTTTTTAAATTTGTGCAAAAAAAGCAAAAACGACTCTGGCAGCGAAAAGGTTGAAAATATCTTCAGGTCTCCAGGTGGATTTAGCTTGTAGTTGATGGCAAACGAGTGTCCACACACACATTTCTACAGGAACCACAGAGACTACATATGCGTGGCTTAGATGTCTTCAGTAATCACCAAGACTTCATATGCGTGGCTAGGATGTCTTCAGGAACCACCAAGACTACATATGCGTGGCTTAGATGTCTGCGGGAACCACCAAGACTACATATGCGTGGCTTAGATGTCTTCAGGAACCACCAAGACTACATATGCGTGGCTTAGATGTCTTCAGGAACCACCAAGACTTCATATGCGTGGCTTAGATGTCTTTGGGAACCACCAAGACTACATATGCGTGGCTTAGATGTCTTCAGGAACCACCAAGACTACATATGCGTGGCTTAGATGTCTGCAGGAACCACCAAGACTACATATGCGTGGCTTAGATGTCTGCAGGAACCACCAAGACTGCATATGCGTGGCTTAGATGTCTTCAGGAACCACCAAGACTACATATGCGTGGCTTAGATGTCTGCAGAAACCACCAAGACTACATATGCATGGCTTAGATGTCTTCAAGAACCACCACGACTACATATTCATGGCTTAGATGTCTGGGGGAACCACCAAGACTACATATGCGTGGCTTAGATGTCTGCGGGAACCACCAAGACTGCATATGCGTGGCTTAGATGTCTTCAGGAACCACCAAGACTACATATGCGTGGCTTAGATGTCTGCAGAAACCACCAAGACTACATATTCAGGCTTAGATGTCTTCAGGAACCACCGCGACTTCATATGCATGGCTTATGCCCCGTACACACGATCGGAAATGCCGCCAGCAAAACTCAGAAGAGAGATTTTGGTCGGAAACTGTGACCATATGTATGCTCCATCGGACTTTTGCTGGCGGATTTCCCGCCAGCAAAAGATTGAGAGCAGGTTCTCTATTTTTCGGACGGAAAAAGTTCTTATCCGAAAATGCATTAGTCTGTATGCAATTCCGACGCGCAAAAAAACACGCATGCTCGGAAACAATTCGACGCATGCTCGGAAGCATTGAACTTTATTTTCTCAGCTCATCATAGTGTTGTACATCACCGCGTTCTTGACGGTCTAAAGTTCAGAGAACTTTTGTGTGATCGTGTGTATGCAAGCCATGCTTGAGCGGAATTCCGTCAGAAAAACCATCCAAGATTTTTCCGATGGAAATTCCGCCCGTGTGTTCGGGGCATTAGATGTCTGCAGGAGCTAGCAAGACTACATATGCATGGCTTAAGATGTCTTCAGGAACCACCAAGACTACATATGCATGGCTTAGATGTCTTCAGGAACCACCAAGACTACATATGCGTGGCTTAGATGTCTTCAGGAACCACCAAGACTACATATGCATGGCTTAGATGTCTTCAGGAACCACCAAGACTACATATGCGTGGCTTAGATGTCTTCAGGAACCACCAAGACTACATATGCATGGCTTAGATGTCTTCAGGAACCACCAAGACTACATATGCGTGGCTTAGATGTCTTCAGGAACCACCAAGACTACATATGCGTGGCTTAGATGTCTGCAGGAACCACCAAGACTACATCTGCATGGCTTAGATATCACCCATGCTGCTAGGAGCCCAATAACTACAGCTCAGAAGGCAAGGGGAAGGGGAAAGGACCAGGGATACTCAGTATGAAGAATATCGAGAGGGAAAGTAGTTACTATAGCAAGTAGTGGCGAAATCTAGATGACTTAAGTGTCAGTAGGATTCCCTCAGCTGGCGATAGCTGTCACACAGGATTGGCGGTCCTCATCTAATGTGAAGATACCTTCCGTGCATTGAGTCTCCTGGATGAGCTCACATCAGTGTTGGGGATGCCTTCTGTATATCCCACTCTTAGGCAGGCTTGTAGCCATGTTAGTATGTGTCCCAGCATTCAATTATGCCGCGCAGCCATTCGGCTCTCTCTGCACAGCCAGCTCCATGGACCGCGGCGGTGCCGTTGATGACGTCAACGCGTTTCGCTTAAGCTTAGTGGCATAGCTTCTTCATGGACGGTGCTGGTTTGTGTGTCTTTTGTCTTATATGTTGTCCTGTCTTTAGCTTCACCTCTTGAAAATTATGGTTTTTGTACTCTTCATATTGTGTATGCCCTTTATTGAAAGCTTTCAACGCTGTCACACTTTGAATGGCAATTGCGTGGTCATGCTACACTGTACCCAGATGATATTTTTATCATTTTTTCACACAAATAGAGCTTTCTTTTGGTGGTATTTAATCACCACTGGGGGATTTTTATTTTTTGCTAAACAAACAAAAAAATACCGAAAATTTTGAAAAAACAAAACAAAAAAACAAAAACCTTTTTTCTTAGTTTCTGTTATAAAATTTTGCAAACTATTAATTTTTCTTTTTCACTCATGTGCGTAGATGAGGCTGCACTGATGGGCAGTGATGAGGCTGAACTGATGGGCACTGATGGGGCTGAACTGATGGGCACTGATGGGGCTGAACTGATGGGCACTGATGAAGCTGAACTGATGGGCACTGATGAAGCTGAACTGATGGGCAGCGATGAGGCTAAACTGATGGGCAGTGATGAGGCTGAACTGATGGGCAGCGATGAGGCTGAACTGATGGGCACTGATGGGGCTGCACTGATTGTCACTGATGAGGCTGAACTGATGGGCATTGATAGGCTGCCTCATGGGCACTGATGAGGCTACACTGATGGGCACTGATGGGCTGTACTGATGGGTTGGCACTGATGAGGCTGAACTGATGGGAGTTTATAGGTGGTAATGATGTCCTGCACTGATTGGCACTCATGGGGCTACACTGATCATAAGGGCACTAATGATCAGTGCTCTGATAATCACTGTAGATGTCCCCTGTCACAGGATCGCTAGGTATCGGCTTTTGTTTCCTCAGTGACAGCACTGAGGAAAAGATATGCCGATAAGCGGCATTTCTTTACATGTGATCCACTGTGATTGGTCCTTTACCTCGATCTGAAGGACACAGCGATCACAGAGCACACCCCATGCGCGCCCTGAGAACTGGAGAACCATGTTGTAGCCATCATTCGGCCATAGTGCAGTCGGCAAGTGATTAGAAGTGGGTGTGGTCAGTAGAGTGTCCTCAGATTTCAGTTTGAAAATCTTGGTCACTCTTAGCCCCTTATTGAGCGTTTTTGGCCAAAAGTGAAAACCGGGACGCCGCAAAGGATAAAACTTTTGGGGTTGGGGATCATAGGACAGCTGAGCGTTCCTTTCATGAAAAGTAACACAGACCGGTGGTGAGCTTTTATGCCAAGATCGGCAATATTTGATGAGCCTTTAAGCCGAGATTGACAGTATTTGATTGTGAGGTGAGTAGTTCTGTGGGGTCTGCTGGTAGCAGCTTTTCCTTAGTCCTCCAGGACTCATCAACAGCGAAGTTTTCTGTGCAGAATGCTCCTCATCAGGTCATCCTTCTGCTCCCCATCCACCTGGAGTCACCTTCCAGAAGGGCAGCTTTGAATGTCAGGCCTTTGGACCCTGGCCTGCCCCTTAATGGTACTTCTCTCTAGGAAGTAAGCCTGGGAGGTCCAGATATACAGCACACATCCTCCCCAGGAAAAAACCTAGGGGGTAAGAGCTCCCTATACCCTCCCCCAGCATGCATCACTGGTCATACTCCACCTAGTGGTCTCCCAGAAGTAATATAAATAAACTAGTGTACAGACTCGGGAGCTCAGCACAGGGATGGGGGAACCCCTCATAATGGGCACAGCGGGTGTACAGACCCCGGAACTCATCACAGGGATCGTGAGAACCCCTCATAATGGGCACAGCGTGTATACAGACCTGGGAACTCAGCACAGGGATGGAGGGAACCCCTCATAATGGGCACAGCGGGTTTACAGACCCGGGAACTCATCACAGGGATGGTGGGAACCCCTCATAATGGGCACAGCGGGTGTACAGACCCTGGAACTCAGCACAGGGATGGTGGGAACCCCTCATAATGGGCACAGCTGGTGTACAGACCCGGGAACTCAGCACAGGGATGGTGTGAACCCTTCATAATGGGCACAGCGGGTGTACAGACCCGGGAACTCAGCACAGGGATGGTTGGAACTCCTCATAATGGGCACAGCGGGTGTACAGACCCAGAAACTCAGCACAGGGATGGTGGGAACCCCTCATAATAGGCACAGCGGGTGTACAGACCCGGGAACTCAGCACAGGGATGGTGGGAACCCCTCATAATGGGCACAGCTGGTGTACAGACCCGGGAACTCAGCACAGGGATGGTGTGAACCCTTCATAATGGGCACAGCGTGTGTACAGACCCGGGAACTCAGCACAGGGATGGTTGGAACTCCTCATAATGGGCACAGTGGGTGTACAGACCCAGGAACTCAGTACAGGGATGATGGGAACCCCTCATAATGGGCACAGTGGGTGTACAGACCCGGGAACTCAGCACAGGAATGGTGGGAACCCCTCATAATGGGCACAGCGGGGGTACAGACCCGGGAACTCAGCACAGGGATGGTGTGAACCCTTCATAATGGGCACAGCGGGTGTACAGACCAATAGAGTCCACGAGAGAAACAATTTCATTTTATTCTGCAACATCCACCCAACACTGAAATGTGCATTTTGGGTGGAATGATCCTTTAAAGCATCAAATCTGAGCTTCTCCTTCGCGGAGCCAGAGATTTGTCAGGGACCCGCAATGATCTGCCGGAGGCTGCGGATCGCTCATCTCCTGGATCAGTAGCAGGCAGCGCACACCTGGACCCAATCAGAAATATATATATGGAAGCGTTTTCCCTGTGTGGGTCCCCTCCGATGAGCAGCGGCAGCTCGGACTGGTCGATGAGACGGTGTCATCCCTGTCCCCTCCCTCTCTGCCGCACTCACTCACACACACACGACTGAGCTTTTGTGTTTTGTTAAAATTAATGAGAAAACTTCTGGTGCCCTAGGGGTAATTAGTGTCCTTGGAGTTAAATAAGCTAATACTTAGACACCCCTTGCACAGCCAATTATGTTTGTGTATTGAATAATTGATTCAAAGAGGGGGGGGGGGAGGGGAGGCTGCTAATCAGATCTCACCGTAATGAATTGATTTAATTAACAAGGGAGATCTTAGGGACTCTGGGAAATGAGTGCAGTTCTTTGGCAGCGGCAGGAAAGCACACAGCACATAAATTGGAGGAGAAAAGCAGCGAAGACGTCTCCTTCCCACACACGGAATATTATTCCTCTTCTCCTCGGTTTCAGACCCGAGAACCGGCTGGGAGTAATCGCCTACCGTTCCATCGAGGAAGATCTTATTCCACACGCCAGGAACGCCGGCCGTCTGGAATCCCCCCCCCCTCTACACACATCTGTTACCGGATAGCTCCGTCGGTAAAGCATCAGCCTTAGTTTATGCTATTCTTCAAGGTGCCGGAGGAAGGAGGCGAGAGAGTCTTCACGTTCTCCACGCCGGGAGCTTTCTCCACGCCGGGCGCTCCTGAATGTGATCTGGGCTCTCCGGGAGTCACGCCGTTGTGCCGTTGTTGCTGGCTGGCTGCATCGTAGACGTGTCTCATCTGCCTGGAAGGACACGCGGAGCCTTCTGGAGACGGAGGCGTCCGAGAGCGGGCTCCCCGCAGCCTCTGGGAGGATGGTGCTGGATAAAGAGGAAGGTGAGTGGCTGATTTTATTGACTTCCCTCGTTATCCGCGACTCGTCTCTCTCCCCGGACGCCACTGACATCCAGATTAGCGCTTTGTAGAGGCTTCTGTCGCTTGCTGCTTCAAGAAAGTAAACACAATCGAGTCGCGTCGCCACCGCAGCCGATGACAATTGACGTTCATAACATTTTTTTTTTTTCTTTGCAGAATTCCATCATCACAAACCTATTCCCTTCCCCCCCCCATCCAAGAAATTTCTCCCGCTCACCCTTAATCTCTCCGCGAGATCTCCTCTTAATAAATTGGGTGAAGTAGTACATAAATCCCGGGGCTATGGCGAAACGAATTTTACTTTTCAAATGAGACACACGTGAAAGGACGTCGCCGCCAGGATTCAAGTTTCGGTCATCCGTAGATTGTGTTAGCAGAGGAGGGGGGTGGGGGAGGAGGGAATATGGTTTCGGAGGAACACTAACGAGGGACAAGTTTGGAGGGTTTGACACATTGTATTCCTGCTTGGGATGTAGCAGGAAGAAACAATGTTGTCCAGGTAATTCTCCAACAACGTTGTCTAGTCAATTCTGCAACAACGTTGTCCAGATAATTCTCCAACAACGTTGTCCAGGTAAATCTCCAACAACATTGTCTAGTCAATTCTGCAACAACGTTGTCCAGATAATTCTCCAACAACGTTGTCCAGGTAATTCTCCAACAACGTTGTCCAGGTAATTCTCCAACAACGTTGTCCAGGTAATTCTGCAACAACGTTGTCCAGGTAATTCTCCAACAATGTTGTCCAGGTAATTCTCCAACAACGTTGTCCAGGTAATTCTGCAACAACGTTGTCCAGGTAATTCTCCAACAACGTTGTCCAGGTAATTCTCCAACAACGTTGTCCAGGTAATTCTGCAACAACGTTGTCCAGGTAATTCTGAAACAACGTTGTCCAGGTAATTCTGAAACAATGTTGTCCAGGTAATTCTGAAACAATGTTGTCCAGGTAATTCTGAAACAACGTTGTCCAGGTCATTCCGCAACAATGTTGTCCAGGTAAATCTGAAACAATGTTGTCCAGGTAATTCTGCAACAACGTTGTCCAGGTAATTCTGAAACAATGTTGTCCAGGTAATTCTGAAACAATGTTGTCCAGGTAATTCTGAAACAATGTTGTCCAGGTAATTCTGAAACAATGTTGTCCAGGTAATTCTGAAACAATGTTGTCCAGGTAATTCTGAAACAATGTTGTCCAGGTAATTCTGAAACAACGTTGTCCAGGTCATTCCGCAACAATGTTGTCCATTTAATTCTTTAAATGCTGAAAGCAGGATAAGACAGCTATGCAAAAAAAAAATTAAAAAATTAGGAATATTTTTATCTGTGTGGGCTATAGACTGACGGATGGGGCTAGAGAATAAGCAACTTGCAGGCAGCTAAAGGGTTAAAATCTGAGCATGAGCCTTGACTGGTCACCGGGTCTCACTCGCGGCAGCTGGTAAAAACAAATGTGCCTCGCCGCTTAGAGACCGTGCCAGCTGAAATAAAAGAATTGCAGAGTAGGATCAGTGTCGACCGAGGCACTTTACGAAAAAAATCTCTCCATCCCCCCCCAGCCGTCTCCAAAAGATGCTTCTGCGGCCGGCAATTACTCCCTAATAGCCGGACAGATGTCTGACATTGATCTGCTCTTTAAAAAGGTAGCAATTACCAAAGAGTGCCAACAGCTCCCATTTTTTTTTTTCTTTGCCTGTTTGATGTGAGAGGCTCCCGGAGCTCTTCGGGTTGCAGGTGCGACTCCGCGGCTGTCCTCGTGCCACGTCGGCGATAGAGAGAGCACTTGGAAATTAACGTTGTGGGTAATGATGACATGAAACGCGGAGAGCTGACACTTAGCTCGGCTACGAGAAGGGTCGCCGGCTTTCATCTTACGCCGCGCATCTGGAATTGGACGTACTTGTCGTTCGAGGGTTTTTTTTTTACGCATCTGTGGTTGTTTATTGGTAACACTTTGTACGATGCCATGTGGCACGACAGTGCTATATCAATTATTAATGACTGCTATAAATTATAAGAGCAGATTTCATTGTCAGCGTTCGGTTGATCGGTGTTTGGGCAAAGTTCTACATTAATTTGGGTGGCGGGCCAGTTGCTGAACGTTTGTTGCACAATCATTGATGACTGACGATGGTCCCCACCCTTGACATGTACTGACCATTCTTCCTTTAACTACCAGTCTCAATATACTTCTGGTCCTTATTCCATGATATTTTATTGGTTGGTATTTTAATTTTACAACTTTCTAGATTATTAGGACATATGATTGAGTAGTATGAATGATAACTCTCTGTACACTGGGTTCCATGTGGGTCATTTTTTGGGCTATCAGGCATCATTGGTGTAGTAACCCAAACTGGTCCAGTGCTCAGCATACATCACAGAATGGGGACCACAAATACTTTAGACCGAATTCTAGTGTCCTGATGTACATTTGCCATACATACTCCTCAATGGATCACTGTTACTATATGTTCTCTTCAATAGATCACTCTTGCAATACATTCCCCCTCAATAGATCACTCTTGTTATATGTTCTCTATGGATCACGCTTGCTATATGTTCTCCTCAATGGATCACTCTTGCTATATGTTCCCCTCAATAGATAACTCTTGCTATATGTTCCCCTCAATATATCACTCTTGCTATATGTTCCCCTCAATAGATCACTCTTGCTATATGTTCCCCTCAATAGATCACTCTTGCTATATGTTCCCCTCAATATATCACTCTTGCTATATGTTCCCCTCAATAGATCACTTTTGCTATATGTTCTCCTCAATGGATCACTCTTGCTATAGGTTCCACTCAATGGATCACTCTTGCTATAGGTTCCCCTCAATGGATCACTCTTGCTATATGTTCTCCTCAATGGATCACTCTTGCTATAGTTTCTCCCCAATGGATCACTCTTGCTATATGTTCCCCTCAATAGATCACTCTTGCTATACGTTCTGCTCAATGGATCACTCTTGCTATACGTTCTCCTCAATGGATCACTCTTGCTATACGTTCTCCTCAATGGATCACTCTTGCTATACGTTCTCCTCAATGGGTCACTCTTGCTATACGTTCTCCTCAATGGATCACTCTTGCTATACGTTCTCCTCAATGGGTCACTCTTGCTATATGTTCTCCTCAATGGGTCACTTGCTATACCTTCTTCTCAATGGGTCACTCTTGCTATACGTTCTCCTCGAAGGATCACTCTTCCTGCAAGAAGAAGTTACTGCCAGGAGCAAAGTTTTCTTATGAGACTCATTTGGTCAGGAATTAAAAAGTTTAAATAAATCTGATTTTACATTCATAAGGTAAAAGAGATTTGGAAAACCACAGATTGGAGTAATTTGGGGGTTATGGGCTCAATCTTCAAAAATCCCTTTTCATCAGTAAAAGGACTTCTTCTTGAATGTTCTGTTTAATGATTTTGATTACTGAAAATTAAAAACTGCTCCCTCGTGTACTAATGAATAGGTGTCATCAGTGACCTCACTGACAGATCAGAGGTTTGGATAAATAAAATTTGCACCCTTTTATTTCCAAGGCTCAAAAAAGTGTTCCCTTCTGAAGATGAGATTGGACACCTAAATACGGCCTTAAATCAGTGCTACTTTCTATCTGATATGTGCATGTATTTTTTACTATTGACCTGTTAATGTCTCTGATTGTATCAATCACTTTTTAAGTGCTCCATAAAAAATGGATGTCGGCACAATGCGACAAATTTAAACAGCTGGTGGGATGGTCAACTTAAAAACTGAAGATGATGGTAATGGAAGGAACTTGGGGAAACTACTGGAAAAAGGTTCTTGAAGTAGGAAAGACCTTTTCCTACTTCAGAGTAGGTGACCTTTTAGAGGACCGCCAGGTTTTGTATGAGTTGTCAGGATCAACTTGGTGTGGCCATACACGACAGGAGCAACACCTGCTAACGTCTTCACTAAAACCAGCTTTTGCTTCTATCAGAAGAGCTTAGTAACTCTTCCCTGTTCTTCACTAATGCAAGTGGGCACCTACAATACAGTATATTGAGTATTGAGTAGATAGGTCATGGTGGCTACTGGAAGTGGACAAAGCTGGTCACATTGCCCTATGATGGCGATGACCAAGGTTTGTTAAGAGTCATAGGAATGTTTAAACAATGATCAGATATTTGATTATTTAAATTATCTCGGTTGTGCCGAATGTGGCCTCCCTGGTTGGACCACAACGGTTTCCTCTCTCTCCCTCTTCCTTCGTTCTTCTCCAAGGCAAGCCCTCTCACCATTTCTTGTCTCTAACTCTCCTATCTATAGCCCTTCACATGGAGACGGGTATACCTATTTCTCCCTATCCCAATCCACCTCTATTGCTTTGGCAGTGGCACGGGCTGGTAGTTCTTCTTCTTCATCATCCACCAAGGCACCGTTTATAGCTAGTGAAGAGGATCCTCCTTTATCGGATGGTGTACTGCACTTGACATGATTCTCACCCTGGCTATTTTGCCATTTTATGTCTGATTGTAGCTGATGTCCCTTGCTAGGATACTTTTCTTCTTTTTTGCTTGTTTCTATATACTGTACTACTGCCTTCTGTTACAGTGTGTTTTTTTTTTTTTTTGTAACATTTTGGAAAACAATTAAATATTTTGTGAAGCAAATATTTGGTAGTGTATCCAGTTCCAAACGTTCCAAAGGACTGTGTAGATTTTAGATCCTCCTGGATATAGTTACATAGTTAATCTGGTTGAAAAAAAAAGATACAAGTCTTCTTTCTCAAACATTTTTTGGAATTGTGAAAAGGTTACTCAGATATGGAAGCAACTAGAGAAAAATATGCAAGTCCATCCAGTTTAACCAACACAGAAAAAAAAAACACAAATAGAAAACCTCCATATACACAAAATCCTATACCCACAGTTGATCCAGAGGAAGGGAAAAAAAGCCAATAAAGCATGATCCAATTAGCTCCAGCAGAGGGCAAAAAAATCCTTCCTGATCCCCCCCAACAGTCAATCAGATATTCCCTGGATCAACTTTACCTATAAAATATTAGTATCCAGTTATATATGTGCTGCATGTATATGGGGGGGGGGGGGGGGGGCTTCCGCAATAATGAAGATCTTTCTGGAAAAAGCGCATGTGCAGAAAGAAAAACACAGATTGCCAACCCCACTGAGGACGTTTAGCAGCAAAGATAAAACCGCCTTTAAAAAAAATAAAAGCCAGACGAACAATTAATAGCTTACCAATACAAGTCCATGCCAATAGCACAACAAAAGTCAATATCTGCCATTGGTAACATTGGTATCTTTCCAACACCTCTTATGTGTAGGGTACATCGGTGGGTCATGTTCCCGACTTAACGTCTCGTCACTGTTGGTGGTATAACATTCATAGCATTGTTGTTGACACTGACTATTGATCAACCAATGATCTGCCATTGACTGATGAATTTCCAATATCTCCAGGTGACTTTAGGACATAATTCGAGGTCCAGCTTCATCGTAATGTTCTGTTTGTGTTAATAACCACTTGCCAACCACGATACATACAGTTGGTTTAATGGGGTTATGGATGAATCTATCCATTTTTTTTTCCAGCCGATTCTATTTCTCATGAAAGTGGTTCAAGCACCTATTTAGCCACTGGATCCCCCACCCCCCTTTATTTGCCGGTGGTTTTTCGGGCTTACCGTTTTTATCGGCGTGCCTGACAATTTATCCGACGGGTCTCGTGGCTGACCAGATCGTCTCTGATCACCTTTTTGGTCTTGGTGGACCAGAGCGACGTCATGAAGACACTTCCGGCCTGGGGCGGAGGTAAACAATTTTTTTGCAGGAGGGGACAAATCCCCCCCCATTCGCTGGTGTTTGTCAGGGGGCTTACCATTTTTACCAGCATGCCTGAGAAACGATCCGACGGTTTATGCGTCTGACCATAGAAGTGAACAGAGACCAGATTGTCTCTGATCACCTCTATGGTCTTGGAGGACCAAAGCGACATCATGATATCACTTCCGGTCTAGGGCGGAATTAATTTTTTTTTTTTTAAAGCAAAAGATTAAAATTTTTTTTTGATCTTTTGTTTTTAAAGGTAGAAGGAGAGATTTGGGGTCTTATAGATCTCTCCATAAAGAGGACCCGTCATCCCTTATTTCTATTACAGAGGATGTTTACATTCCTTGTAACAGGAATAAAAGTGATTAAAAAAAAAAACTTAAAGGGACAGTGTAAAAAAAAAAAGAAAAAAATCTGAAATTTTTTTTTTAAGTGCCCCCATTCTTCTGCGCAGAAGCGATCGGATACGTAGGTCGCGCACACATACGTAAAGGGTGATTGCACCACACATGTGAGGTATCCCCACGATCGTTAGAGCACATTCTAGCAGTAGACCTCCTCTGTAACTCTAAACTGGCAACCTCTAAAAATGTTTAAAGCGTGGAGATTTTTAAGTATCGTAGTTTTTTCGCCATTCCACGAGCGTGCGCAATTTTAAAGCGTGACATTTTGGGTATCTATTTACTTGGCGTAACGTCATCTTTTATAGTTCACCCAAAAATTGGGTTATATATTGTTTTTTTTTTTTTTTTCATCAAAATTCATTAAAGTGTTTTTTTTTTTTTTTTTATTGTGTTTGAATGACTGCTGCGTAAATATTGTGTGACATAAAAAAATTGCGATGCTAGCCAAATTTTATTCTCCAGGGTCTCTGCTAAAGAATTATATAATGTTTGGGGGTTCTAAGTAATTTTCTAGCAAAAAATACTAATTTAAACCTCTAAGCAAAAAGTGCCAGAAAAGGCCTGGTCGGAAAGTGGTGTTGTTGACCCTGGTTATTGATCAATGAGTGATCTGCTATTGACCGATCTATTTCCAATGTCTCCAGGTGACTTTAAGACCTAATTCAAGGTCCGGCTTCATTGTAACATTCTGTTTGTGTTCTAATCACCTGAAGACACAATTTTTGATGTTAGACTCTTTCTGATGAGCAGAGGCTGGTTCCCCCCTCCCTCCCCCCAGCTTTCCTGCTGATCTTATAACACAGATTATTGCTAAAGAGAAATGTAAAAAGATTTTTGGGTTTATTAGCCAATTATTAGCCCTTTTCTCACGGGAAGGGGAAGAATCTTGAGTCAGATTTGAGTGTTTTTAAAGCTTCAAGGATTGCATTGTGATTGGCTCTTGTGTCTCCATACTGTCCTTTCCACAAGACCCTCCGGCTGAGAATTTTTCTGTATTTTTTTTTCGGGGGGGGGGGGGGGGGGATTTGAAAAGGGTTTATTGGATTTTTTTCATGGATGTATTATTTTCTACCTGGTCATTGATGTGACTTTTTTTTTTTTGGTTGTAAAGACCTTTCGGTGGTTGAGTCTTCCACTTGCCATCTCATGTCTGTGGTTAGCTTAGCAATGTATCCATCAGGGTATTGCTAGTTCCGTCGTCTAGCCAGGGCCAGGACAAGGGGTGGGCAGGAGGGGCGGCTGCCCTGGGCACAATGGCTTACTGTAGAGATGGGGGTGCCTTCCTTCTGTTACAAAGCTGAAAGAAGTAGTGACGGTGGCAGTGATTTTAACAAACGAGTGACTGCTGGGTGGGGGGAAGGGGAGGCACATTTTGGCATCTTTGCCCTGGGTACTAGATGACAGTGGTGGCTGGTGGTTTTTTGTTTTGGGGGGGCAGCAAACAGCCCCCCCCGCATGCTCTGCCAGTCCACCGGCACTTACCCCATCTAGGCGGCGGGCACATCGGGCAGTGGCAGGGATCAGCGGGCACATCCGGGAATGGCGGGAATCAGGGCGTCAACGGGCACATCGGGCAGTGGCGGGGATCAGCGGGCACTTCGGGCAATGGTGGGAATCAGGGCATCGGCGAACATCAGGCTGCGGTGGGCATGGGGCAGCGGCCCCTGTGTCTTCTCCTCCTCGCTACCGCCGTGCGTCTCCTCCCCTCCTCCTAGGCATCCAATAGGATCACCTGTCCTCTTAGCCAATGGGATGACGGGTATCAGACCCGCTTACCGATTGGCCGGGAGGAGGATCAGTGTTGCAATAGCGAATATTCATGTCGTGTTACAGCACACCTGGGTGGGCTCCAGACAAAATGCTCTGCGCCCCGAGCCCATCCTATTTTGAAGCCTATTGGAGCCTCTGGCTCTAATCAGGCGCTTCAAAAAAAATCCCCCTACCCACCTCGCCATAGGAATTTGTGCGCCCGGTATCCTAAAAGTGGCCGGGCGCATGGATAGGTAGGGGCGGCGACATGGATAGGGGGGGGGGGGGCGGTGCCCGTATGCCCACAATGGACCGGCCGCCCCCTGCTGGGATGACCTTGTCCCAGCACTGCGTCTAGCTATCAGTTTAGTCTTTCTACAACCTCCTAGGATTGACTTGATGCACATAGATGACTGATGCATAGCCATGGACTTTTTGAGGGACGTATAGAGAAAGCCAAAGATTGTGATGCTGCTGGACCTGGACGATTCTGATACGGTTTAGAACTTGTACCTTCATTCACTTATGATGGACGATTAAGAGACCTGCTATTCCTGACTGGGGATATCCATAATCCCCTCATAGTTTTCCCTATTTGTGAAGAAACATTTACCTGTATGCTGCCAATTTCCTTTTTTTTTTTTTAGGACATTGTATTTGAGACATGCGTTTGCTACACTTACTACATTTTGAATAATGCACAATTTTGAAAATGGCGGCCCCCTACCTGTTTGGTGCCCATGCTGCACCCAAGCGAATGAAGATACCTCGATTTGTTTATTCCAGTCAATATTGTACTCTGTAACTCCAAATAGCAACTGGGTTCCGTCATATCTATTATTTTCACTCGTACACCTGAGGAAGATAATACGAAACGCGTCGGATTTACATTTTTTCTTTTTGGAATCATTTTATCTATGTGAACCTAAAGGCAAACATGTTTTTAATGACTTTCGTAGAGTCTTCTTCTTGATTTTAATGTCAAACAATAAAAATTTCTGCTTTTATATCTGTGTTTTTGCTTTTCTCTATATGCCCCTCATAAAGTCCATGGCTACGTATCCGTTCCCTATGGCTATGTATCCATTCCCTATGTGTATTCTGCCTTATAAGGATGAGGGCACATAGTGTTGTTTTCAGTCTGTTTGCTTAATAGGACTTCAAGACCACAATATGTGCATATGTGTGTGTACATGTGTGTGTGTGTATATATATATATATATATATGTATGTATGTATGTGTGTGTGTGTGTGTGTGTGTGTGTGTGTGTGTGTGTGTGTATGTATGTATATATATATATATATATGTGTGTGTGTGTGTGTGTGTGTGTATATATATATATATATGTGTGTGTGTGTGTGTGTATATATATATATACACATATACACACATTACGGCTTTAACCCTGGAATTTTTTTTTTCAGCTGGCGGCTGCTCTTTCTCATGAAAGTATTCCAAGTGGCCCATGAGCCACTGGAGCATTTTCAGAAGCTGCGGGATTGGACATGTAACCCCCTTCCCCCCCTCTGCTGCTTGCCGGGCTTTCTCGGGCTTACCGTTTGGCTGAGAAATGACCCGACGGTGCGTCCAGCTGGTCTCAGAGGCGATCAAAGAGTAGATTGTCTTAGATCGCCTCTATGGCCTTGGAGGATCGGAGTGACGTCATGACATCACTTCCGGTCCATGGTGGAAGTAAACAATTTTTTTTAACTACTTCAGCCCCAGAAGGTTTTACCCCCCCCCCTTAATGACCAGGCCATTTTTTGCGATACGGCACTGTGCTAATACTGACAATTGCGCGGTTGTGTGATGCTGTACACAATTAAAATGGACGTCCTTTTTTTCCCACAAATAGAGCTTTCTTTTGGTGGTATTTGATCACCTCTGCGGGTTTTATTTTTTGCGCTATGAACAAAAAAAGAGTGACAATTTCGAAGGGAAAAAAAATTTTTTTTTTACTTTCTGCTATAAAACATCCAATAAAAATAAGTAAAAAAATCAATTTTTTTTTCATCAATTTAGACCAATATATATTCTGCTACGTGTTTTTGGTAAAAAAATAAAATAAAAAATCCCAATAAGCGTATATTGATTGGTTTGTGCAAAAGTTATCGCATCTACAAACTACGGGATGTTTTTATGTCATTTTTATTTATTTACTTTTTTACTAGTAATAGCGGTGATCATAGACTTATAAACCCGAGATCTCTCCATAAAGAGGACCTGTCATCAAGGAATGTTTACTTTCCTTGTTATATGAATAAAAGTGATAAAAAAAGAAAATTCAAACGGACAGTGTAAAAAAAATAATAAAAAAAAATAAAAATGTAAAATAAATAAGAAAAAGAAGAGAACATTTTTAAAGTGCCCCAATCCCTCAGTGCTCGTGCGCAGAAGCGTACACATATGTAAAGGGGTTCGCACCACACATGTAAGATATCACCGTGAACGTTAGAGTGAGAGCGATAATTCTAGCACTAGACACCCTCTGTAACTCTAAACTTGTAACCAGTAAAGGCATTTAAAGCGTCGCCTATGGAGATTTTTCAAGCGGACCGTCAGTCAATTTATTAAATCCTCTGCTCTTGTTGTTGTTGTTTTAAATTTGGATAGTAAAACTTTTTTTTCTGCCAGTAAATCCCTTATACAGCCCACTTCCTGTCTCTTGTCTGGTCATTAGCCTAGGCTTATGACATCATACACAGTTCTCTCTCTCACTCTCGTGAGAGTTTACCAGGAAGGGAGGAGGGATGAGTCATAGGAGGGTCAATGAGAGCTGCAGAGCTGGAGGTGTGCCTCTGTGTAAATCCAGGAAGTGAACATGCAGCAGCTTCAGCTGCCCACAGTTAAAATGGCTGCAGCCAGACTCAGTGGAGGGAGATTTCTGCAGCATATTTGGCAAGTACAAAATCCCAGTATATATAAAACGATATGCAAAGTGGTCGGAGGGAAGCTTTAGAATGGCAAAGATGTTTTTTATTACAAATGATGTGAGCAGACTGCAGTTCCTCTTTAAGTACTGTAGTTTGTCGCCATTCCACGAGCGTGCGCAATTTGAAAGAGTGACATGTTTGGTATCTATTCAGGCAGCGTAACATCATCTTTTATATTTTACAAAAAATTGGGTTATATAGTGTGTGATGGTTTTTTTTTTTTTATTTTTTTTTATTCATTTAAATGTATTTTTTTCTAAAACCAGTGTGTTTGAAAAGCCGCTGAGCAAATGGCATAATAAATTGTAACAATCGCCATTTTATTCTCTAGGGTCTCTGCTAAAAAAAAAAAAAAAATGTAGAATGTTTGGGGGTTATAAGTAATTTTCTAGCAAAAAATATGGATTTAAACTTGAAAAAAACAAAGAGTGTCAGAAAAAGCCTTAAAGTGGTTACCTGAAGCCCCGACCAATGAACCAAGGCGGGCTTAATACCCCCCAACCCCCCACCCCACCCCCCCATGTCCATTTTTTTAAGTTCTACTCAATGCCATGAAAACCAGAGAAGTCACGTTTTTTTTGCGGTCAACAAGCAGAACCCGGCTCTCCCCGGGCTAATCTTGCCGATTTTTATCTATCTTTGTGCCGGTCGGCTCTCGCCGGCAATTATCGAGTTCCTACAATCGGCAGAACCCGATCCTACCCGGCTAACCTTCCTCGCCTTGCCGTATTTTGCGCTCTCGCCAGCAATGTTCCGCTCTCGGAGACACTGTGTCATAATTGGAGATTCTCTTTTAAAGCGCTCTACCTTTCATTTACGCTGTGATGAATTGAGTTTATAAAAAGATCGCGGGGCCTCGACTGATCAATACTTTTTATGCTTAAAGATGTCTTTAATCTTGTCAGCATCGGTGACATTTTCAGCATCTTTTTTTTTTTTTTTTGCTGGGGGCTCCGTGGTAGTGAGCGCGTTTCCACGATGATTGTCAGAAAAGCAGCGGGGAGCCGTCTTCAGCAGGCAAAGGCAAGTCGAGAGCAAAAGACTGAGATGTGACGGGTCACCGTTCCGGCACCTTCCCCGCTCCTCTCAGCTTTACTCCACTTGGAGGACTCAAAGCGGGAGTTGTGTTGATGCTGCAAAGTGCATTTCTTTTTGCACCGGCGGGTTACAGAGTCTTTAAAGTTTTTCTCTCTTTTTTTTTTTTTAAAAGGTTCCTTTGACTAAACGTATATTTATTGTATACGCCGCGGTATAAAAGGGGTCGGGCGCCACCCAGACACAAACTGGAAGTTTGAGAAACAACAGAGAAGGAACACAAAGAAGTCTCCTAGATAATCAGCCGGGTTATTGTCCATCAAGACAAAAGCCAGGAAATGACTCTCGGCCTTCCAGTTGTAAAAGTTTTGCAAGCAGAAGACGTTCCCTTGTTGGCTGCGCGAGTCTTTATTAAATTGTGCAGTACAGAGATTTGTAATGGAGGCTTCAGTTTCAGGCTTTGTTTCCTTTTTTATTTTTTTATTTTTTGCTCGATTTACAAAGCTAACACGCAAGAATGAGGAGTCTAACTTCTATAAAGTGACAGTTATTTTCAGCTAACACACACGGAACATAGGCAGGCACACAGGATGTGCCAGGTGTGCCTGGGCATACCCTAAACACCCCATGTGGTGCAGATCCCTGTCTGCTGCCTGGGCCCTATGTCCTATACTGGCCCCTTCCTTTTGTGAATGAACACAGTGAGAAGCAGCGTCAGTTGGCGGGAGCCTCCCATGGAGGCGAACGGTTGCGTTTTTTTTTTTTTTCGGCCTGTTGGGCGGCGTGAATTTACATCGCTGGACATTTTTTATTTTTTAATAAAGGACTTTCTCTTGTCTTTTTTTACCATTTTTGACACTTTTTTGTGTGAAATGGTAGGGGTACAATGCCGTTACCAATTCACATGGGGGGGCTGGGATCTAGGGGTCCCCTTGTTAAAGGGGGCTTCTGGATTCCGATAAGCCCCCCGCCCACAGACCCCCACAACCACCGGGCAAGGGTTGTGGGGATGGGGCCCTTGTCCCCATCAACATAGAGACAAGGTGCTTTGGGGTCAGACGCCAAAGCACCCTCAACATGTTGAGGGCATGTGGCCTGGTACAGTTCAGGAGGGGGGGCGCTCTCTCACCCCCCTCTTTTCCTGAGGCCTGCCAGGTTGCGTGCTCAGATGAGGGTCTGGTATGCATTTTGGGGGGAACCCCCATGCATTTTTTTTTTTTTTTGGCGCAGGGTTCCCCTTAATTTTCATATCAGACCTGAAGGGCCTGGTATGGATTTTAGGGGGACCCCCACGCAATTTTTTTTTAAATTTTGCTTCGGGGTTCGCCTTAATATTCATACCAGACCCAAAGGGCCTGGTAATGGACTGGGAGGGGGGAACCCATGCTCTTTTTTTCAATGAGCTTTATCTATATATATATTGATCAGTTTTACATGCCAATTTTTCCTTTAGAAATGTAGTTTTGCTGTGGTATTGTTCTAAACACGGGAAACATGTGCCACTTTACTGGCATACTATAGACACCCCCAGGTACGATATTTAAAGGAATATTTAATTTTTATTGTTTCACTTTAGGCATTAAAAAAAATCACTGCTCCCGAAAAAAAGTCTGTTTTTAAAAAATGTTTCTGCATTGATCCATGTCCCCTGGGGCAGGACACAGGTCTCCAAACACTTTTTATGACAGTAACTTGCATATAAGCCTTTAAAATGAGCACTTTTTGATTTTTCATGTTCGTGTCCCATAGACTTTAACGGTGTTCCGGTGACTTTCGAATTTGCCCCGAACACCTCATATCGCAGAACATCCGAACAACCAAAGTTCGGCCCGAACTCCCACGGTTTATATTTACCTATAGGTATACCTATAAAAGTGCCGCCGCCCCCCCCCTAATCCATGCGCCCGGCCCCTAATCTACATGCGGGGTGCCGGACGCTTGGATCCCAGTGGTTTTTTTTTTGTTTTTTTTTTTAGAAGCACATGATTAGAGCCCAAGGCTCTAGTTCTTAAAAAAAAAGGGTGGGCTCAGAGCGCATTGTTTGCCCCCCCAAAAAAATATAGCACCAGCCGCCACTGGCCTATAATAAGGCTTGCCTATAGCTACAGTAAAGATCTCCTAAACATGCGCCATTTAGGAGACTGGTGGCGTCACTGGTGCATGCACTCTGAAGGAACGGGGAACAGCGTAACCGCGCCATTACTTCAGAGTCTTGTGCCACGAACCACGGCTCCCGAGTGATGTCATCACAGCTAGTCCAATCAAAGGACTGGAGGCCGCCAACCTGGAAGGAGGACCGGGTGAAGATGGAAGCTCTGTGAGCGGTGACAGGGCACTGCTGGAGGGCTTCATTTTAGGGTAAGTTTTGCATATTGTGCTAGTATGCAATGCATACTAGCACATTATACCTTTGCCTTGAAGGCTTTTATTTATTTATTTATTTATTTTTTTTTTAAAAGCCGGTGGTTTACTACCACTTTAATATAGTCACCTGACTAAAAATAAAGATCCTTATCCTTGTATTAAAGTCATATAAGTTGGGCTCAGAATCTGGTGCAGCTGTGCATGTTAGCCAATCAGCTTCTATCTTCAGTTTGTTCAAATAAGCTTTGGCAATAAAACCTGGAAGCTGATTGGTTTCTATGCAGAGATGCACCAGATTTTTCACGTTTCAGTTTTAGGAAATCTCCACCAGAGAGAACGCCAGTTCAGGGCTATTGCCCATTGAATTGCGCTAAAAAGGGTGTTTGCCAATCCCTGGCATGGGGGTAGTACATCAGGTAATGTTGCGAAAAAAGGCACACTGGTTAAGTCAGTGTAAGTTGTACCTCCTGTAAGCTCTAATGAGAAGGACCCTCTGAGTTCTCCCGTATTGAATGATATGGTAGCTGTACTGTCTGCCCTCATGTTGTAAAGTGCTGTGCAAACTGTTGGCGCTATATAAATTCTGTATAATATTAATCAGGAGCCAACTTCAATGGTCACCAGTGAAGTCACCCACTGAACATTTCACCATTTGACATTCTTGAGTATGTTCAGGGCTCCTGATAAGGAAATACAACCGGTCCTGTTGTAGTGGGCCCAGACCTCATCAGCCAAACAGGGGGGCCCAGGGCAACTTTATTGTTTATTTCTCCCTAAATGAATAAATAGATTTTACTAGACCACATCCCCTCTCTTACTTGTTTACCATGGCTTAAATTACATTTCCCAGGCCCCATCAGGTCAACAGAGGGGCCCAGGAAATTAGACTATTTTTTATTTTTATTTTTGGGCATAGGGGGTAAAGACAGTGCCACAGTTTTGCTGCACCCCAGGGGGTGGGTGCCCCATGATTTCCAACAGCAGCCCTGTGAAGCAGAGGCTCGTGACCTGCGTGGTTGATAAAAATCAGGGGTCTAAAAACATTCTAAAAGGGGGCGGAGTTTAATTTCCTTTAAACTTTAGGGAGGCCATACTGTGGCCTTTGGGAGTAGAAATTGTCCTGGTGTCAGTGGGAGTAAACAATGCAGCTTTGGTACTAGGGAGAGGAATAGTGCCCCATCATTGGTGTCAATGGGAGGAATAGTGTCCCATCATTGGTGTCAGTGGGAGGAATAGTGTCCCATCATTGGTGTCAGTGGGAGGAATAGTGCCCCATCATTGGTGTCAGTGGGAGGAATCATGCCCCATCATCGGTGTCAGTGGGAGAAAAATGCCCCATCACTGGTGTCAGTGGGAGGAATAGTGCCCCATTATTGGCATCAGTGGGAAGAATAGTGCCCATCATTGGTATCAGTGGGAGGAATAGTGCCCCATCATTGGTGTCAGTGGGAGGAATAGTGCCCCATCATTAGTGGCAGGAATAGTGCCCCATCATTGGTGTCAGTGGGAGGAATAGTGCCCCATTCTTGGTGTCAGTGGGAGGAATAGTGCCCCATCCTTGGTGTCAGTGGGAGGAATAGTGCCCCATCCTTGGTGTCAGTGGGAGGAATAGTGTCCCATCCTTGGTGTCAGTGGGAGGAATAGTGCCCCATCATTGGTGTCAGTGGGAGGAATAGTGCCCCATCCTTCATGTCAGTGGGAGGAATAGTGTCCCATCATTGGTGGCAGTGGGAGGAATAGTGCCCCATCATTGGTGTCAGTGGGAGGAATAGTGCCCCATCATTGGTGGCAGTGGCAGGAATAGTGCCCCATTGTTAATGTCAGTAATAGACCCCCCCTCTCACGGGGCCACAGTTTGGAGACCACTGATCTAAATGACAGGCTGAGTAGTGGAACAAAGATGATGATGTGGATGTGTTGGTAACTTGATGTCAAGTTCACATAATTTAACCCGAAAACTTTTCTTGAAATTCAAGAAATCAGCTAAAAAAATTGAAATTTTGGAGGAAACATTAGGCCTCTTCCTCCTCTTATTGCATCAACAAACCTTCTTCTTTATATTACTGACGAGAAAAGATTGGCAAAAAAAAGGAATCCAAACTTTTGACTTTGTAATGTTATGGCAGAGAAATCACGGCCATGCACTTGTTTATCCCGTCCTCCATAAAAACGGCATTTGCAGAATAATTTTTTATCTTTTTTGGGTAGAGTAATCTTTATGTGGAAATATTTGACTTATTACGATGCCTTGTAAAGCTGTCACACAAGCTTTATGCCAATGCGTATGAGCGGCAACAACACGATTAGTTTACTTTTATAGAGCGAAGCCTTGCCGAGTTCTAACCCCGGCGCCAACGGATAAAGCTAAAGAGATTTTCTGGCTGGAAGAGACGAGGTTGGAGAGAAGTTGAGGGTTTAGGGAAAGTATGTTCCATGGAAGGGAAGGGTGCACAGGTGACAGACGTGATCATTACCTTCAGTCATGTGACAACACAACCCTGAAACTGTATCCCCAATCCTAGAAGGATTGAAGGGGGGTGGTCTGCAAGGGGTACAAAGATACCATCCAAAGTGGTTTTGCACCTTCTTGTAGGACAAGTTGACAATCCATGTGACTGAATTGTTTTTAATACAGTTTTCAGTTGTTTTTTTTTTTTTCTTTCTCTTTTTTTACACTTTTATCTATTTTTTTTCAACCTTGCTCCTCCCTATTATCAAATTCAATGTCAAACTTTTGTAATCAAGAGGGAATACAGGTAAAATGTGGAGACCGAAGTGTGGTTCTCTCCATACCATTCCTCATTTATAAACTATTACACCCGAGGGAACTGTGACTTCCAAAAGATAACAATAGCTGGAGATGGGAAGGCCAATATACAACGTTCTGGTTGTAAAATCTGGTCTTGTCACCGATGAGCTCTGATAAGTGTGATTTAGGTTTCCTTGGTGCCAGGTGTTGGTAGATCTCAGCACAAGAGAAGAAGCTTCAGCAATGACAACTCTGATGCCCAGAAAGCTAATTATGGTTCTGCGGATGTTCATTTAGGTCAAGTTAAGGTTAAAGGTTAAGATCAGAATTAGGATTTAGAGGATTAATCAATGGATTAAACATTTGGGTTAGGGGTTAATTTGAATATTAGGTTCAGGGCTAAGGTTGGGGAGAGGTTGAATGACCAACATACAGATGAAATAATGTTGTTACGATCATGTGATGGCCACATGTCCGCCGGTCAGGTTCTTAGAGCTCTCTAGATCTGGAGACCTAATAGGCCTAGACTCTGAAGTGGTGGGTGTCAAAACACAGATGTCTGTTCCAGTTACTACTTCTTTTCTTTATTTATGGGTAATAACAAAAATCTGCATCACAGCTTACTACAGAATGGGCAGTCATATATTGGCACCTTAGCAATGAAGGCTTTCAGCTGGCATGGCAAACTACACACCATGGAAGAAGTAGAGAGGGAGCCCTGAAATTAGTTTACAGTTCAAGGTTATGGATCAACATATGGACTGGACTATGGACTAATCTATAGATGAGGGTGTAGAATAGACTATAAGCTGTTCTACGTTTCATGTTATGGACCAGTCTATGAACTAGACTATGGGCCAGTTTACAGTTCAGATGATTGACTGGGCTTTGGACCAGCTATGGAATGGACTGTAGAACAGGGTATAGGCTATTCTTTGGAGGAGGATGTATACCAGGCAATGGACCACTTCATGGACTAAGCTATGGTCCAATTTATGTTTCAGGCTACGGACTGGGCTTTGGAACATCTATGAACCAGGTTATGAACTAGGTTATAGACCCATTGATGAATGAAGGTGCAGTTTGACTGTAGATTTGTTTCTGGTGAGGCTATGAACTGGATTTTTGACCAGTCTACAGACCAGGTTTTTTGATCAGTCTATAGAGAAGGGCATTGACTGGGTTATGGACTGGACTGTAGACCAGGGTATGGACTATTCTATGGATGAGGATGTAGACCAGGCCATGGACCTGTTCATAAACTAGGTTATGGACCGATTTTATGTTTCAGGCTACCGACGGTGCTTTGGAATATCTATGAACCAGTTTATGAACTAGGCTATGAAACAGTTTAAGGATCAAAGTATAGCTTTGACTGTAGATCTGTTTATAGTGAGGCTATGAACTGGACTTTTGACCAGTCTATAGACCAGGCTTTGAACTAATCCTTAGAAAAGGGTATTGACTGGGTTATGGACAGGACTGTAGACCAGGATATGGACTATTCTATGGATGAGGATATGAACAAGGCCATGGACCAGTCTATGTACTAGGCTATGCGCTGATTTATGGTTCAGGCTATGGACTGGGCTTTATGAACATCTGTGAGCCAGGTTATGGAATGTGCTATGGACCAGTCTGTAGATAAAGGTATCATTTTGACTATGAACCTGTTTATGGTGCAGGCTATGAAGTGGGCTTTGGACCAGTCTAAAGTCCAGTCTTTCGGACTAATCTCTAGCTAAGGGGTTTGACTGGGTTATGAACCAGGCTATGTACTATTATATAGATGAAACTATAAACCAGGCTGTGGAGAGACAATGAACCAGGCTATGGGTCAGGGTATAGAGTAGGCTACCAACCAGGTAACAGACAAGTCAATAGACAAGGTTATGGACTAGGCCAGGGGTAGGCAACCTCGTCCCTCCAGCTGTGGTGAAACTACAAGTCCCATAAGACATTGCAATACCCTGACTATAACAGGCATGACTCTAAGAGGCAGAGGCATGATGGGATTTGTAGTTTCACCACAGCTGGCTTGCCGAGGTTGCCTACTCCTGGACTAGGCTATGGACCAGTCTATGGATGAAGGTGTAGTTTTCACTATAAACCTGTTTATGGTTCAGGCTATGAAGTTGGCTTTGGATCAGTCTAAAGGCCAGGCTTTGGACTAATCTCTAGATAAGGGTTTTGACTGGGTTATGAAGCAGACTATGAACTCGTCTATGAATGAAGCTATGGACCAGGCAGTGGAGAGACAATGAACCAGGCTATGGATCAGGCTATCACCTAGGCTACCAACCAGGCTACAGATAAGCCAATGGACTAGGTTATGGATTAGACTGCGGACCAGTTTATGGACTAGGCTGGGGATCAGTCTGTGGATGAAGGTATAGTTTTGACTTTTTGAACCTGTTTATGGTTGAGGCTATCAAGTGGGCTTTGAAACAGTCTAAATGCCAGTCTTTGAACTAAGGGTTTTGATTGGGTTATGAACCAGGCTATGGACTATTCTATGAATGAAGCTATGGACCAGGCTGTGGAGAGACAATTAGCCAGGCTATGGATCAGACTATGAACTAGGCTACCAACCAAGCTACAGACAAGCCATTAGACCAGGTTATGGATTAACTAGGCTGTGGACCAGGTTATGGACTAGGCTATGCACCAGACTATGGATGAAGGTGCAGTTTTGACCATGAACCTGTTTATAGTTCAGGCAATTAACAGGGCTTTGGATCAGTCTTAAAGCCAGGCCTTGGGCTAATCTCTAGATGAGGGTTTTGAACTAGGCTTTGGACTATTCTATGTATTAAGCTGTGGACTGGGCTGTGGAGAGACAATGAACCAGGCTTTGGATCAGGCTAGGCTACCAACCAGGCTAAAGACAAGTCAATAGACTAGGTTATGGATTGGGCTGCAGACCAGGTTATGGACTAGACTATGGATGAAGGTGTCATTTTGACTATGAACCTGTATATGGTTCAGGATATGAGGTGGGCTTTGGACCAGTCTAAAGGCCAGGCCCTGGACTAATCTCTAGATAAGGGTTTTAAATGGGTTATGAACCAGGCTATGGACTATTTTATGGATGAAGCTATGAACCAGGCTATGCATCAGGTTATGGACTAGGCTACCAACCAGGCTAAAGACAAGTCAATAGATCAGGTTATGGATTAGACTATGGACCAGTCAATGGATGAAGGTGTAGTTTTGAGTATCACCCTGTTTATGGTTCAGGCTATGAACTGGGCTTTGGACCAGTTTAAAGGCCGGGCTTTGGACTAATCTCTAAATAAGGCCCCTTTCACACGATCGGACCGTTCAGGCCCGCCTGTCAGTTTTGACGGCGGACCTGAATGGGCGCTCCATGTTAGTCTATGGAGCGTTGAATGTCAGCGGAGACATGTCCGCTGACATCCGACCCGGTCCAATTCGCTGAAGAGCAGACGGATGGCTCTATGTCCAGGTCCGTCGCTGGCGGATCGGATCGGGGGAGATCTGACGAAAACGGACACGCTGTCCGTTTTTGTCCGATCCCTCCATAGGTGGCAGCGGCGCCTGACAAGCCCCTCCCTGCTCAGTGAGCAGAGAGGGACCTGTCATCCGCCGGCTCAGCGGAGATCAACGGACAGATCTCCCGCTGAGCCGGCGGACCGAGGCGGGCTCCGTATAAACGGAGCCCGCCTCGTGTGAAAGGGGCCTAAGGGTTTCGACTGGGTTATGAACCAGGCTATGGACTATTCCATGGATAACGCTATGGACTAGACTGCCAACCAGGCTAAAGACAAGTCAAGTCAATAGACCAGGGTATGGACTAGGCTATGGAGAAACCTATGAAAGGAGTAGTTTTGGTTATTTACCTGTTTATGGTTCAAGCTTTGAACTGGGCTTTGGACCAGTTTAAAGGCCGGGCTTTGGACTAATCTCTAGATAAGGGTTTCGACTGGGTTATGAACCAGGCTATGGACTATTCCATGGATAAAGCTATCGACTAGACTGCCAACCAGGCTAAAGACAAGTCAATAGACTAGGGCATGGACTAGGCTATGGACCAGTCTATGGAAAGTGTCGTTTTGGCTATGAACCTGTTTATGGTTCAGGCTATGAACTGGGCTTTTGACCAGTCTAAAGGCTTTGGCCTAATCTCTAGATAAGGGTTTCAACTGGGTTATGAACCAGGCTATGAACTATTCAATGGATGAAGATATGGACCAGGTTGTGGAGAGACAATTAGCCAGGCTATGGACTATTCTACCAAGCAGGCTACAGACAAGTCAATCGATCAGGTTATGGATTAGGCTATCAGGCAACGTACAAGAAAATCAATTGGATTAAACTGGCCTATGGTGTGTTTCTTCAGCATTTCTCAGGCTCTTCTTTGAAGTATCAGTTCTGATCGGAGTGTTGCTTTAAATTAAATCTTGCTTCCCTCCCATCTCTTCTAAACCATTTGTCATCACAAGCAGACTTTCGTATGGACCAATCCGCATCGGCCTTGAATCGCGCTGATTTGACGGGCCAATCAGCGGAAGAGAGGCGAGATGATTAAAACATCCTCCAGCATATGTATTCGTCTCCGATGGTCGACTAACGCTGGAAGTGTCACTATTTCCCAATAATTAAATTACGGGAGAATTAGGATTAGCGATGCGGTTTTGGCGCCCGTCGTCCCGGGAAGGGTTTGCGAACCGTAAACAGAAATTAATGATTTGGGGGATTTTTTTTTTTTATCCGGAAATGGTGGCTGGAAGAAGCGTTTTTTTTTTTTTTTTTACGTAAAATGATACAGGAGTGTGTTGGAGGGCTGCGAGGATTAGCCGCTCCATATGAAAGTGGTTTTGAAACCGCTGGAGAACGGATAAGCAAAAAACTAATTAAAATAAGGTATAGAGGATATATATCTTCCACTGGCGACTCGGAGCCGCTCCGCGCTGTACAGGGGGGAGAGGAGGACTAAATCAATACCGCCGGCTTTATTAGGCGCAGTGGGAGGGGAGAAAAAAAAGGGGGCCCCTTGTAAATTGGAATGAGACGGAGACGGCCGATCAAATGGCAAAAAAATATCGAAATAGATACTGCTGTCAAATGTAACCAATTTAAAACTTCTACTTCCTCCTGTGTAATTAGAGAGCAGCTAACGCGTGATCCACTACCTGGTACCCTCATAAACTATGTGTGGGTCTCCCTCCCAGCCTAGAGAATAGTGACGTCTGCAGCAAGCCTGATTTCAGCTTACAGCTGGTGTGTGTGTTCGCTCAGAATAAATCCGATTTTTTTTTTACAGGTCTTCTGAAGAAATGGAAAAGCTTTTGGAGATGGCGGGGGCAGGGTGGAGGGTGCTTTATAGGTTCAGTCGCGGTCTGCATGGAGTTGGTACATTGGGGTGGGATAACTTGCACCAGATAAGAATATTGGACCCCGATCTAGGGGTGTTAGATGGTCATCACTCTGAATTCTGATATTTTAGAATAATTCGCTTCATTATACGGAGCTCCTGGCTTCCTGTACATTATTTTTCTGATTTTACAGATTTTTCCACTGCAGATTACTCGGCGGTGGCAGCTTGTATCAGGGGCTTCTCGGAAGATCTCTGAGCTGCTACAAACTGTGTGCATTTTACGCCCACTCTTCTGGATATGTGCAGGTATTCTAAAATTGTTAGAGCTTAGGTAAGGTTAGGGGTAATTATTAAAGTAAACCATAACCACAATAATAATAACCATATATTTATTATTATTATTATTATTATGTTAAGTGCAGCATGTTAAATGCGTCAGTCTAGCACCTCCAGATATGTATTAGCTCTCTCTCTGAGATCACAGGACTCCCCCTGATGATGCCTTCATCTGCTTTTCTCCCCAGAAGAATGGCACCATCTTTGTTCAGGCAGCATCCAGGGTTTCCTTACACTGAGATGCCGGCTCAGACGACACAATCCTGGTGTCTGCACAGTTCTTGGCGTTGTTCACAAATGTCTGACACAGATCAGCCCCCTGCTACAGCCCCTCACCTTGTGACTTGCTACAAAGTTACAATGTACAGTCTGATCACTGGGGGGAGGGGAGACTGAGGAAATGACTCCTCCTCCTACAAAGTTACAATGTACAGTCTGATCACTGAGGGAGGGGAGACTGAGGAAATGCTTCCTCCTCCTCCTTCTACAAAGTTACAATGTACAGTCTGATCACTGGGGGAGGGGAGACTGAGGAAATCTCTCCTGCTCCTTCTACAAAGTTACAATGTACAGTCTGATCACTGGGGGAGGGGAGACTGAGGAAATGAACCCTCCTCCTTCTACAAAGTTACAATGTACAGTTTGATCACTGGGGGAGGGGAGACTGAGGAAATGCTTACTCTTCCTCCTACAAAGTTACAATGTACAGTCTGATCACCGGGGGAGGGGAGACTGAGGAAATGACTCCTCCTCCTTCTACAAAGTTACATTGTGCAGTCTGATCACTGGGGGAGGGCGGCTTTTTAATGGTAAAAGGTGGAGCTTTTCTGAACAATTATGCGGTTGCTGTATACTGTGATAAGTGGGGATAAGGGATTTATTCATGGAGACTTGTGAAGCTAATGACAGGTCATCTTTAGATTTAGTGTTTAGGTCTCGATGGTTCAGTGTTGGGATTATTTTTTAGTAAAATTCATTTTGCAGTAAAATTATGAAATTACAAAATTACAGAAAAAATAATCTGTTCTGTTCATGGAGCCGCTTTGCTGACATTTCCTTTAAGAAAAAAGTCCTCTTTTTCTTGAATTGGAGGCTGTTTTGGGGTATTTTTAAAAATGAAAGTCTCATTCAGAGGTTTATAAGTAGACCCCGTGTGTCTCTGCAGTTTTTGGGGTATTTTTTGGGGTATTTGATTAATATCTGTGTTCAGTCACTTTCCTTTTTTATTTGACTTTTTTTCGATGTTTCAATGTCTGTTTTTTCTTCTTGTAAAATAAGGAGGCGCACTATTTTGCTACAAGGACAGGCCCAGGAAAGATGAAAGGAGCTCCCCTAACCTTCAGGGGTCATTCAAAGCCCATTGCACCCCTTAAACTCCTCCTCTTGTCGCTCCAATGGATTGCATCAGAATAGCAAATTTTTTCCAAAATTTCGCAATTTTGTAAATTATAATTTGGGGGAAATTTTAAACTCTCTCGTGTAATGTGGATTAAAATTTGGAAACAGCAAAACAAAACGCACCTCTTAAAGTCCTCCACTTTTTTTTTTCGCTCCGATGGATTGCATCAGAATTGCAAAATTTTACCCAAATTTTTCCAATTTTTAATGAAAATTTTGGAGAAATTGAAAACTCTCTCATGTTATGTGGATTCCAATTTGGAGACAAGGAAAAAACTGATTATTTTTAGAGACCATACAGGTCCTCTTTTTCCCATTTATCATAAGCAGGAAGAGCGGACTTGAGCAGGTTGACGGCGTCTTTGGTGGTAGTAGCGAGCGGCGTCCTGTAGGTGGCGCTCGGAGGCCGGGCTGCCTTGCGTTCCCCAGGAAGCCTTGTCACAAGAATAAAGCAGCTGATCCTGGAATGTATTCAGTAGCAGCAGTACAAAGCTGATGAACTGGCGGAGGAGAGGCAGCGCCAGTAATCTCCTCTCCGGCATTCCCCCTCCTTTTTTTTTTCTTCTTTTTTTTTTCTTTTTCTTTTTCTCTTTTCAAGCCATCGTTGAATATCCCAAGTTCCCGGGGAAAAAAAATAAAGAAGGCAGTTTATGGAGCGCCGGACTTCCAGGGAGGGGGTCACCGTCCGTCAGCTGCCGCTCCATTGAGACAGATTATGCCGCGCCGACTGAGCGGTCTCGGAGGGGGAGAGCCGATGGTGCAGCCTTGATCGGTCGCTGGTCAGCCGCCTCCATGCCAGCCAAGTGAGCCGGGATCGCCTTTGTGCTGCTGCTTTTTTTTTGGCTCCGGGATGTGATTGGGGTTTTTCGGAAGCTGGACAAGCGGGGTCGTCGCAGGCAGTTGTGGCTGGCGGACTTTCTCCTCGGCTACGTGGGGGCACGTCGCAGTTGCTCGGGACTGGTCGACTCAAGTGCAGAGACGGAGCAGGGACACAGCGAGCCGTTCCTGAAATGATGGTCTTAGACAAGGAGGACGGTAGGTGGGCTGAGGTGGAAATGGGGGGGGGGGGAGTGGGGGGTCCATCGCTGAATGCGGGAAAGACGGTCCTCAGTATGATGCAAATTTGGGGCTGCTATGAATATAGATGTGCAGGGAAGGCTGCTGTGTTTTTAGGCTTCTCTTTTCTCGAAGTCAATCTGTTCTATCTCATCGGGGGAACAAAGTAAAACGACGGCAGATCTGGCTTCCTTAAAGGGTCTCTTCCTTCTAAACTGATATTTTGGTCTTGGATGCTGGAAGGCTGGATTGACCACCACCATTAGCTATCCCTCAGGGACTCTGATGAGAGAGCCAGTAGTGGTGGCCAATTTTCAAGGACCCCAGAGAGATAGCCGATAGCAGTGGCCAATCTTCCGGAACTATAAATAGATAGCCCTTAGCAGTGGCTGATCTTCAAGGACCCCATGGAGGTAGCTGTTAGTGGTGGCCAATCTTCTTGAACTCTGGAGAGAATGTCATTAGTGGTGGCCACTCTTCAGGGACTGCAGTGAGATGGCCATTGACAGTGGCCAATCATCGGGGACTGTGGAGAGATTGCCGTTAGCAGTGCCCGATCTTTGGAGAGCCCTGAGGGGTAGCTGTTGGTGACCGCCAATCTTCAGGGATCCCAGAGAGAAAGCTGTTAGTCATGGCAAATTGACAGGAACCCCAAAGAGATAGCCATTAGTGGTAGCCAATCCCTCGGGACCTAAAAGAGATGGCCATTAGCAATGGCCGATCATGGGGGGACCCCAGAGAGATAGTCAATAGCAGTGGGCAATCTTCGGTAACTATGGAGAGATAGACATTAGCAGTGGCTGATCTTCAGGGACCCCAGAGAGGTATCTGTTAGTGGTGCCCAATCTTCAGAGACCCCAGGGAGGTAGCTGTTAGTGGTGCCCAATCTTCAGAGACCCCAGGGAGGTAGCTGTTAGTGACCGCCAATCTTCAGGGATCTCAGAGAGAAAGCTGTTAGTCATGATCAGGGGGTCATGACAGGAACCCCAAAGAGATACCCATTAGTGGTAGCCAATCCCTGGGGACCCCAGAGAGATGGCCATTAGAAATGGCCAATCACAGGGGACCCGATAGAGAATACCGATTAGTAGTGGCCAATCTTCGGGAGCTATGTAGAGATAGCCATTAGCAGTGGTCAGGGACCCTAGAGAGGTAGCTGTTAGTGGTGGTCAATTTTCAGGGACTCTGGAGCAAATGTTGTTTAGCAATGGCCAGGGACTCCAGCAAGATAGCCGTTGGCAGTGGCCAATCATTGGGGACTATAGAGAGATAGCTGTTAGCAGGCAACACCTTCTGTGCCCCCTTAGGAGGTAGCTGTTAGTGACAGCCAATCTTCAGGGATCCCAGAAAGGAAACATGTTATTCGTGGCCAACCTCACAGAGATACCCATTAGTGGTAGTCACTCCCTGGGGACCACAGTGAGATGGCCATTGCCAATGGTCAATCACAGGAGATCCCATAGAGATAAGTCATTAGTGGTTGCCAGTCATTGGTGACCCCAAAGAGATAGCTGTTAGTGGTGGCCGATCTACGGGAACCCCAAGTAGATACCCATTAGTGGTAGCTGCTCCCTGGGGACCACAGTGAGATGGCCATTGCCAATGGTCAATCACAGGGGATCCCATACAGATAAGTCATTAGTGGTTGCCAGTCATTGGTGACCCCAAAGAGATAGCTGTTAGTGGTGGCCGATCTACTTGAACCCCAAAGAGAGAGCCATTAGGGGTGGCCGATCACTAGGGACCCCAGAATGGAAGATGGTGGTGACTGATTATTGTGGACCCCACAAAGATAGCCGTTAGCGTTGACCGTTCACTGGGGACCCCGGAGATAGCTGTTAGTGGTGGCCCATCTCCAGGGACATGGCAGAGTTTGCAGCTGGAGTAGTAGTGAGACTAGCGGGCCAAGCTTGGGTCACCCTACCATTGGAGACCCACCTATTAAAAGTCATTGAGACTACAAACGGTCCCTCTCACCAAAATATCAGCATTAAGAGAACTGTCCTTTAAAAGTGTAACGTTGCGATAACTTTTCATGCAACAAGGACAGGCAGAGAAACGATTGACTGTGCAGTAATGATCATAATCTGTTTTGATGCATTACGCCTGTACAAGCTCTTGAAGTATCCGGCGAGTGGAAAATGGTCAGGTTTTTTTTTTTTTTGTTGCCGCACACCAGTCTAGACTTTTTCTCCATGTGCTGAAGGTGTCCATACATTTTTTTCTGATCTACAATCTCCTTTGTTCTATTATAAATTCCAAATGTATCTAGTGATTCAGTTACCAGTTTTCGATGATTACATTGTATCTTCTGGTGTGAAGATTTATGTACAATTCTTTCCAAACTTAATACATTGTATAATTAGATTGTAACATGTATGGAAGGCTCAGGCCACAGAGGGAAGTCTCTCATTGAGAATGATGGATAGTGAAATAATCACAGACTCCTGGACACCTTTTTTTGCTCTCCTGGTGAACAGACCTTTCATTTTTCTTACTAAAATGGGAAATGTCTGCGATCGGTCTATCAAGTCTGAGAATCTCTGCATTTTTGACACTCTTATAAGTCCGCTATCCTCTGTCACAATGCAAAGCAAAATCCCCAAAATTCTGTAATTAAGGATACCTCAAGAACCTGTATTAATATAGAATGAGACAGGCAATGAAGAGTTAATTACTGTGTCCTGCTGCTGCACTGAAAATAATGCATTTTGCCGCCAAGGTGGAATTACCCTTTAAGTGTCACTGAGCACCAATCTGCGCCTTCCCCTCCAAAAACCATTAAGAATAAAAATTAAAAAAAAAAACTAGAAGAGAGTTTATCGCTCTCATCTGTCTGACCGATTATCCAAATATTTTCTCTATGGCTGCAAAGCTGACATTAGTCCCTGAAAGCCAGCAGCCTCTGCTAAACTGCTTTCCAGGGGATCAATGGCTTATGTTCTGAAAATTTCCATTTTAAATGGGATGGGAGGTGGTGGTGGGGGGGGGGGTGTAATAAGTATTGCAGGCCTCCTGGATGGACGAAGCCACCATATGTCTTTCTCACCAGAGACTGCGTGCAGGAGAACGCCGCCGCTTCTGTTATTGTAAACTTTTGAAAAGAGAAACAAATTGACAGTCGCGCTATTTTTCGAGGTAACCTAATGAGGGACACATGTATCCTCTTCAACCAACCAATTCGATTGGAGATGTTTAATATAAAAGGGACAACACAAAATCAAAATGCCATTTATTAATATTTCAGGCTTGTGTCACGGTTACACAGATGATCAAAGATGTAAGGAGTCTACAGGCCAAGAACATTAAACGGTTGTCTGGCAGGCGGGAAAATAAATAGAATTCTGGAGCGCATCACCAGCAGGAGGAAGGAGGTCCTGATTCCTCTATATAGATCTTCATATCACTAGAGGGATCACCAGCAGGAGGAAGGAGGTCCTGATTGCTCTAGTTAGGTCTTTATATCACTAGTGGGGTCACCACTCTATATAGATCTTTATATCACTAGAGGGGTCACCAGCAGGAGGAAGGAGGTCCTGATTCCTCTATATAGATCTTTATATCACTAGAGGGGTCACCGGCAGGAGGAAGGACGTCCTGATTGCTCTAGTTAGGTCTTTATATCACTAGTGGGGTCACCACTCTATATAGATCTTTATATCACTAGAGGGGTCACCAGCAGGAGGAAGGAGGTCCTGATTCCTCTATATAGATCTTTATATCACTAGAGGGGTCACCAGCAGGAGGAAGGAGGTCCTGATTCCTCTATATAGATCTTTATATGACTAGAGGGGTCACCAACAGGAGGAAGGAGGTCCTGATTCCTCTATATAGACCTTTATATCACTAGAGGGATCACCAGCAGGAGGAAGGAGGTCCTGATTCCTCTATATAGATCTTTATATCACTAGAGGGGTCACCAGCAGGAGGAAGGAGGTCCTGATTCCTCTATATAGATCTTTATATCACTAGAGGGGTCACCAGCAGGAGGAAGGAGGTTCTGATTCCTCTATATAGATCTTTATATCACTAGAGGGGTCACCAGCAGGAGGAAGGAGGTCCTGATTCCTCTATATAGATCTTTATATCACTAGAGGGGTCACCAGCGGGAGGAAGGAGGTCCTGATTCCTCTATATAGATCTTTATATCACTAGAGGGGTCACCAGGAGGAGGAAGGAGGTCCTGATTCCTCTATATAGATCCTTATATCACTAGAGGGGTCACCAGCAGGAGGAAGGACGTCCTGATTCCTCTAGTTAGGTCTTTATATCACTAGAGGGGTCACCAGCAGAAGGAAGGAGGTCCTGATTCTTCTTTATATCACTAAAGGGGTCACCAGCAGGAGGAAGGAGGTCCCGAAGCCTATATATATATATATATATATATATATATATATATATATAGATCTTTAGTGAGACCTCATTTAGAATGTTGTGTCCAGTTATTGAGACTTCACTTACAAATGATATTAAGATAGAATGAGTCCAGAGATGGGGAACAAAAATGGTGAAAGGTCTGAGGGATAAAATGTATGAGGTGGGACTTAATATGTAGTCTGGAGGAAAGAATTGAAAGGGGAGACATAATTGAAACACCTAAACGCATTTAAGGTTCATGAGGGCAGGATTTTCAGTATGACTCTATGATTGAGAACATGGGGACGTGACCTCAAACTAGCAGAAGGAAAGTTGGCCTCATGTACACGGCTGCTGGTAAACGGACCTTCAGAGACAGTTGGCTGTTTTTTTTCACCTGCCCCTGAACTCATCCAATGTTACCTTATGTGTACATATACACAGGTTCATTTAATGTCATTTTTAGGCAGTTGAGTTTAGAGGCCTTTTTTGAAAAGCAAAAAAATGAGTTCAGACGCTGAGTTTAGAGGCATTTCAAGCGCCAAACGCTGCTAAACGCATCTAAACACGGTATCTCGCGTTTAGCCGCGCTTCGTTTACAGGCGTTTTTCATTTTTGGCTATTTTGAAAAAAAAAATGTTTTAAACGTGGGTTACTATCTGTCAAGTTAAAGCATTCAGGAGAGGTTGTTAAAACGTCCATGTACAGCCTTACACTAATCTTAAAAAGTATTATTTTATTGAAATGGTAGTGGATGCTTGGAACAGACTTCCATCAGAGGTAGCGAGTCGGTCAATAGTAATCAAATTTAAACATGCTACAAAAGAAAAAAAGAAAAAAAGCATTAAAAAAAAGAAGAAAACAACCAAAACCACCTGTTTGTTTTTTTTGTCAAACTTCTATGCTTCTTTGTGCTGTGGAATATTCATAGAAACATCCCGTTTTTCCATCATACGTGTGATCGATTCACAATATAGTACCTTCCCAATATATGACAGTGGTGTAATGTGACTGAAATAAATTGTCCGGATACAGGAAATGAGTGTTGTATGTTATTGGGAGTTTATCTTAAAGATGGAAAAATAGAAATGTGAAATATCTGTTCATACAGAAAACAGCTGGATAAAAGGACATTCATCAGATTGTGTGATGTCTGTTTGTTGTGAGTGTCGCTGTGCTGATAAACCAATAATCGTGAAATCGCTTGGTCCTCAAGACTGCTCTCTCCTGTGTCTGGGGGGTGGGCGGGGGTCTAGGGGGGGTTATAGATTCCTAAAGATGTGAAACAAGATTTGTCTGTTGTGGTCATCCTTGATTGGATTGGGGGGGGGGGGGGGTGATCGCATGTATGTAGGTTGTGGTCCTCCCAGTCCTTCCCTGTGGTGCTCTCAGTTCTTCTCAGCAGTCCTCTTTCTCATTTTCTGATCTCTTATGCCGCGTACACACAACTGATTTTGCAGTCGGAATTACCTCCGAAGGTTTCCCTGACAGAATTCCATTCAAGCGGTCTTGCCTACACACGGTCAACCCAAAGTCCGACCGTCCAGAACGAGGTGACGTACAACACTTACGACGGGACTAGAAAAAGGAAGTTCAATAGCCAGTAGCCAATAGCTTCCGTCTCGTACTTGCTTCACAGCATGCGTCGTTTTTGGTCCATCAGAACAGCATACAGACGATCGGTTTTCCTGATAGGAATAAGTTTATTTAGAACATGTTTCATTTCTAGGTCCATCAGAATTTTCCGTCAGAATTTTCGAAAAAAGAAGTCTGATGAGGCCTACACACGATCGGAATAGACGATGAAAGGCTTCCATCTGACTTTTTCTGTCGGACATTCCGCTCATGTGTACAGGGCATTAGTTGTCCCCTTTGGTTCTCTTAGTCTTCTTATTTGCGGGGCTCTTGGATCTATCTTGTGGGCCTCTTAGTCATTCGCTGAGGTCTTCTCAGTCCTCTCCTTTGCATGCCTCTTGGTCATTTCCTGGGGTCCTTTCAGTACTTCCCCTTGCAGATCTATTGGTTCTTCCTTGTGGTCTTCATAATAATCCCCTAAGGTCCTCTTAATCCTCTCCCTTTCAGGTCTCTTGGTTCCTCCTTGTGGCCCTCTTAGCCTTCCCCTAAGGTCCTCTCAGTACTCTCCCATGTAGGTTTATTGGGTCTTCCTTTGGTCCTTTTAGGTCACATACACACAAGCAGACTTTTCAACCAGACTGGTCCGACTGACTTTCGGCGGACTTCCAACGGGCTTTCCCAATGAACGGACTTGCCTATACACGACAACACCAAAGTCCGACGGATTCGTACGTACGACCGGAGTAAAATAAGGAAGTTGATAGCCAGTATCCGTCAGATTTTTGACCAAAAAAGTCCGCTGCAGGTCCGATGAAGCCCACACACATGGTCCAATTGCCCGCCGGACTCGGTCCGTCGGACCAGTCCAGTCGAAAAATCCGCATTAGTTGTCTCCTGAGTTCCCCTTAGTCGCCTCCCTTGCAGGTCTCTTGGGTCTTTCCTGTTTCCCTCTTGGTCCTTCCCTGCGGTCTTCTTAGTCATCTCCTTTTGAGGTCTCTTGGGTCTTTCCTGTGGCCCTCTCGTTCCTTCCCTGCTATCCTCTTGGCCTTTCCCTGTGGTCCTCTCAGTGCTCTCCTTTGCAGGTCTCTTGATTATTTCCCATGGCCCTCTTAGTGCTTCCCTGATGTCTTCTCAGTCCTCTCCTTTGCATGCCTCTTTGTTCTTCCTCTTGGTCATTTCCTGGGGTCCTCTCAGTACTTCCCCTTGCAGATCTATTGGGTCTTCCTTGTGGTCTTCATAATCATCCCCTGAGGTCCTCTTAATCGTCTCCCTTTCAGGTCTCTTGATTCCTCCTTGTGGCCCTCTTAGCCTTCCCCTAAGGTCATCTCAGTACTCTCTCGTGTAGGTCTATTGGGTCTTCCTTTGGTCCTCTTAGTTGTCTCCCAAGTTCCTCTTAGTCTTCTCCCTTGCAGGTCTCTTGGGTCTTTCCTGTTTCCCTCTTGGTCCTTCCCTGCGGTCTTCTTAGTCATCTCCCTTTGAGGTCTCTTGGGTCTTTCCTGTGGCCTTCCTGGTCCTTCCCTGCAGTTCTCTTAGTCCTCTCTCTTGCAGGTCTCTTGGGTCTCTCCTGTGGCCCTCTTGGTCCTTCCCTGCTATCCTCTTGGCCTTTCCCTGTGGTCCTCTCAGTGCTCTCCTTTGCAGGTCTCTTGATTCTTCCCCACGGCCCTCTTAGTCCTTCCCTGAGGTCTTCTCAGTCCTCTCCTTTGCAGGTCTCTTGGTTCTTTCTTGTGGTCTTCTCAGTCCTCCACCTCACAGTCCTCAGAGGCCCCTCATTTCACGGGTCATTTGTTCTGTACTCATTAACACCACATTGCAGCTGGGAAGCTTAGAAAATGATTCTTCAGCGTTACGTTTTATAACTTGTGTTACGTGAAGATAATGCACCAATTATAAAATGTCATTTACAGCATAAGATATATTTTTTTTAGCTGGAATGTTGATTGCTGATTCCGTACAATAAATGCAGAAGTTACATAATCTCATAGAGATTTGTCTGAAGCCGGATACACACGTGAAAATCTCTGTACAATGTTTTCGAGATTTACCAACAGCTGTGTCATGCAAAGCTCTGTCTAAGCAATCCATTTATATTGAGGTTCTATGCCGGCCGGAAGGTCCTTATACCAAGCGGTTGTTGGTAGAGCTAAAGTAGGATAAATGATCGGACTGTAATGTGCTTGGTCATCTTAAAATGGCATTCTCTAAAATACAATCCTTAAACATTCGCTACTTAATGACCCTGTAATCAATTTTTCATGAAAATGTTTCTTATTGTATTTTTCTGCCGTCTTGTAACATCCTCTGTGAGCTCCAGAACCTTTCCTTTTCCCCCTACTTCTCTTTGTTTGGAAAGAGCAGTGCACATTAGTCACGTTCATATGCACATGCACACTACCCATCCCATAGTCCATGGTCCATCTCGGGAGCATGCAAGAGAGGCTGGCAGGGACGGGACAAGGTCATCCAGCACCCAGGGCAAAGATGCCAAACTGCCCCCCCTCTTCCCTTAGGGTTAGGGTCAGGGTGCCCCCATCCCTGCAATAAACCATTGCGCCCAGGGCCGCTGCCCCTCCTGCCCATCCCTTATCCGAGCCCTACATACAGTGGAACCACGGAGAGTGAACGTAGCCACCAAAAAAAAAAATTTGGAAGAGGCTGAGGGCCATAGAAGAATAGAAGGGACCTTTCTGAGTTAAGGACACATACTGGAATAGAATTTTATTTTTAAAAATAGATTTGAGTGTCACTTTGGGAAGATCTACAGACATGGAAGGTATTTTCCTGGGACAGATCAGCCCCGGGGGTGTCTGCGCAGGGTGGAGTCTCATCATTCGCTCCATGGTTGCCATGCAGATGAGGCGGTGGTCTCGTCTCCCTCCGGTCGGTGTCTGGCTTTACTCCAGTTTTTTGTTTGATTTGAGGTTTTTTAGATACTTTATTAATAGAAAGGACCTGAGAACAGTCCTCAGTCTGGGGATGGGGGATCCCAATAGATGCAATCACTGGAGATACATTGAGTAAGCACACAACATCTGCAATAAATTTGTATTCTATAAATGGAATCTCCTATAGTCCAATACATATCCGAATATGTCTTATCACATCAATGATAATACAGCAAGAGGATTTGTTACATTGTTATTTCCAATCTCTATTCAAAAGAATCCATGTGTGTACATGGGGGGGAAGTCAGCAGCACTGGTATAGGAGCAGATGTTTAAATACATATAAAAGGTTGGTGCCCCAAATTGAGTAATGAGAGAGGAAGCAGAGCCTGACCCTGGTGAGAAGAGAAGGAAGAACCCAACGTTTCGAGGTAAAGGAACTCTCCTTCTCAAGGACCTCCCCCCACCCCGAAACATTGGGTTCTTCCTTTTCCTCTCTATTTGGGGGTACTAACCTTTCAGATGTATCTATATCATCAACTCCTATATTTGAGTGCTGCTCAATGTTTCGGGGTGAAGGAACCCCCTTCTCAAGGGCCTCCTGACATTTTGTTCTGAAACATCAGGTTCTTCCTCCTCCTTTTATAATATCAGCTCCTATCAGAGCCATAAATAGAACTTTCAGGACCCTGGTGGAAGAAACCATGTAGGGCCCCCCCCCCGACTGCCGGGGCCCTTCTTTCCAAGCCTGGGGCCCTTCCCACTAATGCCAGGGGCCCTTTTACTCTCTAAATCCTTTAAGGACCCTTTAAAACACAAAGGTCACAAGCAAATAGCAAGGAAATTGCAAGCGAGTCGCAAGAAAGATGAAAGGAAATCGCAAACAAGATGTCAGCAAGCCGCATAACTCTGGGGTTGCAGAAGTGTGAACCAGGTGGGACCCTTTCACATGTTATGCATTGACCCCCTTCCTGCCGTCCCCGTCCCCCCCCCACACAGAGGCAAACACCAAGGCAGTAGCAAGTGCAACCTTTGCAACCCTGGTAGTTCAGCCTCTGGCTCCTATATGGACTTCCCCCCTGTACATCCAAGGATTCTTTTGGATAGAGATTGGAAATAACAATGTAACAAATATTGCTGTATTATCCTTGATGTAATATGACATAGCTACTCAGATATTTATTGTACTATACTGATTCTATTTATGTAGAATACAACTTTATTATAGAAGCATTCTTCAATTGTGGGATTCAGAGTGTTCCTCAAAGGTCTGAGGGGTCAGACCGAAAAAACCAGATTGAACAGCCATAGAGATAGAGCAGGAGAGATATGGGAGAGTCCTTATAGTGTAATATGTATCAAAAATATAGTTATTATTGCAACTATTTTAATGAGAGAAAAGAAAAAAATATGACTCTCATCTGGTGAGGTTGCAGGGATACAGCTGGCTAGAACCTTGCAACCTTCCATAACCACAATTGAAGAAAAGGCCGCATCTCCATGCGGGGTGGAAAAAGGTCACCCTCAATGCCACGAGGGGCCCCAGTCCTGGATCCTTTAAGGGTCCTCAGGTGAGTATGGTACTTGTAGGCTGAGAGGAGGTGAAAACCCAGTTGGTGAGCTGATTGGCAGAGGTGCTTGGAGTGGTGGGTCTCAGGATGGATCGGAGTCATCAAGTCTGATGAACATTTCACCCAGAGATGTGTTTTGCGGCTCTAACTCACCGCTTTCTCTGTTTACTGTGATACACAAAAGTGTGACCCTACCTGATTTTCCTGTTTCCACCCAAGTGTTTATGTAAAACTATTTGATGTTCATCAAACCTGATGACTCCGGCTTATCCTTAGACTCACCACACCGGGTGCCACTGCCGTTCGGTTCCTCAATGGGTTTTTCAGCTCCTCTTCTCCTACCATTCTTGGTTGTGGGGGGCTTATTTTATAGATCTTCAGTGTTTACATCTATTGGGGTCCCCATCCCGAGACTGAGGACTGTTTTCAGATCTCCTTTCTATTAAAAGGATTCCAAAAATCTCAAATCAAACAAAAGCTGCGCGACCCCAGACACAGGTCGGTGGGAGTGGAGACCACCGCGTCATCTGCTATGAATTGGGGTGCAAATGATGGGGCTCCACCCCTACACAGAGCCCCCCCCCCCCCACGTGTACATTCTGGGGATTATTTCAAATACAGATTGGAAATAACAATGTAACAAATCCCTTTTCTGTATTATCCTTGATGTGATCTGACATTGGATATTTATTGGACTATAGTCATTGTATATAACAGGACCGTCTTAATAGTATTATGGGCCCCTGGGCAAAGTAATGCACTTGGGCCCCTACCAGCCTGCCCCAATTTACGCACCTACTCTCAAGAATTAAAATATGAATAGCTGATCGAATTAAACATATTTATTAGTACTTTAACCACCTCCCGCCCAGCTTATAGGCGGAGTGATTCCATTGTTCTGGGACGACGTCACATGACGCCCCACTCTCACTGTCAATGGGACACGGCACATCTCTCAGTAAAGAGACGATGATGTGACTCTTTACCCATGTGATCAGCTGTGTCCAATCACAGATGATCACATGTAAACAAGGAAATGCCAGTTATCGGCTTTCCTTTCCTCACACTGACAATGTATGAGGAGAGGAGAGACGATCAATGGCATTTCCTCACAGGGGAGAGCTGTACAGATATCCAGGGCACTGATCATCAGTGCAGCCCCAACATTACCCATCAGTGTTGGCAACCAGTGCCCATCAGTGATGCCAATCAGTGATGCCTTTCAGTGCCCATCAGTGCCTGCTCATGATCAGTGACCATCAGTGATGCCAATCAGTGTCCATCAGTGCCAATCAGTGCTGCCTTTCACTGCCCATCAGTACTGTCCATCAGTGCCACCAATCAGTGCCACCAATCAGTGTCCATCAGTGCCACCAATCAGTGCCCATCAGTGCCGCCTATCAGTGCCCATCAGTGCTGCCTATCAGTGCCCATCAGTGCTGCCTATCAGTGCCCATCAGTGCCACCAATCAGTGCCCATCAGTGCTGCCTATCAGTGCCCATCAGTGCTGCCTATCAGTGCCCATCAGTGCCACCAATCAGTGCCCATCAGTGCTGCCTATCAGTGCCCATCAGTGCTGCATATTAGTGCCTCCTCATCAGGGCACATCAGTGAAGGAGAAAAATTACTTTTTTACAAAATTACCTAACGGAAACGAAAAAAAAAATTTTTTTTTTCTTCTAAATTTTTCGACTTTTTTTTTTTGTAAAAAATAAAAAACCCCAGTGGCGATTGAATACCGCCAAAAGAAAGCGTTATCTGTCTCAAAAAAATCATATAAATGGTATATGGGTACAGTGTTGTATGACCGCGCAATTGTCATTGAAAGTGTGACAGAAAATTGGCCTGGCCAGGGAGGAGGTGAAAGTGCCCGGTATTGAAGGGGTTAAATAAAATAGATTTTAAACAATAAGAAAACATTGTATAAATCAAAGACAAAAGGCACAGTTCAGGGGGGGTCAGGAGGGCACAGTACAGGGGGGGTCAGGAGGGCACAGTACAGGGGGGGTCAGCAGGGCACAGTACAGGGGGGGGGGGTCAGGAGGGCACAGTACAGGGGGGGGTCAGGAGGGCACAGTACAGGGGGGGGGTCAGGAGGGCACAGTACGGGGGGGGGGTCAGTAGGGTACAGTACAGGGGGGGTTTAGGAGGGCACAGTACAGGGGGGGGTCAGGAGGGCACCTTACAGGGGGGGGTCAGGAGGGCACAGTATGGGGGGGGTCAGGAGGGCATAGTACAGGGGGGGTCAGGAGGGCACAGTTCAGGGGGGGTCAGGAGGGCACAGTACAGGGGGGGTCAGGAGGGCACAGTACAGGGGGGGTCAGCAGGGCACAGTACAGGGGGGGGGGGTCAGGAGGGCACAGTACAGGGGGGGGTCAGGAGGGCACAGTACAGGGGGGGGGGTCAGGAGGGCACAGTACGGGGGGGGGGTCAGTAGGGTACAGTACAGGGGGGGTTTAGGAGGGCACAGTACAGGGGGGGGTCAGGAGGGCACCTTACAGGGGGGGGTCAGGAGGGCACAGTATGGGGGGGGGTCAGGAGGGCATAGTACGGGGGGGTCAGGAGGGCACAGTACGGGGGGGGGTCAGTAGGGCACAGTACAGGTTCCGGGACATGGCCATCCTGGGAAAGCTTAAAGCGGAGTTCCACCCACTTTTGAGAGGTGCTCTTACAGGAAAGACCATCTCTCCACCCCTCGTTTTTGGCTAGTTAAAAAAATTTTTTCCTTCTAACTTACCTTTTTATGAATTATAGCCTGTACTTCCGATCCATCCAGTCCGCGGGGCAGGACATCATATCCTCTTCTTCGGCGAGCCCCCCCCCCTCCTGATGTCTTCTGGGACATGTGTGTATCCCAGAAGACAGCCGGCCATTGACAAAGCACCACGTGACTCGCGCATCCGCAGTAGGACAGTGAAGCCGCAAGGCTCCACTGCTGGTTTCCCTTAATTAGAATGGTGGCCCCCACACCCGATCCGATGGATGGCCCGGCTTTGGGGTGGGGTGGGGGGGGCAATATTGTGGGCTCCCTGGACAGGTAAGTGTCCTTATTAAAAGTCAGCAGCTACAGTGTCTGTAGCTGCTGACTTAAAAAAAAAATTGTGAGTGGAACACTGCTTTAATAAAAAGGGTGACTATCCCAGCAAATCCGGGACAGTTGGTATAATACAAGATTATCAAGGGGCCCCCATGCAGCTGGGGCCCCTGGGCAGTGCCCATGCATTAAGACTGCCCTGGTTTGAGAACTTTTATTGGAGAAGCCGTCTTGGGTTGTGGTTTGCTTGCTTTATTGGGGTCCCCCGTCCGAGATTGAGGACCGTTTTCAGATTTTGAGAGGAAATCTATATTTTCAGGGATTGTATCAGCAGGTTTATACACTGTGTGGGGGTTTAATACCCCAAATCTCTCCTCGATCAGCGCCGGTAATAGTCGTCCGCAGATCTTCATTGCATTTATTGATTATTATAAAGACCCCAATAGCTGTGAGAACATAAATAGAGAAAATAAATGGCAAATGTGTGAAACTCGCTGTACGGTTTATACTTTTCACTTTAATAAAGTCTTAGGCCCCTTTCACACTGGGGCGGTGGGGGCGTCGGAGGTACAACAGCGCTATTTTTAGCGCTGCTGTACCGTCGTTCTTGCAGCTGCATTCGGCCGCTAGCGGTGCGGTTTTAACACCCGCTGGCGGCCGAAAAAGGGTTAAAATCACTCATACAGCGCGGCGGTATTGCCGCGGTATAGCCGCGCTGTCCCATTGATTTCAATGGGCAGGAGCGGTGAAGGAGCGGTGAATACACCACTCCTTCACCGCTCCAAAGAAGCGGTTTGCAGGACTTTTTTTCACCGTCCTGTCAGCGCACCGCTTCAGTGTGAAAGCCCTCAGGCTTTCACACTGAACAAACAGCGGAGGCTGTTTAGGGGCGGTTTGCAGGCGATATTTTTAGCGCAATAACGCCTGCAAACCGCCCCAGTGTGAAAGGGGTCTAAAGGCAGTGAGGGGGGGATTATGGGGGGGATCAAAGCTGTGTGAGGGTCCTAACAGACCTCGTGTTTAATTGTGTCCTTCTGTATAGATCTGTGTGATATTACACCAGACCTGTAATCATCTCTTCACTCCGCTCCCGATATATATTTTTCTCCAATCTTTGGGGGAAAATGGCACCTAAATATGACACAAACGATCTGCCATTCGATGTAAACGATTAGAAAATGTATGGAGGAGCTGAGACCTCGAGTTTCCAAGCGACAGCCAATAAACCTTAAGGATTTAGAGAAGATCTGTAGAGAAGAGAGGACCAAAATCCCTCCTGAGATGTGTGGAAACTGATCACCACCTACAAGAAACGTCTGACCTCTGTGATCACCAACAAGGGTTTCTCCACCAACTACTAAGTCATGTTTTGCTTGGGGATCAAAT
>JBBDGP010004127.1:0-18685 GCA_037952835.1 Lithobates septentrionalis | reverse complement strand
GTGCGTTTTTGAGCGGTTTTCTGCTCAAATGCAATAATTAAATAAAAATAATAATAATAAATAAATAATAAAGGAATAAAAATCATAAATCAATTAATTATAAATAAACAAATAAATAAGATTAAGAAATAATGAATAATAATAAATAAAATGAATTAATTAACCCCTAATGCTAACCCCAACCTTAACCCTCTAACCCTAACAAAAACAAACAAAAAATATATAATAATGAATTAACTAATTAAATTAACCCCTAACCAAAAAAAAAAAAAATAATAATAATAATTAACAAATTAAATTGACAGCGCTATATAAATTGACAGCGCTATATGGTTACCTTAAATTAATAATAATAATAGATGGGCATCTTGATGGGTCACAATGTATAGGGGTGGGCACAATTGTGGACGTGCACCAACACTCACTCAGGTTGAACTGGATGGACTGGTGTCTTTATTCAGCCTTATTTACTATGTAGCTATGTAACTATGTAACCCCCAGCCCCAACCTCTAACCCCAAACCCTAACTATAACCTCTACCCATAACCCAAAAAATCTGACCCATAACTGTAACCAAAGAAAAAAAAAAAGTTTAAAGGAAAAGTACTGGGAAAGCTCATTTGGCTGTACGTCTTCTGTGGATCGCAGGACGCAGTACGTCCTGCACTCCTGTGACCTATTTTCAGCAGACAGCAGGCTGACGTCACCGGCCGGTCCAGGCTCAGGAAAGATCGCGACCACATCTCAGCTCTTAGTGAGCCGCTGAGAGCCTGAGCCAGCCGCGGGGGGGGGGGGGGGGGGGGGGGTTGGGGGAGAAGAGCAGAGAGCTCACAGTCCCCAGCTCTGCTGTGAGAACCGAGGGATCAGCAGTGTTTGATCGCTCGGTTCTCAGTGTTAGAGCCGGGGGGGGGGGGGGGGGGGCAGATGCTGCATTGGACTGATACTGCATCCACCTTAGGTAAGTATGTTTCTACAATAAGAAAAAAAATCCATCCTTCTCTTTTAAAAACAGAGCAACAAATGATGAAACAGATGATATTTGTCTCTAAAAAAAACCCGCCAAAGCTCAGAAACGCTTTAAAAACGTTGCAGGTCTTGTTTTTTTTTTTTACATACGGTCACCAGTGCAGTACGGCATCATCATATAACAGGTGTAATGGTGATCAGGGCCACTGACTGGAGACAGTATGTCAAAAAAATAATTTTTTATGTTTTTCTTTTCTTTTTTATTAATTTTTTTAAATTTTTTTTTTTTAACACACTGTGACCAGAACAATACAGTGCTGTCAGAGTAAAACTGTACTACTCTGGGGAAGTGATCAGGATTTTTTTTTTTTTTACACATTATGATTGCTTATACCAATTCATTTCATTGGTATAAGCCACCATTTTTAGTGAATTAAAGTGATTAATTCAGTATTTTGTGATTAGCTGTGATTGGCCACATTTAAAGTGGTGTTCCACCCAAAAAAAAAAAAAAATTGTGAATGTGCCTAAAAAAATTAAAAAAAAATAAAAATAATTTAGAATTTTTTTTTTTTTTTACTTACCTCTAAATGGCTGTTGCTAGGGGGTCCCTCGTAGTCTGCCTCCTTCAGTGCCTGGGCTGGTGACATCACTTCCCCTCGGCACAGGAAGGGCTCAGCTCTGCCCCCTCCCTCTTGTCAATCATCTGGGACACGTGACAGGTCCCAGATGACTAAGCGGCCAATCACGGCACGCGGCGCCGCTGGCGCATTCGCAGTGGGTGCCCGGCTGTGAAGCCACAGCCGGGCGCCCACAGTTACAATGCCGGCGCCGCCAAACGGAGGGGTAAATGAGCGGGGCTTCAATCCCGCACATCGCTGGACCCCGGGAAAGGTAAGTGTCCGATTATTAAAAGTCAGCAGCTGCAGTATTTGTAGCTGCTGACTTTTAATTTTTTTTTATAATGGACACACCACTTTAATCACATGGTGCAGATAGGCTGTGATTGGCCCTGTCTGTACCATGTGACCACTGTGCTGTATAGCAAAAAAATGGCCTGGTCATGAAGAGGGGTAAAGCCTTCCAGAGCTGAGTTTAATTGTAATTATTATTATTATTATTATTATTATTATACAGGAAGTGTTTAAACTTCATCTCTATTTATATTTTCTTTCACATTGTTTTTTTTTTTTTTTAAAGAGCGCTCCAAGCAGGGTAACCCGCCATATCCACATTCTGGTCACCATACAGAAGGTTAATGTACAGAATATTAATATTCAGGAAGCATTAGCGGTAGATAAAGGTAAAAGCGTGCGGCAATAAGGTTTTATTCCTCAGATATTCATTATGAGAGCAGACAGCATGGAGGAGATGATGATCCCATATATTTTACACTCCAAGTTTTATCATATTAATAGGAGAAGGGGGGTGGGGGTTGGAGATATGAAGGAAGGGGGAGGGGAGAGGACGTGGGAAAAAGGGTAAGGTATTAGGAAACAAGAAGGAAATGACAGGGGGAGGGGTGGGCAGAAGGGAAGGGTAGAGGGGGGGCATCATCCTCTTGGGGCTTTTAGCTGGTCTGGTTGTTCATGGTTGGATATTTAGTGTATCTATATTTAAGTTTATAGGGTCTAAGGGCCTGGGACTTTGTACATAAAGTGGGAGGGGCCATCAAATCCTTGAACGGTTGGGATTTTTTTTAAAGATAATTCAAACCAAATGTTTTAGGTTGTCTCTATTGCTAAAAGTTGTTCCATACGCATCAGTTCATTTATGAGTCTGTCCGCTCGGCTATCGATGGAGCCTTATGCCGCGTACACACGATCGGAAATGCCGCCAGCAAAACTCCGATGAGAGCTTTTGGTCGGAAAATGCGACCGTGTGTACACTCCATCGGACTTTTGCTGGCGGAATTCCAGCCAGCAAAAGATTGAGAGCAGGTTCTCTATTATTTTCGGGCGGAAAAAGTTTGTAGCAGAAAATGCGATCGTCTGTATGCAATTTCCGATGCGCCAAAAACGACGCACGCTCAGAATCAAGTACGAGACGGAAGCGCTCGGTCTGGTAAAACGAGCGTTCGTAATGGAGATAGCACATTCGTCACCCTGGAAATTTATGGATCTTTTAATGCAGCGCATGCTCTTGTTCTTTATAATGCTAGAAGAATGAAGTAGTTTTGCTGCTGATATTCACACAGAGTTCTGACAAACCGATTTCTTTATTATTTCTCGTGATCTCCTGAATAATCTTTTTTGTTTTTAAAGCGGAGTTCCACCCTGAAAAAAAAAATCACCAAAAATCCTAAAAAAATTAAAAAAATAAAAATTGAAAAAAAAATTTTTTTATACTTACCTAAACCCTTGTTGCTAGGCAGTCTTCCTAATCTGCCTCTTCCTATTCCGCGGCGTGTTCTTCTCCTCGGTGAGCAGCCCCGTTGTCTTCTGGGAACTGTGTGTGTTCCCAGAACACCACGGGGCCATCCACAGATCGCAGCGCTGCTCGCACATGCGCAGTAAGCCGCAAGGCTCCACTGCCTGTTTCCCTTACCTAGGATGGCGGTGTCGGGACCCGAGGGACGGGTCGGCCTCGGGGGGGGGGGGTACTTATTTAAAGTCAGCAGCTACATTGTTTGTAGCTGCTAACTTTTAATTTTTTTTTTCAGGCCGGAATCCCGCTTTAAAGCCAGATCTCCATAATAATGTTTAGAATTATTTTTTATGGTCATCTTTTATTTATTTATTTTTTTAATCAAGAACTCCTTTCTTTTTTTTTGGATTATTTTTAAATTATTTTCTAGTGATGTCCATAATTTATTTATTTTTTTTGGTGTGTCAAGTTTCCACAACGACATTATTATCTTGTATTTTTATAAAGCTCAAGGAGGTTGGTGTTGGTTGTCTTTTGTTAATTAGACATTGTATTTTGGAAATGTATCTGCCTACTCACAAACAAACTGTCCTATTTGAAGAAAAACACATAGGCAAATATTTTCAAAAAAAAAAAAAGAAAGAAAAGAAAACATTTATTCTGGCTCATAATAACAAAATAAAGAGGAAGGCAACGCTGGAGAAACTGCTTGAATTTGGGAAGCCTTTGGCCCCCCAGGGCAGACATCAACTCTTTGTAAATTAAAATTGGTAGCCTGAGTAGTCCATATAATAGGGAGCACAATCTGGTCCAGGACTCCCAGAGATCAGGAACAGCAGCAGATGACGTTTATGTCCCCAGGCTGTGGTACAATACAGGCTGCGTCTTCTGTCAGACCAGACTGAACCCAGGGCCAGCACTTTCTTGTCTTCCTTGCAGCCTTCCATCCACGCTTCCCTGCAGCCTTCCCTGCAGCCTTCCCTGCAGCCTTCCTTGGAGGCTGTGGCTCTGGAGGTGGGCTTGTGGCAGGAGGAGGAGGAAGAGGAGGAGGAGGATGGGCGAGCGCACATAAGTGTACTACATCGGTCATTTGGCCCCTCAACCCCTTGTGAATGGCCTCAACAAAAAGTTTTTCACAGTTGTGGCGTTGGCCCTCCTCCATTTGCAGCAATTTGGAAGCTATATAGTAGCCATAGACCTCTTCAGGGTGGGTTCAGGGCCGCATTAGCCTCCTTAATGAAGCCCAATGCTGCCTCCTCCACGTTACTCCCCTTCCTGGCCCTTTTTGTTGGAAGGGGGAGGGGAGGCACCTGGGATTAGGTGAGGCTCCTACTGGGCCTGGCCAACTCCTGGCTGCCACTTACCCCGCCTCCTCCTGGCTGACACTTACCTCCGCCTCCTCCTGGCTGACACTTACCTCTGCCTCCTCCTGGCTGACACTTACCCCACCTCCTCCTGGCTGACACTTACCGCCGCCTCCTCCTGGCTGACACTTACCCCCACCTCCTCCTGGCTGACACTTACCCCCACCTCCTCCTGGCTGACACTTACCCTCGCCTCCTCCCGGTTGACACTTAGCCCCGCCTCCTCCTGTGTGGCACATTCCACAGCCTCGTCCTGGCTGAGGTCTTCCTGTGTATGAAAAAGGGACGTAGTTTTAGTTTTTGGTTCATCAATCACACACAATTTTCAGCTCATGACTGTTGCAAATTGAATGTTAACAAATAGAAAAAGACTATCATTCTGAGCCCAGCATTTTTCATTCTTGTCCAAATCATTTTTGGCCCCTACTGTCTATTGATATGTCAAACGCTTTTTTGTTCAATCATTCATTTGTTATCAATAATAACATCTAGTTAACAACAATAATTTTCGGACAATAAATAAGTAACAAAATACTATACCTGGCTCCAGCTGGGCTCCTCCACTTCTTCCAGGATGGAAGGCCCAGGTTGGTCCTCGGAAGCCTCAGCTGGGGTTGAGGGAAGGGTGGAGGGAAGTGTGAAAAGTGATTCCCTGACTTCCATCGGGTCTCTTCCAGAAACTGCATCCTGTTGTAGTACCACAGACTGGGTACATATCCTCTGCTGCTGCTCCTGATCTCATGGAAGCCTGGACCTTATTAAGCTCCTTCCTATACGTGCTTCTCAAGCTACTAATTTTCCTCTCCACAAAGTCGACGTCTGCGTTGGGGACCTGCGTCTTCACAAATTGCAGCAGTTCCTCCAGCGATGCTTTCCTAGCTGGTTTGTTGCGATATAAGGGGTTTTTAACCTCCCATAAAATTTCTCATATCCCTGTATCTGTCTATGAACTGGCCCAAGAAATTTGGGTCTTTGAATTGTTTCATATTTGCTGAAAGACCAAACACAAGACAAAAACACGAAATATCAGGCTAAACTCTCCTAATCTTATCCCAATATAGGCCTCAATCTACAATCAGTATAGGCCACTGATGTCCCAAGTTAAAATGTTACCTTTGTTAGAACGATCAGCGCTTCCGGTCCGCCTTCCTCTGCACACAGAACGTACGTACGACACACGCGCGTTAACCTTATATACACTGCGCATGCGCGAAACTTCGCCTGCTCCTGACGTTCTTTCTAGAATATTCCCTGCCCCCTTCTCTTTCTGCGCAGTGGGAGATGAACATGGCGGAGACACAGCAGGTGCGTGATAATAGCAGTAACGAGGAGGAGGAAAGCCCGGAGCCAGAAACGTCCCGATCCCGGAGGAGAAGATTTAAGGCCTCAAATATGTCCTTTGTAGAGATAATGGTGGTGATGGTGGACATCTTGAGGAGGAACGACTATGATGGGAAGCATGGACCTTACCCAAACCCAAATGTGAGAAAGGCCAAAATCATGACTAAAGTTGTGAAGAGTCTGCACAGGAATTTTGGGGTACGACGATCCAAGGAGCAATTGAGGAAACGCTGGTCAGACCTGAAATTGAGGGAGCATGATCAGTACAGAAGGATCAAGAAAGTGCTTCTAAAAAGTAAGTAGTAGTCCTGTGTTCCTATTATGATTATTACCTGCATGCTGCGCCATGTGCTTTTCTTTACTGTTGTACAGTTTAAAATGATGACCTTCATGTTCGTGGGCACAGTAATCGGTTGTAGGAAACATTGTTTGTTTGTCAATTAAATACGATGTTTTTGGCAGATACAGAGTTAATTACATTTGGTCATGCTAATTTGTATTAAAAGAAGTTTAAGACATTGTGTCTAGATGTGTTTGTAACTAGAATGAATTTCAAACTTGATTCAGTGTAAGGAGAGGACACTCAGCAGCTGTTTACACATCTGGACTCAGGAGCACTAGTGTAGGACACCAGAACAAACTTTTTAGGGTGTCCCACTCAGGTGCTCCAGTGGATACTTGGGGTGTCTCCATGTGTGAAACTTGTCCAAAAAAGGTAAGTATTGCAGCTTGGTTAAGGGAATAAATCATTTCTTCAGCTTGGAACTCTGCCCAAACAGACAATTGTACCCCACTTCGAAGCAACGTGTCATATTCCTGTAGCGCTTACCCCCGAAGGAGCGGCTGATATTTTATTGGGTCTTTGCCGTCACCCCCTTACCTGTAGTTTCACCATGTCCGGGACTTAGAGTCTGTATTAGGCCTTATGCCCACCAATGTATGCACCAGTCACTTAGTTCTTTTTTCCAATGCTTTATTGCAAAACTTTTAAAGAAGTAGCAGTAAAGAGGTAGAAGAGGAGTTGCAGGAGAGTTCAGATACCTTATGCAGATCACTGAGAAATTTGAGATCCTGAAGACAAGTACACCTTCAGTCTACGGATCTTGCCCACCCAGATAGGCCTCTCTCACTGACCCAGCAACTGGAATGACACACGGACAAAAAGTCTCTGCCACAGACTTAAGAAGAACAAAATGGTTGAACAATCCTCTGCCAGAGGAGATTTAGTATTAGTTGAACAATCCTCTGCCACAGGATTTAGTATTAGATGAACGATCCTCTGCCACAGGAGATTTAGTATTAGTTGAACGATCCTCTGCCACAGGATTTAGTATTAGATGAACGATCCTCTGCCACAGGAGATTTAGTATTAGTTGAACGATCCTCTGCCACAGGATTTAGTATTAGATGAACGATCCTCTGCCACAGGATTTAGTATTAGATGAACGATCCTCTGCCACAGGATTTAGTATTAGTTGAACGATCCTCTGCCACAGGAGATTTAGTATTAGTTGAACGATCCTCTGCCACAGGAGATTTAGTATTAGTTGAACGATCCTCTGCCACAGGATTTAGTATTAGATGAACGATCCTCTGCCACAGGAGATTTAGTATTAGTTGAACGATCCTCTGCCACAGGAGATTTAGTATTAGTTGAACGATCCTCTGCCACAGGAGATTTAGTATTAGTTGAACGATCCTCTGCCACAGGAGATTTAGTATTAGTTGAACGATCCTCTGCCACAGGAGATTTAGTATTAGTTGAACGATCCTCTGCCACAGGATTTAGTATTAGTTGAACGATCCTCTGCCACAGGATTTAGTATTAGATCAACAGCAACACAGTACCAGAACCTTTAAGCCGACCCGGCAGTACTGTGCGGTAGGTTGGTTAGGATGCACCCTCCAATTGAGTCACCAGGCTCTTCTTGAGATACCAGCCTTTCGCACGGTCCTCTCCAAGATGAGTCCTCCCCTGGAACTTTCAATTGCTCGGCTTCTTCCGGCAGGACAGACAGCACAGGACCAACTCTGAACCAGTAGGCCCCAGACGACTTCTGGGCCTACTTGTAGTAACATAGCCTTGGGCCAGCATGGTCCTGAGACAGAAGAGAAGTTGTCACATGCCTTAGGCCAGGAGGGCCAGGAGGCAAGAGAGCGAAAAAATGGCGTCTGCCCCTTAAAGTGGGGTTCCACCCAAAAAAACAAACATATCTAAAAAATTCTAAAAAAAAAAACAAAAAACATTTGGATATTTTTTTTTTTTTTTACTTACCGTATATACTCGAGTATAAGTCGAATTTTTCAGCACATTTTTTTGTGCTGAAAGTGCCCCCCTCGACTTATACTCGAGTCAAGCACTTTTCTGCAGCAAAAAATTTCATTTTCCGAACCGACTTTGGAGCCCCGTATCTCAAGGCCTCTTGGTGCTAGGAACCCCAAATTTGTGTGCAAACCCAGTGGAACTGGTTCTACAACATATCCAAAGCTGGGGTTTCTAGCACTAAGTAGCCCCGAGATACGGGGCCCCAAAATCGGTTCGGAAAATGTCATTCTCTGCTGCAGAAAAGTGCTTGACATTTTCTGAACCGATTTTGGAGCCCCATATCTCAGGGCCACTTAATGCTAGGAACCCCAAATTTGGTGTGCAAACCCAGTGGAACTGGTACCATAACATATCCAAAGCTGGGGTTCCTAGCACCAAGTGGCCCTGAGATACGGGGCCCCAAATTCGGTTCGGAAAATGTCATTCTCTGCTGCAGAAAAGTGCTTGACATTTTCTGAACTGATTTTTGGGGCCCTGTATCTAGGGGCCACTTAGTGCTAGAAACCCCATCTTTGGAAATTTTGTGGTGCTAGTTCCACTGGGTTTGCACACCAAATTTGGGGTTCCTAGCACTAAGTGGCCCCAAGATATGGGGCCCCAAATTTGGTCAACTGTGTCCATCTGCAGCAATGTCATTTCGGGACCCTTTGGGTTCAGAGACCCCAAATTTTGGCTGCAGCTAGGGGGCATCTAGGAACCCTTAACTACAGAGTTTGAAGTTCAGGGGACCTGTGGCTGCAAATGGGCACAGTGAGGCATGCAAATGGGCACAGTGATGCTGCAAATGGGCATTGTTGACCCTCTTTTCCACTTACAGTAGCTGTGCATTTCTCACCCTCGTCTTATACTCGGGTCAATACGTTTTTACCATTTTTTTGTGGTAAATTAGGGCCTCGACTTATACTCGGAACGACTTATACTCGAGTATATACGGTACCTCTAAATGCCTGTTGCTAGGTGGTCCCTCGTAATCTGCCCCTTCGTCTGCCTGGGCTGATGACATCACTTCCCCCTGGCACAGGAAGGGCTCGGCTCTTCTCCCTCCCTCCTGTCAATCATCTGGGACCCATTGCAGGTCCCAGGTGATTGAGCGGCCAATCACGGCGCTCGGCGCCGCTCGCGCATGCGCAGTGGGTGCCAGGCTGTGAAGCCACAGCCCGGCGCCCACAGTTGAAATGCCGGCGCCGACGAGCGGAGGGGGGGGACGAGCGGGGCTTCGATCCCCCCGCACCGCTGGACCCAGGGACAGGTGAGTGTCCAATTAAAAGTCAGCAGCTGCAGTATTTGTAGCTGCTGACTTTTATTATTTTTTTTTTTTAATGCCCCCCCTGGGTGGAACTCCTCTTTAAGTACCCTCTCCCAGAATTCACAGCGGTGGACCACCCCCACTGGGTTACTTGGCTACTGAGGAAGAAGGACACTTAATCCACCTCAGCCTATTGCTCTTCCAACACTGGCCTGTGGTGACAGCGACACCTACAGACAACAGTGTGAAACTACACGCAACAAAGCCAATGCTGGAACAGAAGCTAAAAGATTAAATCTGAACTGTGTACAGAACAGATAACCCCCTAAATTTACATGCAAGCGCCTGGTCAACAGGAGCAGGGCGCTACATTCCTATTTCTGGCCACAAATATCTGTGTGCTAAGTATACCTTTTGTTTCATTCTCATAGGGGAGCAAAGACTTGGGATGTCTGACGACACCGGAGACCCCCCAACCTCCTGAAGAAGGGGAACAGAGGACCAAACCAGAGGATGTGGAGGAAGGAGAGGTGGTGGAAATTGTCACCACAACAGGTGAGTGTCTGACACTACAGATTCAGGTAATAGATGTATGCCTGCAAATTTATAATACATGGTGTGTATTTTTCTTTTAGGTGATGTGCATGTTGTGGAAGAACAATCTACTCTTTTCACCACTGACAGTGCACAAAGACTAATCCAGGGAATCATGTATTATAGTCAGGATTTAGACATCATCAAGCAAAAGACAAATGAGGTTGAACAAAAACCGAAGAACATGATTGATGTACAAGGAAGAATATAAAGAACTACCAAATGACACCAGTTTATATTTTTGGGGACCAAGTTTTTAAATTTTTTCACGCATTTTAAAAGCCAAATTTGGAAGATGCACACAGTGTGTCAACATGTGCTATCTGCCATCAGGGGATCTCAATGTACGCGTTTTGTGGGTGCAACCCCTTCCTCGCAACTCAAGTAGGTGAGAGGAAGGGGTTGCACCCCTAAAACACATCTAATCATCTCCCCATGATGGGAGATAGCACATGTTGACATTAGGTATGGGATCAGAAAGGAAATCCCCAGTTTTAATCCCAATTTGTGTGCATCTTCTAAATTTGGCTTTTACAGGGGTGACATCACCCCATCTGATGAAGGCAAAATCAAGACATTTTTGACACTATAATGTCTGATATTGCCTTCAGTTTTTCAATGTTGAACTTTGTAAGTTCCAGAGTTGTGTATGTTATGTTTGCAAACATGCCTGTTTATGTACTTTTCTAAAAATTCCAAGGTAAAACCTTAAAAATAAAACAAGATGTGTTTTTTTTAACACAAAATGTTTTAGAAAGCACATGTGAATGTGCACGGAGTAAAAGGTTTTCTACTCAACAATGTGTGGCTTCTTCTTTCAATGCTCAATACCACTTTTTGTATTAAGTTGGTGTTTACAGTGACAATGGGGGTTAGTGAATAATGTAAAAACCACTTGGCACTACAAGTGAACTAGAAGAACCTAGGAGACAGCTTAAAACATACACAAGCAGTAAATCAAAATCAAGATTTTATCAGATCATTTTTTTATTTTATTCAGAAAATATTTTAAAAAATTTCTGGCATAGCAATGGCCCCCCTACCCGTAAAATATTCAACATATTTTTCCCACACTTCACGGGCGCTTTGGGGGGGGGGGGGGGGCAAGCCAGGACGGCCAGCTTCCAGGGCCACCATTGTTGTAGTTTCTTGAAGTCCGGCCTCAGGCCCAACTGAGGCAACGTAATTTGGAGCATTTCTTTTTAAAAAGTTGTGCAATATGCAGCAGGATGATACTATGTGGTTCAGTTTGTACTTTTATGTATTTATAGCCGTTAGAAATAGGCGGAACCGGCTGGCCATTATCCCAAAGGTATTCTCCACGACTCTTCAGCTCTGGCCAGCCGGTGATTAAAAAGCCTCTTCTCCGGGGTGAGGGTCCTCTGGGGGAATGGCCTCATCATGTGATCACCCAGACCAAACGCTTCATCGGCAATAAAAACAAATGGGAGTCCTTTGACGTTCTCTTCTGCAGGTGGCAATCCCAAGCCACCACTCTGGAGACGTCGGTAGAACTCAGTCTGGGCAAAGACTCCACCATCCGACATCCGGCCATTCTTCCCCACGTCCACATAGAGGAACTCATATGTCGCCGACACCACCGCCATCAACAGGATACTATGAAACTCCTTATAGTTAAAATAGTATGACCCCGAATGGGGTGGTGGGACGATGTGGACGTGTTTCCCATCAATTGCCCCTCCACAGTTGGGAAAGTCCCAACGGTCGGCAAAGTGGGAAGCCACGGTCCATTCCTGTGGCGTTGAAGGAAACTGTGGAGTAAAAACAGAAAAAAATAAAATGAGTAATTTTGCACATAACATTGCAAGCAGATTAGACACAAACATTATTGGCCAAAATCAGTATAACTTTTATTTTAAGGAGTATTTAAAGACAAAACTATAAGGTCCACTTATCAGATTCCGCCCCCCCCCCCCCCCCCCCCCCCCGATGGCCCATTGTAAAAATTTTAGGTGGGGGATGTAACCCTCTCCACTTCATTGAGAGCTGAATGCATAAATAATGTGTATTACTTTGACCAGACCCTCCTTACTTACACTATTGGCAGCCCACTGGACAGGTAAGTGTCGTAATACAAAAATATAAATACACACTGTACAAATTGAAGCACATTTTTACATTCTGCAGTTACCTATCAAGATATTAGAAGAACAAAACTTTAAACAGTACCATTTGAAAGTATTCAGGCAGGCCCTTTCACTACATGCTTTGGTGAATTCATCCATAAATCTGACCACAAAAGAGGTGGGTATAGTGTGTATGGGTTTGGCAAAGTCAACAGATAGAGGATTGGTATCGGTTGACTTAGTGGTTGGGGGGAGGGAGGGTTACAAATGATTTTGGGACCCCAAAAAAAGCCTCTGGCACTCTGCCAGAATTTAAGGACACAAATAACATTTGTACACATTTTAGGGGGTGTTTAGGGTAAAGCACTACAATGGAGCTGACAAAATACATTGTTAAGCGACTAGGCTAGGTGTGTATGGGCCCAGGATAGCATGCTGGGGAGGTTAGTGAAGGCAAATATGCATGAAGGACAAAAAAGGAGCATTAAAAAAATCCAGCATGCATGAGGATAAAGAAGACATTCACAGCATATTACAATCATGGCAATTAGGGAATGATGAAAGAAATACAAAACATTAGAATACATTAAATACATAGAATGTGATGTTAAAGGAGAAAACTTACCCTAATATAGTCCTTCTGCAGGACCTGAATGATGGCAGAACAGGTCTCTGGGATAATGATTCCCAGAGCCTGGGGGAGATGCCCATCGAGAACTTGAGGTCCTGCAGACTTCTCCCCGTCGCCAAGTACCGCAAGGTGGCGACTAGCCTCTGCTCCGGAGTGAAGGCTTGCCGCATGCAGGTGTCCTGCTTCGTAATATAAGGGGTCAGCAAAGCCAACAGACGGTGAAAAACGGGGACCTTGACCCGGAGATAATTCCGGAAATCATCAGGGTTATTCTCCTGGATCTCCCGCAGCAAAGGCATATGAGAGAATTGATAGAATAGAATTGAGAGAAATATACTTCTATTAACATGACATAAACACGAGATTAGCAGAAGGAGCCCAAAGGGTGGCAAACTGGCTATTGAACTTTCTTTTTCTAGTCCCGTCGTACGTGTTGTACGTCACCGCGTTCTTGACAGTCGGAATTTGGTGTGACCGTGTGTATGCAAGACAGAGTAAAGGGAAAAAAAACGCTCTAAGTCAAAATATTGGCAAAAAATTAAACAAATAATAAAAATGATATAAATGTCCAATGAGCAGCAACTTATTGTGAGATATGCACAAAGAAGAATATGGGGAATAGAAGCTGCGCTGCTTGAAGATAAAGTTCAAACAATTGCTTGTAGATACAGGTAAAAATGACAGTTCAATTCTGATTGAAAACAAACATCAAAGTGAGCTTGATCAAACAAAACGTGCCACCACCTTAAGAAAAACCTGCTTAGCAGCTGGCAAGCAAAGCCGGGCGGATGGCTTATACCCAGCCAGGGCCTTTGTTTGTGCAGAAGATCTTCTAGTAAGCTGGATTCTGAATGGCTGCACGGATATTCCAAAACGCTCCTGACACCATACAACTGGGATGTAGAGGCCCAATACCCCAGCCATGCATAAGGAAAAGAAACCATCCATAGCGTAATATTGCCTCAAACAATGTTTAATATAATAAAGTATTGCACTTACATTAAAAAAGTTAAAAATCGCGCATAAACGGCATTGTATGTAAGACAAGCTTGGGTGGAATCCCGTCGGAAAAGCCATCATACCTTCTTCCGACCAAAATCCCGATCGTGTGTACGGGGCATTAGTCTGTAAATACAGCAAAATGAAAGAATTTTAGAATTAAATAAAAATAATAATTTCATTTAGTCCGGCATTAAATTCTTAAAGTGCCCCGGACCCCCCCCCCCCCCCCCCCAGGTCTAAATCCGGCATTCAGCATTTAAATAAAAAAAATATATAAAAATGTTAAAAATTAAAGAGGTCTGTTTATTTAAAAAAATGCTTTATTTGTCTGTCTAAGGAATTTGCATGTATCCGGCATTAAATTCTCAAAGTGCCCCGGGCCCTCAAGGTCTTAATCCGGCATTAAATTCAGGATTTTAATTAAAAATTAAAAAATGATACATTTTAAAAATTAAAGAGGTCTATTTATAAAAAAAATGTATATCTTTATAGATCTATCTATCTATCTATCTATCTATCTATCTATCTATCTATCTATCTATCTATCTATCTATCTATCTATTTTTTTTTTTTTGTCCAACGGTTCTGCATATATCCTGCATCCAGTTCTTCAAGTGCCCCGGGCCCTCAAGGTCTTAATCTGGCATTAAATTCAGGATTTAAATTAAAAATTAAAAAAATATATACATTTTAAAAATTAAAGAGGTCTATTTATAAAAAAACATTTTTTTATTTTATTTGTTTGTCCAACTATTCTGCATGTATCCGGCGTTCAGTTCTTGAAGTGCCCAGAGCCCCCCCCCCCCCCCCCCCCCAGGTCTAAATCTGGCATTAAATTTAGCATGTAAATAAAAAATTAAAACATGATACATTTTAAAAATTAAAGAGGTCTATTTATAAAAAATATATATATATTTTATTTGTTTGTCCAATGATTCTGCATGTATCCGGCATTCAGCTCTTGAAGTGCCCCGAGCCCCCCCCCCCCCCCCCCCCCCCCCCCCCAAGGTCTATCTCCGGGATTAAATTCGGCATTTAAATAAAAAAATTAAAAAAATTAAAGAGGTCTATTTATAAATATAAATAGATATATATATATATATATATATATATATATATATATATATATATATATATATATATATATATATATATATATATATCTATTTATATTTATAAATAGATATATAATATATATATTTCCTTTTTTTTTGTCCAACGGTTCTGCATGTATCCTGCATCCAGTTCTTCAAGTGCCCCGAGCCCCCCCAAGGTCTAACTTCGGCATTAAATTCGGCATTTAAATAAAAAATGTAAAAAAAAAAAAAGATGTCTATGTATAAGAAATTTTTTTTATTTGATTTGTTTGTCCAGCAAATCTGCTTGTACATTAGTTCTGTGCAAATTGAGCAAAAAACGAATGTTCTTTAGGCTGTTTTCTTTTCTGAGCAAATGTTGTTTTATTACAGGCTGTGGCAAAATACCCCATTATGACCCCCAAGGCTGCATTCACAGCTGGCCGTTTCTGGAATGTTCGACAAAGTCACAGAAAAAAGAAGCATTTTGCCGCACTTTTCAGAAAACGCACTGCAAACGCAATTCACGCTTGCCGTGCCGTTAACTGGTAATGGCACCGCAAGCGCCAATAGAAGATAAACATTTTGCCGCACAGCAAACACGCTACAAACGTGCCGAAACGCATCAAGAAAAAAACACGCCACGTTTTTAGAGCTTCTTTGGGGCATTTGAATGGGCTGCCCTATGCACAGCGAATGGAAATCCTCCAAAAACGCACAACAAGATACGCTCAGATATGAACGGGAGCTTAGTGTAGCTGAGGAGCACAAGAAATACATTCGCCTTTGTAACAAGGGATACAATGTAACGACTACAGAGAATGCTAGAGGAAATTGGCGAATAAATGTAGCCATTGGTTACAGTTATCTTCTATTTAGAATTGTTACAATGGGGTTGATGTGCTAAAACTGGAGAGTGCAAAACCTGGTGCAGCTGCTCATGGGAGCCAATCAGCTTCCAGGTTTTATTTTCAAAGCTTAACTCAACAAGCTGAAGTTAGAAGCTGATTGGCTACTATGTACAGCTGCACCAGATTTTGAGATCTCCTATTTTAGTAACCCCCCCCCCCCCTATTGTTACTAAGGTGTATGTATTTCTTCTACTCCTCTGCTCCATCTAGTGGCCATAATGTGGAATTCTATTACTGTCCATTGTAAAAGAATTTTTGTGAATATTTGAAAGAATATATAAAATTGCTTACTGTGATTTCACTGCACACTGTGTGCTTCTCACAATGTTCAGTAAAAGCTGCTAAATTTTTGAGTTGCCTCCAGAACAGGAATAGAAAGGAATCTTCCAGTTGGGACATCTGTTCCAGTGACAAGAAGAAGAATTCCAGGCACTGGTATTATACATATTACATATTTACATCGGTCCAACTCAGACCAACTATGTATATACACCATACCTGTGGGATCCCTACAGAAGCTGGAAACTGCTACTACACCGCTACTACACCACTACTACACTGCAACTACACCACTACTACACCGCTTCTACACCGCTAATAAACCGCTACGACACCACTACTACACCGCTACTACACCGCTTCTACACCGCTACTACACCGCTACTACACCGCAAGTACACTGCTACTACACAGCTACTACACCGCTACTACACTGCTACTACACCAGTACTACACCGCAAGTACACTGCTACTACACCGCTTCTACACCGCTACTACACCACTACTACACCGCAAGTACACTGCTACTACACCGCTACTACACCAGTACTACACCGCAAGTACACTGCTACTACACCGCTACTTCACGGCTACTACACCGCTACTACACCGCAAGTACACTGCTACTACACCGCTACTACACCGCTACTACACTGCTACTACACCAGTACTACACCGCAAGTACACTGCTACTACACCGCTACTTCACCGCTACTACACCGCTACTACACCGCAAGTACACTGCTACTACACCACTACTACACCGCTACTACACTGCTACTACACCAGTACTACACCGCAAGTACACTGCTACTACACCACTACTTCACCGCTACTACACCACAAGTACACTGCTACTACACCACAAGTACACTGCTACTACACCGCTACTACACCGCTACTACACTGCTACTACAGTGATCTCCACTAGCCTCCCACTCCTGTGCTGAGTGGCAGCCCTGCTGCATTCTGAACCCAGGAGGTCATGTGTGCTTGCTTTGCATTTCCTGAATGAATGCAAAGTGTTCTCTGATTGGATGAGGCGGAAAGTGTGTCATCACCGCCCCCGCCCCCCCATAGGGTTGCCACCTTTTCTTCAAGCCAAACCCGAACACTTTTGCAGCACAGGAAATTTTTTTAAATTTTTTATTTTTTTTGCAATAAACACTATAGGATTATAAAAGACCTTGGATACATTTGGGTGCCCCAAGGAGAGTAGTAATGTAGCGCACAGAGCGCAAACAGTGGGTGTGGCCAAATTGCTCTTGCTGACATTATCACCCCACCCTTCAGTCAAACCTGCCCCCAAACAGCTGCTCGCAGCTCCCGGGAGGGAAAAGATCTGGGTATGACTATCTCCGTTACTTGGGGAGCCACAGCCCGGTCTGAATAATGTGTCCGGGCTTCAGGTGGACTGAAACCCAGACACATGATTCAAAACTCGAACTGTCCGGGTGAATCCTGGACAGGTGGCAACCCTACCTCCCCACCTCATCCAATCAGAGAATGCTTTGCATTCATTCGTAAAACACAAAGCATTGTCTGAGTGGTCTTTGTGCCAAGCAGCAGACCTCCTCTGTTCACAATGCAGAAGGGCAGCCACAAGACATGGGACCTGGAAGCAAGTTGAGGTCACTGTAGTAGCGGTGTAATAGTGGTATGTACTGCAGGGCGCAGGGGCACCACCCCCTATCCATGCCTCTGGCCCCCTAATCTACATGCAGGGTGCCCAGGCGTATGCGTTCCAATGGGTTTTTTTTTTTGAAACACGTGATTGGAGCCGGAGGTTCTAATTGGCTTAAAAAAAGGGGTGGGGTCAGGGGGGAAAAGCACTGCGCCCTGAGCCCACCTGTGTAACAATAGTTAATGAATATTCGCTATTGTCTTCCCTGATTCTCCTCCCAGCCAATCAGGAAGCGGGTCATGAGACCCGTCACCCGATTTGCTAAAAGGAGAAGCGCTTCCTATTGGCCGCCTACATCGGTGTGCGCAGCCTATTGCATTAGGGTGTGCACCTCAAAACACAAAAACACACGCGTGTATATATATATATACAGTTCAGTGGTTTCCAGCTTCCAGGGGGATCTGCAAAGTATGCAGTGGTGGCTGGTGCTCAATTTTTTTTTTTGGGGGGGGGGGTTTTGGCAAACAAACCTCACCAACTGCAAGCCCCCCCAGATTGTCCCGCACTACTTACCCTATCCAGGTCGCAGATGGCCTTGGCGGCTTCCCCACTGCTTCTCCTCCTCGGCGGCTTCCAACACTGCCTCTCCTACCTGGCCACTCCGGTCGCTTCTCCTCCCCGCCAATCGGGTCTTAAGACTTCCTGATTGGCCGGGAGGAGGAGAAGCAGGAAGACAATAGCGAATATTAATTTGCTATTGTCACACAAGCGGGTGGGCTCACTGCGCCCCGCGTCCACCCTTCTTGAAGCCAATGAGAGCCTCGGGCTCTAGTCATGTGCTTTAAAAAAAAAAAAACAACGCATAGAAATC
>JBBDGP010004126.1:0-307889 GCA_037952835.1 Lithobates septentrionalis | reverse complement strand
TGTGTATAAAGATTGGACATCTAAAGATGCCCAATGATAATTGTTTTCCCAAGAGTATGGGGTTAAGGTTTCCAATAAGTGAACCCCATCTCTTATGTGGGACTGGAGGGATTGGGCCAATGGTTGAAGGAATTGATCTATGTATTGCGACAGTCCGCTGGTGATGCTATCCATAGATGCCACAATCGGTCGCCCTGGTGGTGTTTTGGGATCTTTATGCACCTTCGGTAGATGGTAGAAATAAGGAGTAAAATGTATTTCTTTAACTAAAAAAGAAGCCTCTTGCTGTGAAATGATATTATCATTTAATGCCCTTTTTACTAGAGAGGAGGCTTCGATGGTGAATAAAGGTAAGGGATCTTTGCGAAGTCTGATGTATGTATTCGTGTCGGATAATAATCGGATAGCTTCAGAAACATAGTCAGTTCTGTTTTGTATCACTATACCTCCCCCTTTGTCAGCACTTTTTATAACCAGATCTAAATTGTTGGTGAGTGTATCAAGGGCTCTTAGTTCATGGTGGGTGAGATTGGAGATGGATTTTTTATTTTTATTGCACAGTGCCTGTATTTCTGCATGGACGATGCGATAAAAAGCATCAATGCATGAGCCTTTGGACTGGGTGGGGTAAAAAACCGAAGAGGGTTTGAAGGTGGGTATTTTGGGATGGGTGGAGAGGTCATAAGGTGTTGTGTATACAACACAAAGTCATTATCATAATCTATTGAGGGGGATGGTGAAGTGGGGGGATGACTAGATAGATCTTCTAAAATGGAGAGAGAGTCACTATCTATATAGGCTCAGTGATACTATGGGACACATCAGGTGTATTGGGATCATTATGTAATCGGCGTTTGTTGGATTGGATATTGAAGAATCTCTTCAAGGTGAGGAGACGAACAAATTTATTCAAGTCCTTGAAGAGAAGGAAGGGGTTGGGGTGCGGCTGATGGAGCAAAATTCAGACCTCGGTTTAACAAGGAAATTCCAGAAGGAGTTCCATGTCAAAGGCAAAACATATCCAATTAAGGGTTTCCATACATGTTCCTCTGACCATGTCATCTATTGTCTCACATGCCCCTGTGGTCTATTTTATGTAGGGCGCACTATTCGACCACTACGGAAACGGTTTGGCGAACATCGCCGTTTTATTGAAGGTGGACTAGATAACCACAGTGTCCCCAGACACTACCTCCATACCCATAACAAATCCACGAATGGCCTTAAAGTATGGATTATTGAGGCAATGCCAAAAGACCTCCCCGTCGCTGAACGTTACCGACGCCTATGCCATAGAGAAATGTACTGGATATTTTTGCTTAATGTTTTAGCCCCCGGAGGGTTAAATGAAGATTTTGAAGTTAACGCCATACTCTAACATGATACTTTCCTCTTATAGACAGTATTTAGGCTCCTCCCAGAATCTTCATTTTAACGATTAGTTTATGATTAATTTGTGATCAATTATTGATAGTATTATGTTCCCTTCCAGGCCTGTAGCGCAATTTTGACATCACCTTGCCCGCTTATGTGTCTTGCGGGCTCTATGATTGGTTTACATATTGCATCATTATATCACAATTTTTCCTTTCTTTGTATCCCCTTTTTCACATTTTTATATCACTTTTTATATATATATATATATTTTTTATGTCTTTTAATGTTTTTAATGTCTTTTACAATGGTTCTAACAATGCTGTAGCAGGTATCTATTTGTTCCCCTTCATTCATATGCATAAAACGAACTGATTACAACTTAACAAATGTTCCCCTGCTGCCCCCGCCCACTGGCCAATCCACTGTCAGTGGGTGTGTATATATTCCCCTCTAGTCATCAGTATGGCCATAGGTTGATAAAGGAACGATTGAAGGTTCCGAAACGCGTCCCTTTCTGATGACATCACATCCCTGTCCAGGCTGTTTGTTTGCGGTTCAGGCTGGTTATCGAGCCGCCCTGTGGATGACATCACTTCCGGGTTCGTCTTCCTTCCAGCTGATGACGCCGGTCCCACCGCTGTGTTCAGTGACCACATCCATCACATCCATTCCATCTGAAGGCTTCCTCGGACCGCCACCCCTTCCAATGCAGCTTTATTTGTGATGTGCTTGATCACCACTTCCATTTTGTAAGTGTTTTTAACCCTTTTTGGGGCATTAAAATTATTAATCTTCTGCACTTAGAGGCGCCTTTTTTGTTTCTTTGTTTCATTATAGAGCCTGCTTCAGTCTTTTAAAGTTGCAGCCCTTTCTGCTGAAGATCATTCCACCATCCCATCATACTTACCAATACCATTCTTGTCATTTTTGGACTGCCTAATTTGAGTAGAGACTTTTTCTGGATCATGTTAGTCCTGTGCTCCCTATAAACCCCTTTTTTATTTTCCATTTTGACTCTATATGAAGCTACATTTAGGTTGATGCACGGACTCCATGCTTTCATGTACTACATTGTTGGTCTCCTTTGTTATTCTCTGACATCCTATTTTATATGTATATGCATATTTTTATGATGAAGTTCACTAGTACCTAAATCAGTTACCAGCACAGCATTTTTATTTTTATTTTTATTTTTATTTTTATTTTTTATTTTTATTGTTATTTTTATTTTTATTTGTATTTTTATTTTCAATTTTTTGTTTATTTTTATTTATTTTTTTCTCATATATATATTTTTTACTGTGTTATTCAATAGCATTGTTCATTATTGTTTATTTTCCATCTTTTTCATCGATCATGGATTTTTTGTCTGAAATAGACTCCCTGAAGTATTCCAAAATTAATGACCTTTTAGCCATTATACCCAAAGGTTTTTTTATACCCATACCTCATTTTTCTCATGTGGAGTACAAATCTCTCTGCTCACTATTCCGCAAACTAGAGAAGTTAGTCATTTCCGCCAACCAGCAGTGGTGGGATGAATTTTTCCTTCTTAAATATTTGTCTGCTCACATCACTCCTAGAGGCCTTAGAATTCTAAAAACATGCTCTTTTCTAGACCCAGAGTCTCAAAGAGAATGGTCCTCTATATCTGAATTCTGCACGAATAAATGGATCAAAATTATCTCTGTACAGAGACATACTAAATATGAACAATGTATTGACCAAATAAAAATAGTATTTTCCCAAATTGCAGACCTCACCACTCATTTACCTTCTCTATGGCTGTCTATCCTTACCAAATTAACCCATAAGAAGGAAGACATCCTGATTAAACATAAATTGGGGAAATTCAGCAGAGATTTGAAAGACTACAGCAGCAATAATATTTTTTCTTGGAAACGTAAATCCGCTTACAATCTTCCATCCCTTATGGACATAAACCCTTTTGCCCCCATTGTCCCTCGTAAAATCATTCCTCAATATAAAATATCCACTTCCAATTCCACAGCTAATTCTCAGTCTTGTACACAGAATCAGGGAGGTAGTACTGTAGCTTTGGCACCTATGCCGCCATGTACCATTGATACTTTGGGTCTCGTCCAGCCCACACAGACAACATCTCATACCCCTAGTCATACTGCACCCAACACCTCCGACCTCTCTCCATGTCCAACTACCATGGTAGATAGTCAACAGAATACCATTGTCAATAACATAAGTATTCCATCCGGAACATCTTCTGGCCCTCTGGTATCCTTTGGCCCCAACTCCTCACTTATGACACCTTTGGCCATCACTCCATCTTCAGATCCAGCTGCGGTTCCTTTTTTAGTGTTCGATCCTCTTCGGACAAAACCACAAAAAAGAAAACACGCAGAAGAGGATGTAGAGGCAGAGGTAACAAGCTCCACCCCAGATCCGAGCAAAAAGAGAGCACTGTTAAAATCTTCAATCTCTCCACCCATGTCTTAACTGAAGACGAAATTTCCTTGTTAAACCGAGGTCTGAATTTTGCTCCATCAGCCGCACCCAACCCCTTCCTTCTCTTCAAGGACTTGAATAAATTTGTTCGTCTCCTCACCTTGAAGAGATTCTTCAATATCCAATCCAACAAACGCCGATTACATAATGATCCCAATACACCTGATGTGTCCCATAGTATCACTGATGCCTATATAGATAGTGACTCTCTCTCCATTTTAGAAGATCTATCTAGTCATCCCCCCACTTCACCATCCCCCTCAATAGATTATGATAATGACTTTGTGTTGTATACACAACACCTTATGACCTCTCCACCCATCCAAAATACCACCTTCAAACCCTCTTCGGTTTTTTACCCCACCCAGTCCAAAGGCTCATGCATTGATGCTTTTTATCGCATCGTCCATGCAGAAATACAGGCACTGTGCAATAAAAATAAAAAATCCATCTCCAATCTCACCCACCATGAACTAAGAGCCCTTGATACACTCACCAACAATTTAGATCTGGTTATAAAAAGTGCTGACAAAGGGGGAGGTATAGTGATACAAAACAGAACTGACTATGTTTCTGAAGCTATCCGATTATTATCCGACACGAATACATACATCAGACTTCGCAAAGATCCCTTACCTTTATTCACCATCGAAGCCTCCTCTCTAGTAAAAAGGGCATTAAATGATAATATCATTTCACAGCAAGAGGCTTCTTTTTTAGTTAAAGAAATACATTTTACTCCTTATTTCTACCATCTACCGAAGGTGCATAAAGATCCCAAAACACCACCAGGGCGACCGATTGTGGCATCTATGGATAGCATCACCAGCGGACTGTCGCAATACATAGATCAATTCCTTCAACCATTGGCCCAATCCCTCCAGTCCCACATAAGAGATGGGGTTCACTTATTGGAAACCTTAACCCCATACTCTTGGGAAAACAATTATCATTGGGCATCTTTAGATGTCCAATCTTTATACACATCCATACCTCATGAAGTAGGCCTTAACGCCGTACAGTTTTTTCTTTGCCAGGATCCAATGCTGAACCCCAGACAGGCTTCCTTTATTGTTGAAGCCACCTCCTTCTGTCTCACTCATAACTATTTTAAATTTGAGGAACATTTCTATCTACAACTACAAGGGACAGCTATGGGGGCGCACTTCGCACCCTCGTATGCGAATCTCACCATGGGGCATTGGGAGCATTTATATATATGGAACAACAACCCATTTTTTTCTCACATTGTTTTTTATGGCCGCTATATAGATGACGTGATCATCATCTGGGATGGCAATGTACCAACATTTACGGATTTTGTGTCATACTGCAATACCAATAACATGGGCCTTACCTTTACCTCAGTCATCGACCAAAACAAGTTAGCCTTTCTTGACCTTGAACTTTTTTGGACAGGCAAAGAGATCCATGCAAAAAATTTCACCAAGCCCACAGCTGGAAATTCATTCCTCCATTATAAAAGTTGCCATCATCCTCTGTGGCTAAATAATGTACCCAAAAGTCAGTTCTGTAGACTTAAAAAGAACTGTACCCTAAAGAGTGATTACGACACTGAAGGTGAAATTTTGAAAGCCAAGTTTCCTTGAAAAAGGTTTCCCTGTGGATCTTGTTGATTTAGCTTATCAATCATATAAGACCACATTGCCCACCAAGAACTCTCATTCACGTCTTAATACTCAGAAAGATAATCTAAGATTTATCACCCAGTTCCACACCCATCATAAACATATGGAGAAAATTATCAAAAAACATTGGCCTTTGCTATTACAAGATGAACATCTACTTCCTACCTTGCCCGATAGACCTCAGTTTGCTTACAGAAAGGCACCTAACCTTAAAAGCAAGGTAGCAACCAGCAAACTTAGGGCCAAACCTCCGCCTCCGGGCCATCATATGTCCACGTTTCTAGCTATTTCTGGGATGTATCAGTGCCGTAAGCCCCTCTGCAAGACTTGCAGCTTTGTGACACATGGCCAGAAGGAGTTCCATGTCAAAGGCAAAACATATCCAATTAAGGGTTTCCATACATGTTCCTCTGACCATGTCATCTATTGTCTCACATGCCCCTGTGGTCTATTTTATGTAGGGCGCACTATTCGACCACTACGGAAACGGTTTGGCGAACATCGCCGTTTTATTGAAGGTGGACTAGATAACCACAGTGTCCCCAGACACTACCTCCATACCCATAACAAATCCACGAATGGCCTTAAAGTATGGATTATTGAGGCAATGCCAAAAGACCTCCCCGTCGCTGAACGTTACCGACGCCTATGCCATAGAGAAATGTACTGGATATTTTTGCTTAATGTTTTAGCCCCCGGAGGGTTAAATGAAGATTTTGAAGTTAACGCCATACTCTAACATGATACTTTCCTCTTATAGACAGTATTTAGGCTCCTCCCAGAATCTTCATTTTAACGATTAGTTTATGATTAATTTGTGATCAATTATTGATAGTATTATGTTCCCTTCCAGGCCTGTAGCGCAATTTTGACATCACCTTGCCCGCTTATGTGTCTTGCGGGCTCTATGATTGGTTTACATATTGCATCATTATATCACAATTTTTCCTTTCTTTGTATCCCCTTTTTCACATTTTTATATCACTTTTTATATATATATATATATTTTTTATGTCTTTTAATGTTTTTAATGTCTTTTACAATGGTTCTAACAATGCTGTAGCAGGTATCTATTTGTTCCCCTTCATTCATATGCATAAAACGAACTGATTACAACTTAACAAATGTTCCCCTGCTGCCCCCGCCCACTGGCCAATCCACTGTCAGTGGGTGTGTATATATTCCCTCTAGTCATCAGTATGGCCATAGGTTGATAAAGGAACGATTGAAGGTTCCGAAACGCGTCCCTTTCTGATGACATCACATCCCTGTCCAGGCTGTTTGTTTGCGGTTCAGGCTGGTTATCGAGCCGCCCTGTGGATGACATCACTTCCGGGTTCGTCTTCCTTCCAGCTGATGACGCCGGTCCCACCGCTGTGTTCAGTGACCACATCCATCACATCCATTCCATCTGAAGGCTTCCTCGGACCGCCACCCCTTCCAATGCAGCTTTATTTGTGATGTGCTTGATCACCACTTCCATTTTGTAAGTGTTTTTAACCCTTTTTGGGGCATTAAAATTATTAATCTTCTGCACTTAGAGGCGCCTTTTTTGTTTCTTTGTTTCATTATAGAGCCTGCTTCAGTCTTTTAAAGTTGCAGCCCTTTCTGCTGAAGATCATTCCACCATCCCATCATACTTACCAATACCATTCTTGTCATTTTTGGACTGCCTAATTTGAGTAGAGACTTTTTCTGGATCATGTTAGTCCTGTGCTCCCTATAAACCCCTTTTTTATTTTCCATTTTGTGGTATACTTAATGACATGCCAATGCGGCGCATTCTATGTTGGGAAGACTATTAGACATCTACGCTGCAGAATTAGGGATCATATTTATTATTCTGGGGAAGGAAAAATGATAACGGCAGTCAGTAGACATCTTGACCTCTACCACAAGTTTAATACCTCCCTTGTTTCATTTATTGCATTAACAGTTGTCCCACTGGACCCCAGAGGCGGGGAGTGGGACAAAAAAGTATGCCAACAGGAAACACTATGGATTGAACGTTTGGGGGCCACGGTCCCCCCTGGGATAAACGAGGCCCAATCATACAAACCATTCCTTTAATCTATCCTATTTCCTGACTTAATTCTATCAAACACTATATATAATATACATGCATACTAAACTACAAATCAGGCTGGTTGGGAGCCCAACAGCTTTGGTTATTACCTTTGAACTCCCTATATACCTCTGGATATGCATTACTACTCTTAAAATTTTTTGTATATTTTTGGGTATATATTAAGATATTACATATCAAATACTGCTTAATAGAATCTTTAGTAAAATACCATACACTGTTATATACTGTATATTATGTGCCTTCTGCCGAATTTCTGTTCTGTTTTGTCTTGTTATAATTTGCCTTTGTCTTGTTGTTCCCTACTACACCGTGATCATGACCCTTGGATGCCGACCTTACTGCTCATATTGCTTTGAAAATCAATTTATCCTTATAGAATATTTGTTTATCAGTAACATGCTTACAGTTATAGACAATCTCCTTTACACTTATAATATGGGGGCTGTCCTTTAACACCATGGATGCACTCCCTGTATTGCATTATTCGGGCAGGACTATCAGGAGCAATGTGCGGCCGCCCAGCGCCACATCTGCATGCCAATTGTCTGCAGGTGTTGGCGCATATGGTATTCCGTGGTTGCCGGGGTGACCTAGGCTCGCCGTTATCTCCCTCCTCTTCCCCTCCCATATGTAGGCGGAGGAATATGGATGGACGCGACGTGCCTGGCCTCCTCCCCTGGTTGCCTGGATACCTAGACGCAGCTGCCCTTTCCCGGCCTGGCGCTCTTCCGTCACTGGAACGGCGCCGGGTTCGGGACATGCGCAGTACGCGCCAGCGGCCGGCCTGGATGATGTCACGTCGGCTACGCCGATTGGTGACTTCAGGTGGGGCGGATGTACAAGAGACGCCGCAATGGCGTCCCCTACGATACGATCTGCACTAACTACCATCTGTGGCGGGATGGCGCTTTAGCGCTCCACCACGAACTATTATACCTACATTCTCTACAAATAGGTAAGCGTATAATGCCTTTACCTCTCTCCCTCTCCCTTATTCCCATTTAATTCAGATGTTACTTTATTTTATCATTTGTTTTTACCCACCCTAACAGACTCAGCAAGACTGGGGATATAAATCGCTGGGAACTATTATGTCCCTATATGTAGATGTACCTTAAGTCAGCTTATGACCAACAACTGTTTCCCCCCTGCTCTACCTACTTGCTGGGAACTACCTCTATCTAACCTTGAAACAGCTGAGGGTTGGGTATTTCTGCCCCCTCCCGCTTTTAAACATAGCCTCACTTAACTAGGGTAAGTCTCAATGTACTATATTTCATTCCAATTAAGCTACTTATCTATGGATTTGTTAGTTATACCACCACTATTGGGAATCACCTATATTTACTTAAAGTTGCACATACACATACATACAGTAACAACTATACATATACCGCATGGCCTATCTGTTATTATTTCCAACTATCAACACTCTTTTCCCTTTCCCTCCCTTCTCCTACCCTCTCCCTTCCCCTTCCCCCCCCCCCCCCTCCCTTCATTCCTTTCCCCTATGATCCCTTCCCTGCCCCCTGTCCGTTTCCCCCCTTCCCCCCCTCTCTTTTCCTTGTCTCCCCCTTTCCCCTCCCCCTCTCCTTTCCCCCCCCCCTTCCTACTGCTTTTCCCCCTCCCCCCCCCCCCCCTCCCCCCCCTCCCTTTCCCCTCCTCCCTTTCCCCCCCTCCCCCCCTCCCCCCCCCCCCCACCCCTTTCCCTCCCTCCTTTTTCCCTCTTCCACCCCCCCCTATCCTATATACGTTCTACCTCATTTTTTACTTTTACTTTTATATCCCTTTTATCTTTCACTACACATCTATATTATGTTACATCTGTCCCCACATTGCCCCTTTTCCGGCTTGATATGCTTACAGTGTTGTTGTCCTCCTGGTGTTCCTGTCTTTAACGGTCCCCATGTATTATCTGTTGACCCGCATGAAAGTATTTATATTAACAATATATATACAAAAATAATTTGGGAAGGCTGTTAATAATATACTATCCATTACAGCTATCGTAGTGTTTGCTCCTGAAGAAGCGCTAGAGCGCGCAACATGTCGAGCCCATAATCTTTTACAGAATCTTGGCTACCATCACCACATGGCGCTGATTCAACGATATGTACTGTAACTATATAGATCAATAGGTTGTTTTTATCCCTTATTGATCCAATAGCTTCGTTGTCTCTTGATTTATCTTGTATGGAGTGCATATTCTGTAAATGATGTTTATTTCATAAGGTTTTATTCTGTCTTTGTCTTTCCCCGCTTTTAATACACTATTTTTTGAAATAAAATAAACTAGATTTTTAATGATACAAGTATCTTTATTGTGCCTATAAAGTCTTGGTGCCTGCCCACACTCCTATATCCTTCAAATGACACTGTACTGAGACCACCACACTGCTCACACTGACACCATACTGTGACCACCACACCACTCACACTGACACCATACTGAGACCATCACACTGACACCATACTGAGACCATCACACTGAGACCACCACACCGCTCACACTGACAACATACTGTGACCACCACACTGCTCACACTGACACCATACTGAGACCCCCACACCACTCACACTGACACCATACTAAGACCACCACACCACTCACACTGACACCATACTGAGACCACCACACCGCTCACACTGACACCATACTGAGACCCCCACACCACTCACACTGACACCATACTAAGACCACCACACCACTCACACTGACACCATACTGAGACCACCACACCGCTCACACTGACACCATACTGAGACCACCACTCACACTGACACCATACTGAGACCACCACACCACTCACACTGACACCATACTGAGACCCCCACACTGCTCGCACTGACACCATACTGAGACCACCACACCGCTCAAACTGACACCATACTGAGACCACCACACCGCTCACACTGACACCATACTGTGACAACCACACCGCTCGCACTGACACCATACTGAGACCACCACACCACTCACACTGACACCATACTGTGACCACCACACCACTCACTCTGACACCATACTGAGACCACCACACCGCTCACACTGACACTTTACTGTGACCATCACACCGATCATACTGAGACCACCACACACTGACACCATACTGAGACCCCCACACTGCTCGCACTGACACTATACTGTGTGAGACCCCCACACCACTCACACTGACACCATCCTGAGACCACCACACCACTCGCACTGACACCATACTGAGACCACCACACCGCTTGCACTGACACCAAACTGAGACCACCACACCGCTCACACTGACACCATACTGAGACCACCACACTGCTCATACTGACACCATACTGAGACCACCACACCTCATACACCAACGCTGTACTTTGACTGCCAAGGAAGGAGTACAGAAATGGGGAGAGAACGGTGGGGGGGGGGGGACTCTGCTGTATGTTGATAGAGGGGTATGTTAGCTGTACAGAAAGTGAGTCTGTTGTATCTCAGCGGCCTTCTCTGTGGGTTTTTTGCTGTTCTGGATCTGTAGGATCTGTTACATCCTTGTGCCAAAATCTGAATATTTGTCAGATAATAGAATTATTAGGTTTTCTTAACATAGCTGTAAATACTTGACACCCTATATGTGATAATCCCAGTGTGTTATGTAAATGTACAGCCTTCGTGCTGGATATAAATTGTGACTTTTGTATTTCTTGTGTGCCGCGTGAGATGCAGGATCCTCTCCACTGCTTATTGCACCCCTCACTTACAAGATCTGCTCTAGAATGTTTATATCTGCCCCTGAGGGGGTCACCACTGCCTCTCTGCTCCTTACTGCACCCGGTACCAATCAGGTCCACCCCCTAGAATGTTTATATCTGCCCCTGCAAGGCTCACCACTGCCTCTCTGCTTATTACTGCACCCTGCACTAATCAGATCCACCCCCTAGATTGTTTATATCCGCCCCTGCGGGGCTCATCACTGCCTCTCCGCTCCTTACTGCACCCAGCACTACTGAGATTTGCCCTTAGAATGTTTATATCTATCCCTAAAGGGGGTCAGAACTGCCTCTTTGCTCCTTACTGCACCCTGCGCTAATCAGATCCACCCCCTAGATTGTTTATATCCGCCCCTGCGGGGCTCAGCACTGCCTCCCTGCTCCTTACTGCACCCAGCACTACTGAGATCTGCCCTTAGAATGTTTATATCTATCCCTGAGGGGGTAAGAACTGCCTCTTTGCTCCTTACTGCACCCTGCACTAATCAGATCCACCCCTAGATTGTTTATATCCGCCCCTGCGGGGCTCAACACTGCCTCTCCGCTCCTTACTGCACCCAGCACTACTGAGATCTGCCCCTAGAATGTTTATATTTACCCTTGAGGGGGTAAGAACTGCCTCTTTGCTACTTACTGCACCCTGCACTAATCAGATACACCCCTAGAATGTTTCTATCTGCCCCTGAGGGGCTCACCACTGACTCCCCTCTCATTTCTGCATCCCGCACTAATCAGATCTGCCCCTAGAATGTTTATACCTGCCCCTGAGGGGCTCACTGCTGACTCCCCTCTCCGTTCTGCATCTGACCTAATCAGATGTGCTCCTGGAATATTTAAAGCGGAGGTCCCCCGAATTTTTTTTTTTTTAAAGTCAGCAGCTACAAATACTGCAGCTGCTGACTTTTAAAATATGGACACTTACCTCTCCAGGGCGTCGGCGATGTCGGCACCCGAAGCTGATCTGTCGCTCAGCTCTTGGGTGCTGCCACCGCCATCTTCGGTAAGGCAATCAGGAAGTGAAGCCTTGCGGCTTCACTTCCCGGTTCCCTACTGCGCATGCGCCAAGTCGCGCTGCGCAATCCGGATTGTCCCTGCTGTCTCTGGGACCCATGTGTTTCCTAGCAGACAGCGGGGGGGACGGGAAGAGGCGTAGACTCCCGAGGGAGTCTATGCCTGGAAGTGGGTGCAAATACCTGTATTATACAGGTATCTGCACCTCCCCTCCCCCCTGAAAGGTGCCAAATGTAACACTGGAGGGGGGGGAGGGTTCCGAAAAGCAGAGGTTCAATTTTTATGTGAACCTCCGCTTTAACTTAACCTCTGCTCCCCACTCCCCTACCCCTCCTCTTTTCGTTTTGGAACTTCTTTTTTATTTTTGGGGGTGGGGGGGGAGCGGGTACCTGGTTTTAACAGTGATCTGAGTGTAAGTTTGCACCCCCTTCCCCTGCAGGTCCCAAAAAGCTGTGGGACCAGTCACAAAGTGCAGCTCGGCTTGCACATGTGCAGTAGAAAGCCGACTGTGAAGCCGCAAACAGTTACAGCCGGGTTCCTAAAGTAAACATGCCGGCGCCTAGACGGCCGAAGAGCTGGCTCGGGTGAGGACAGCGCTGGATCCCTGGACAGGTAAGTGTCCTATTATTAAAAGTCAGCAGCTACAGTATTTGTAGCTGCTTTCTTTTCGTTTTTTGTTTTCTGGGTGAAGAACCTCTTTAGCTAGTACTAAAAAGGAGGGGAGAACAGGGGGAGATACTAAATAACAAAAGTAAACAAGTGATAGTGGCCCTAACCCACTACTAGATATAAGCATACATCATAACAATATTAATCTGATGCAGTTCAATACAAAAAAAATAATGCATATAAGTGGGAACAACCCCATGCAGAGAAATAACTGCTGGGAAATGTCTGTGGCCTCACTGTGGAGTTGTCAGAAATCTCTGGGAAAGTGTGAGACTGAATAGAACACCTACAGTGCCTTGAAAAAGTATTCATACCCCTTTAAATGTTCCACATTTTGCCATGTTGCAACCAAAAACATAAATGTATTTTATTGGGATTTTATGTGATAGACCAAGACAAAGTGGCTCATAATTGTGAAGTGGAAGGAAAATGATAAATGGTTTTTCACATTTTTTGCAAATAAATATGTGAAAAGTGTAAAGTGTGGGGTGCATTTGTATGGCGCCCCCCGGAGTCAATACTTTGTAGAACCGCCTTTCACTGCAATTACAGCTGCAAGTCTTTTTCGGGATGTTTCTACCAGATTTGCACATCTAGAGAGGGACATTTTTGCCCATTCTTCTTTGCAAAATAGCTCAAGTCAGAATGGATGGAGAGTGTCTGTGAACAGCAATTTTCAAGTCTTGCCACAGATTCTCAATTGGATTTAGGTCTGGACTGTGACTGGGCCATTCTAACACATGAATATGCTTTGATCTAAGTCTTTTGCAGACTCTAATGCCACGTACACACGAGCTGACTTTTCGACCTTCAGCGGACATTTCCAGTCGAAAATCTGACGGACTTTAGATTTGGAACATGCACATTCAAATCTTTACGTCATAACTCCGCCGGACCCAGAAATCTGCTCGTCTGTATGCTAGTCCGACAGACAAAAAACAACGCTAGGGCAGCTATTGGCTACTGGCTATCAACTTCCTTATTTTAGTCCGGTGTATGTCATCACGTACGAATCCGTCGGACTTTGGTGTGATCGCGTGTAGGCAAGTCCATTCGTTAAAAAGTCAGTCGGAGGTCCGTTTAAAGTCCGTCAGACCTGTCCGGTCGAAAAGTCCACCCGTGTGTACACGGCTTAAGGCTGCGTACACACGAGTGGACTTTTCGGCAACAAAAGTCCAACGGCCATTCCGGCGGACTTTCGTCAGACTTTTGACGGACTTCCGGCGGACTTTTGAACGAACGGACTTGCCTACACACGATCCCACCAAAGTCCGACGGATTCGTACGTGATGACGTACACCGGACTAAAATAAGGAAGCTGATAGCCAGTAGCCAATAGCTGCCCTAGCGTGGGTTTTTGTCCGTCGGACTAGCATACAGACGAGCGGATTTTTAAACTGGACTCGAGTCCGTCGGAAAGATTTGAAGCATGTTTCAAATCTAAAGTCAGATTTTCGACTGGAAAAGTCCGCTGAAGGTCCGATGAAGCCCACACACGATCAGATTGTCCGCCGGACTCGGTCCGTCGGACCAGTCAGGTCGAAAAGTCCGCTTGTGTGTACACTACATAACAGGTTTTCTTCTAAGATTGCCCTGTTTTTGGCTCCATCCATCTTCCCATCAACTCTGACCAGCTTCCCTGTCCCTGCTGAAGATAAGCATCTCCACAACGTGATGCTGCCACCAACATGTTTCACGGTGGGGATGGTGTGTTCAGCCCCCAATTCTATCTAATACGGTTTTTAAGGGGGAAACCCAATGTAAGATCTTGAAAAAAAATGTGAGGTCGCCCCCCCAGAAATTCACCCAGATTTTTATCCAAGCATGCAGCCTGACAGGCCAAGAAAGGGGAAGGGTGGTAAGCATGCTCCCTCCGTCCCTCCTGAACCATACCAGGCCACATGCCCTCAACATCGTGGGGTGCCTTGCCAAGCATCTTGTTCCCATGTTGATGAGGACAAGGGCCTCTTCCCTACAACCTTGGTCATGTGGTTGTGGGGGCCTTATCAGAATCTGGAAGCTCCCCAACCCCCATAAGGGGTTCACAGTGCCCTCAACATGGTGGGGGACCCTTGCAAGGGGGGACCCCCCTGACAAAGCATCTTGTTCCCATGTTGATGAGGACAAGGGCCTCTTCCTTACAACCTTGGTCATGTGGTTGTGGAGGCCTTATCAGAATCTGGAAGCTCCCCAACCCCCATAAGGGGTTCACAGTGCCCTCAACATGGTGAAGGTACCTTGCCAGGGGGGACCCCCCTGACAAAGCATCTTGTTCCCATGTTGATGAGGACAAGGGCCTCTTCCTTACAACCTTGGTCATGTGGTTGTGGAGGCCTTATCAGAATCTGGAAGCTCCCCAACCCCCATAAGGGGTTCACAGTGCCCTCAACATAGTGGGGGACCCTTGCAAGGGCGGACCCCCCTGGCAAAGCACCTTGTTCACATGTTGATGAAGACAATGGCCTCTTCCCCACAACCTTGGTCATGTGGTTGTGGGGGCCTACAAGTAGGGGACTGGAAGCCCCCAACCCCCATATGAATAAGGGGTTCACAGTACCCCTCAGCATTCACAAAAGAAAATGTAAAGAGTAAATAAACACACAGACACCGTTTCACATTCATTGTCAGTCATGTCATCCAGCAGTCCACTTCATTCACAAAGTTGATGATCTCACTGGGATACCTAGTGACAAGTTCCCTTTATTTGAGCTGTAGAAGGGTCTGTACCGAAGTGTAGGATTCTGAGAGCTCCAGATTCAACTGTTGCAATGATCAGCATTGCCGATCTCTGGGTGCGTCTTCTTTACAGTCTGTGTGCATTCAGAAATAAAGTAGCATCGGGAAGGTTTGAAGCCCTGCCATAAATGAATTGTTAGCTCTTTTGCCAAACACCCATTGCAGACACGAGCGAAAGGGGATTCTGGCTGTATTTTGTCTTCAGGGAATTCAAAGAGTGCCACCCTTGGTGACGGGAACCAGAAGCCGCGTCCAACATTTTCCTCTGTTCTTTGTCTGGGATAATGTAAGAGGGTTCATTCTGCTGAATCAGCTAATCATACCGATGAGATAAGTGCAATATCTGAGCCCTTAAAACTGCAGACAGATCACAAAATGTATCATAAATATGCACCTGCACCTCATTTGATTAGAAAGCTGCAGCACCGGCGCCTGATGAAAATTTTCCCCAGACTGGCTTGATATGTGTCTCTAGGGTTGGAGGATCCCACCAATTGGAGCTTACACTGAAGGAGATCTGTTATTAGACGCAGGGCGTCCTTCACAATTAACCCTAACCCACCCCCCCCCCCATCCATATTACACAAGGATTATTCTAGGTATCATACATCTCCCTGGGCCAGTATTTCTGGTGGAGTCCCAGAACTATGACCTACCGTAACCTGGGGCCCTAAAGACTTGAGCCTCGTACACACGATCGGACTTTCCGACGGGAAATGTTGGATGTGAGCTTGTTGGCGGAAAGTCAGACCGTGTGTACGCTCCATCGGACAATTGTTGTCGGACTTTCCTCCCACAAATGTTGGCTAGCATGTTCTCAAATTTTCCGCCAACAAATGTCTGTTGTCGGACTTTCCGAGCGTGTGTACACATGTTCGTCGGACAAAACTCCAAAGAACAAACACGCATGCTCGGAAGCAGAAGTGGTCGGTCTTGCAAACTAGCGTTCGTAATGGAGAATTAACATTCGTGACGCGGCAAATTATAAAATCTCCAAATGCAGCGCACAATTCTCTTCTTTTTATAGCTGGATGTGTTTTTTTTTTTTTTAACATGGAACATGATTCGATATTGCTGGAAGAGTGGTCAAAGCAGTAAAAAAATGCAGTTCAATGTTTCTAAATTCAGAATAATGCATTTAGGGAAAAATAATCGTACGATATTGAGAGTACAGTACAGTGTTGGCGAAAACTACAGAAGAAAAGATATGGGAGTACTTATTTTAAGAGGGTTCTAATTCCCCCTTATAGACCTTGAAGTTATCACTAGAGGGAGGAAGGAGGACCTAATTCCAGTATATACTATAGATCTTTAGTTATCACTAGAGGGAGGAAGGTGGTCCTAATCCCCCTATATACTTTAGATCTTTAGTTATCACTAGAGGGATAACCAGCAGGAGGAAGGAGGTCCTGATTCCTCTATATAGAGCCTTATGCCGCGTACACACGGTCGGACTTTTCGTCTACAAAAGTCCAACGGACGCTGACGGACTAAAGCTGGCTGGTAATCCGATCGTGTGTGGGCTTCTCCGGACTTTCAACGTACTTTTTTAGCCTCAAATCCGACGTACTTTAGATTTGAAACATGCTTCAAATCTTTACGTCGTAACTACGACGGACCCCGAAATCCGCTCGTCTGTGTGCTAGTCCGACGGACAAAAAGCCACGCTAGGGCACCTATTGGCTACTGGCTATGAACTTCCTTATTTTAGTCCGGTGTACGTCATCACGTACGAATCCGTCGGACTTTTGTGTGGTCGTGTGTAGGCAAGTCCGTTCGTTAGAAAGTATGCCGCAAGTCCGCCGCAAGTCCGCCGAAAGTCTGCCGGAAGTCTGTCGGACAGGCTGTCTGACTTTTGTAGACGAAAAGTCCGACCGTGTGTACGCGGCATTAGTTAGACAGGTCACCAGCAGGAGAAAGGAGATCCTGATTCCCCTGTATAGTTTATTAGTTATAGTCAGGTCCATAAATATTGGGACATCAACACAATTCTAATCTTTTTGGCTCTATACACCACCACAATGTATTTGAAATGAAATGAACAGGATGTGCTTTAACTGCAGACTTTCAGCTTTAATTTGAGGGTATTTACATCCAAATCAGGTGAACGGTGTAGGAATTACAACAGTCTGTATATGTGCCTCACACTTTTTAAAGGGACCAAAAGTAATGGGACAATTGGCTGCTCAGCTGTTCCATGGCCAGGTGTGTGTTATTCCCTCATTATCCCATTTACAAGCAGCAGATAAAAGGTCCAGAGTTCATTTCAGGTGTGCTATTTGCATTTGGAATCTGTTTCTGTCAACTCTCAATATGAGATCCAAAGAGCTGTCACTATCAGTGAAGCAAGCCATCATTAGGCTGAAAAAACAAAACAAACCCATCGGAGAGATAGCAAAAACATTAGGTGTGGCCAAATCAACTGTTTGGAACATCCTTAAAAAGAAAGAACGCACGGTGAGAACGGTGAGCTCAGCAACACTAAAAGACCCAGAAGACCACGGAAAACAACTGTGGTGGATGACCGAAGAATTCTTTCTCCGGTGAAGAAAACACCCCTCACAACAGTTGACCAGATCAAGAACACTCTCCAGGGGGTGGGTGTATGTGTGTCAAAGTCAACAATCAAGAGAAGACTTCACCAGAGTGAATACAGAGGGTTCACCACAAGATGTAAACCATTGGTGAGCCTCAAAAACAGAAAGGCCAGATTAGAGTTTGCCAAACAACATCTAAAAAAGCCTTCACAGTTCTGGAACAACATCCTATGGACAGATAAGACCAAGATCAACTAGTACCAGACTGATGAGAAGAGTATGGAGAAGGTAAGGAACTGCTCATGATCCAAAGCATACCACCTCATCAGTGAAGCATGGTGGTGGTAGTGTCATGGCGTGGGCATGTATGGCTGCCAATGGAACTGGTTCTCTTGTATTTATTGATGATGTGACTGCTGACAAAAGCAGCAGGATGAATTCTGAAGTGTTTCGGGCAATATTATCTGCTCATATTCAGCAAAATGCTTCAGAAGTCATTGGACGGCTCTTCACAGTGCAGATGGACAATGACCCGAAGCATACTGCGAAAGCAACCAAAGAGTTTTTAAAGGGAAAGAAGTGGAATGTTGTGCAATGGCCAGGTCAATCACCTGACCTGAATCTGATTGAGCATGCATTTCACTTGCTGAAGACAAAAAACTGAAGGGAAAATGCCCCAAGAACAAGCAGGAACTGAAGACAGTTGCAGTAGAGGCCTGGCAGAGCATCACCAGGGATGAAACCAGCGTCTGGTGATGTCTATGCGTTCCAGACTTCAGGCTGTAATTGACTGCAAAGGATTTGCAACCAAGTATTAAAAAGTGAAAGTTTGATGGATGATTGTTAATCTGTCCCATTACTTTTGGTCCCTTAAAAAGTGGGAGGCATATATACAAACTGTTGTGATTCCTACACCGTTCACCTGATTTGGATGTCAATACCCTCAAATTAAAGCTGAAAGTCTGCAGTTAAAGCACATCTTGTTTGTTTCAAATCGATTGTGGTGGTGTATAGAGCCAAAAAGATTAGAATTGTGTCGATGTCCCAATATTTATGGACCTGACTGTAGATCCTTAGTTATCATTAGACAGGTCACCAGCAGGAGGAAGGAGATCCTGATTTCCCTGTATAGTTTATTAGTTATCACTAGAAGGATCACCAGCAGGAGGAAGGAGGTTCTGATTCCTTTGTATAGATCATTAGTTATCTCTAGAAGGGTCACCAGTTCGGGAAGGGAGGTCCCCGATTCCTCTATATAGATCATTAGCTATCTCTAGAAGGGTCACCAGCTGGGGAAAGGAGGTCCTGATTCCTCTATATAGATCATTAGTTATCTCTAGAAAGGTCACCAGCTGGGGAAAGGAGGTCCTAATTCCTCTTTATAGGTCATTAGATATCACTAGAGGGGTCACCAGCAGGAGGAAGGAGGTATGGCCGCTTGACCGGGGAGCTCCAGCGGAGATCAGGGACCAGCAACATAGAGACGAGACAGCCCGCAATGTGGGCCCAAAGGGCTGAGATGACAGGGAGCTCCGCTTCCCGCCGCTTGGCAAACTCTGCACAGGCCAAACAGCTCACAGGAGCTGGAAGCATGGTGGCCTTGGGAGGAGGGGCCGAACGGGACCCTCTCCACATCAGGGGCTGGTGAGTAAAAAACAAAAGCCTGACGCTGGGAACTCAGAGGCAGACTTTCCTCTGGAGCCACAGCAAACACTTGCCAAGTTTGTTTGCCACCTCCCCCCCAAAAAAATGGAGCACCAGCCGCCACTGCTAGGAGGAATAACCAGCAGGAAGAAGGTCCTGAGGTCCTGATTCCTCTATATAGATTTTTATTTAGAATAGTGTGTCTAGTCCTAGAGACTTCACTTATAAGAAGATAGAACAAGTCCAGAAAGAACCAACAAAAGTGGTGAAAGGTCTGAGGGATAGCCTGGAGGAAAGGACAGAACTAATGTCACATTATGACAGTCTTACCTGAAAATGAAGCTCTCCAGCGGCGTGGTGTCTCCACTGAAGGTGCTTCCATCTTCACCCGGTCTTCCCTCCTGGTTTGCGGGCTTTGGCGATATGAGTGGCCAAGCCCGTGATGACATCGAGAGTCACTGATTACGGCACGGCTCTAAAGGAACGTATGAAGGTATGCCGTTCCTTCAGCGCACATGCGCTGGTGACGTCACTGGTTGCATTTACAGTAAATATCTCCTAAACGGTGCACGTTTAGAAGATACCGTATTTACTGTACCTGTAGGTAAGCCTTATTATAGGCTTACCTATAGGTAAAAAGCATACAATAGGGTTTACTCCCACTTTAAATACAATAATGCCCCGTACACACGGTCGGATTTTCCGATGGAAAATGTCCGATCGGAGCGTGTTGTCGGAAATTCCGACCGTGTGTGGGCTCCATCGGACATTTTCCATCGGATTTTCCGACACACAAAGTTGGAGAGCAGGAGATAAAATTTTCCGACAACAAAATCCGTTGTCGGAAATTCCGATCGTGTGTACACAAATCCGACGGACAAAGTGCCACGCATGCTCAGAATAAATAAAGAGATGAAAGCTATTGGCCACTGCCCTGTTTATAGTCCCGACGTATGTGTTTTACGTCACCGCGTTCAGAATGATCGGATTTTCCGACAACTTTGTGTGACCGTGTGTATGCAAGACAAGTTTGAGCCAACATCTGTCGGAAAAAAATCCTAGGATTTTGTTGTCGGAATGTCCGAACAAAGTCCGACTGTGTGTACGCCCTATCAGGGTGTGATTTAAGCTGGGCATACATGGGTCAGTTTTTTCAATCCACCTGTAGACTGATCAAAAAAAAAAAACTGAATGGACACCCCCATCCACACAAGTGAGGATAAATGAATCATCCCCGCTGTGTTATTGTATTCTGACAGTGGGGACTCCACTGACTTCGTGAGAAGTCAATCCCTATGCCGCGTACACACGGTCGGACTTTACGGCAGACTTTGCCCGGCGGACTTTTCTACGTACTTTACGACGGACATTCTGAATGAACGGACTTGCCTACACACAATCCACCAAAGTCTGTCGAATTCGTACGTGATGACGTACGACCGGACTAAAACAAGGAAGTTCATAGCCAGTAGCCAATAGCTGCCCTAGCGTTGCTTTTTGTCCGTCGAACCGAGCGGACTTTTCGACCGGACTTGATTTCGACGGATTAATTTAAAACATGTTTCAAATCTAAGTCCGTCCAACTTTTGAGAAAACAAAGTCCGCTGGAGCCCACACACGATCGAATTGTCTGACGAAATCCAGTCCGCCGGGCAAAGTCTGCCGTAAAGTCCGCTCGTGTGTACGCGGCATTAGATCGACTTTTTAAAAATAAGAACGGCCATAGATGGATCGAATCTTTGGCCAGTGCCAGCTGAACCACCCAAATTTCAGTTAATCTGTGGCCAGCTTAAGGTTCAGGAGGGCAGTATTTTTAACGTTACGATATGATCAAGAACACAGGGACATGACAAATTAACAGGAGGAAAGTTCAAAAGTAACATTAGAAAGTCATCTTTTATTGAAATAGTAGTTGATGCTTGGAACAGACTTCCATCCAGCAAGGATAAGCCATCAAGGTTTATAGTAAGTCAAAAATGTTAAATAAAAGAAGGTAACAAAAAATTAAACGGGAGCAGACTCAATGGTCTGTGTGGTCTTTTTCTGCTGTCACCCTTCAATGATTCTAGATTGGCCCAGCTAGAAGCTCAGAGGATATTTGGACAATTCACAAACAGTACTCATGAAGAAGCAGCACTGATCAGTAATGGTTTATGCTGCTCTTCTCCAGTGGAAATTCCTCCAGTGACACTGCAGAGCCTCATCATTCATGTATGAGCTCATTAACATTCTGGACACGGCCCAGCATGCAGAGGATTATAAATGGTTGCAGTCACACACACACACAACATACGTACATGTAGGCAGCCGCTGTCTGCAGACTGCTATCGCTCGATGTCATCTGCATTGTACAGAATTATCTTCCATTTTCCGTGTGTGCAGGTTAAAGTCCGCTCAGCACTTCACCTGACCCTTGAGGGCAACAGACCCATGAAAGATGATTTCTGGTGTATATCATAGACAATCACTTCAAGTTGCATTCAATTGGACCTTACCTTAGTGCCAAAACATCATGATTGAATCCAGCCCTGTAACCCAGGAGCCCAAATTCCATCACACGTGAATTGTTGTTTAGTACAAATCTGTAGAAAATGTTTCAATATATCTTGCATACAACCAAGAAACATGGCGCCGTTTCTTATTCCTAAACCGTAAGTGACGCAACACTAACCAGAACCCTAGCCCAATCCTACCCTACCCTTGCTGTGAAACATGACCATAAACCCAAATCTAGCCTTTAGCCAATCTTTGTCCTAATACTGACCCAAACTTCACCTTACCATAACCCTGACCCCAGGGGCGTTGCTAGGTCTACAAAAGATCTTGGGCTAGAGCCCATAGCAGCATAGTAAAGAAAGTCATAAGCTTGGGCGAGCATACACATGTATATACAGTAATATACGTGTGTGTGTGAATATATATCCCTAGAGAGCCCACCACTTACATCAGGGTCCCCAGAGTCCCCCCTTACATCAGGGTCCCCAGAGAGTCCCCCCTTACATCAGGGTCCCCAGAGAGCCCCCCTTACATCAGGGTCCCTAGAGAGCCTCCTCCTTACATCGGAGTCCTCAGAGAGCCTCCCCCTTTCATCAGGGTACTCAGAGGGCCCCCATTTACATCAGGGTTCCCAGAGAGCCCCCCTTACATTAGGGTCCCCTGAGAGCCTCCCCCTTAAATCTGGGTCCTTAGAGAGCCTCTGCCTTAAAATCAGGGTCCCCAGAGAGCCCCCCATTTACATAAGGGTCCCCAGAGAGCCTCCCCTCCCCTTTGGGGACCCCTGCAGAGACTCGGGGCTATTGGCCCCAGATTCAGGGCTATAGCCCCAAAAGCCACCCCCTAGCAACGCCCCTGCCTGACCCTAACCAAGCCCTGATCTTAACCACAACCCAAACACTAACATCAACCACGACTCCAACCCATCCCAATCTGTGATACTGACATAACCTGAAGCTAACCCTGATACTATGACCTGAACACACCTCTGACCCTAACCCAACCCAACCATCAATCTGACCTTGACCCATCCCTGATCCTGTCTTTGACCCGAAATCTAAGCCAAACTTGACCTTAACCTAAACCAATCCAACTTTTGATGTAAAATTTGACCTAAATCCATCCCTGACCCTAACCTGATCAAACTATAACAATGATACTGACCATGACCCAGGCCACTGCAGAGCCTCATCATTCATGTATGAGCTCAGTAACATTCTGGACACGGCCCAGCATGCAGAGGATTATAAATGGTTGCAGTCACACACACACACAACATACGTACATGTAGGCAGCCGCTGTCTTCACACTGCTATCGCTCGATGTCATCTGCATTGTACAGAATTATCTTCCATTATCCGTGTGTGCAGCTTAAAGTCTGCACTCACCCCTGAGGGCAACAGACCCATGAAAGATGATTTCTGGTGTATATCATAGACAATCACTTCAAGTTTCTTTCAATTGGTCCTTACCTTAGTGCCAAAACATCATGATTGAATCCAGCCCTGTAACCCAGAAGCCCAAATTCCACCACACGTGAATTGTTGTTTAGTACAAATCTGTAGAAAATGTTTCACTATATCCTGCATACAACCAAGAAACATGACGCCGTTTCCTATTCCTAAACCGTAAGTGACGCAACACTAACCAGAACCCTAGCCCAATCCCACCCTACCCTTGATGTGGAACATGACCTTAAACCCAACTCTAGCCTTTAGCCAATCTTTGTCCTAATACTGACCCAAACTTCACCTTACCATAACCCTGACCCTAACCAAGCCCTGATCTTAACCACAACCCAAACACTAACATTAACCATGACTCCAACCCATCCCAATCTGGGATATTGACATAACCTGAACCTAACCCTGATACTATGACCTGAACACACCTTTGACCCTAACCCAATCCAGCCATCACTCTGATCTTGACCCATCCCTGATACTGTCTTTGAACCCTAGCCCAATCCTACTCTACCCTTGAAGTGTCCTAATACTGACCCAAAATGAACCTTACCATAACCCTGACCCTAACCAAGCCCTGATCTTAACCACAAACCAAACACTAACATCAACCATGATTCCAAACCATCTCCATCTGTGATACTGACATAACCTGAACCTAACCCTGATACTATGACCTGAACACACCTCTGATCCTAACCCAACCCAACCATCACTCTGATCTTGACCCATCCCTGATAATGTCTTTGACCCGAAACCTAAGCTAAACTTGACCTTAAACTAAACCTCTCCAACTTTTGATGTAAAATTTGACCTAAATCTATCCCTGACCCTAACCTGATCTAACAATGATACTGACCACGACCCAGGCCTGGAGCCTGTGTCCACTCCACAATGAAGGTTACCATTTTCAGTCTGAGGAGTTCTGATATGGAGCATACACGAGCGTCATATAAAAAAAAGGCAGACTCAGGGTGAGAGATGCTTGATACCCTCAAACACTGTATTTATGCAAGGGTCTCCCTCCATGTGACAGACTCACCCGGGACAGAGGGGACGTTTCGTTACACTCCATTTTCATGGGTGCTAGCTAACTTCATCTTTTGCATTTTTGCTATTTGATGGATTATGCTCAGTGTACTTATGCCCTGTACACTCGATCGGACATTGATTGGACATTCCGACAACAAAATCCATGGATTTTTTCCGATGGATGTTGGCTCAAACTTGTCTTGCATACACACGGTCGCACAAAATTGTCGGAAAATCCGATCGGTCTGAATGCGGTGACGTAAAACACGTACGCGGGACTATAAACGGGGCATTAGCCAATAGCTTTCGTCTCTTAATTTATTCTGAGCATGCGTGGCACTTTGTGCGGATTTGTGTACACACGATCGGAATTTAACCGTTCAGATTTTGTTGTCGGAAAATTTTATAGCCTGCTCTCAAACTTTGTGTGTCGGAAATTCCAACGGAAAAAGTCAGATGGAGCCCACACACGATCGGAATTTCCGACAACACAATCTGATCGCACTTTTTCCGTCAGAAAATCCGACCGTGTGTACAGGGCATTAGACTTTTGGGGCATTTTGCTCATTGTGCTTAATATACTGAAATGATTTGTTGCTGAATTGATGCAACAATGTATACTTTCCCTTGTCATACCATGTATACTCTGTGTACCCTTTGCCCTGTATATACCATGATCCATATTAAAATGTAAGTCCATAATCTGTATCAAGGCAAATATACAGTATGGCTAACAAATGGACTAATACTTAATCTGGCCATATAATTTTCTTATTCAGTTTCCTTTAGATTTACCTTCAACTATGTAGTGCAAGGACCTTCCTGACTGCATACAAATTAAAAGTGTTTAGGTTTGACCTCTTATTATATGGTTTTGGTAAATCTAAAGGAAAATTGTACAAGGAGTTTGAATAATGTATGGGCAGCCTTAAGCCTAGTACACACCCCTACACACACCCTCTGGGTTGAACAAAAAGAACTCTAAAAAGCTCAGGTCGGAGCCGCTTAACTAACAATCCGATGTTAGTACAGTGATCTTCCCTTCTGTTCTATGTGTTCTGACAGTGGGACGCCCCCGTGCCAGAACACTCCAGTCAGCGCTCTCAACCTGAGAGCACTGATTGAGAGCCGGTCGGCAGGACTTTTTCGGTCTTGGGCCTTTTTTCGGTCATGAGCCTTGGACAGAAGCTGGCTTCTGTTAGACTGGCTGCCATACACACGGGCCGAATGTCGGCCGGTTTCTATTGAACCGACCGATGCCGGCCAACATTCGACCCATGTGTAAAATGTGGCAAATTTTGGCCTATACCTTTAGCAGAGAAACGGCCCCAAAGCATAATGTTTCCACCTCCATGCTTGACTGTAGGGATGGTGTTCTTAGGGTCATAGTCAGCATTTTTCTTCCTCCAAATACGGCGAGTCGAGTTAATGAGTTAGGAGCTCAATTTTGGTCTCAGCTGACCACAGCACTTTCTCCCAATCCTCTGAATCATTTAGATGTTCATTGGCAGACTTCAGAAGAGCCTGTACATGTGTCTTCTTCAAGAGGGGGACCTTGTGGGCGCTGTAGGATTTCAATCCATGGCGGCGTATATTGTGTTACCAATGGTTTGTTTGGTGACTGTGGTCCCAACTGCCTTGAGATCATTCACAAGCTCCTCCCGTGTAGTTCTGGGCTGATCCCTCACGTTTCTCATGATCATCCTCACCCCATGAGGTGAAATCTTACATGGAGCTCCAGAGCAAGGGCGATTGATGGTTATTTTGTAGTTCTTCTACAGTATTTGCAAATATTCGTTCCAACAGTTGTCTCCTTCTCACCAAGCATCTTGCTGATGGTCTTGTAGCCCATTCCAGCCTTGTGCAGATCTACAATCTTGTCCCTGATGTCCTTTGATAGCTCTTTGGTCTTGCCCATGATGGTGAAGTTTGAATAGAAGAGATTCTGTGGACAGGTGTCTTTTATACACATAACGAGTTGTCGTTGGGAGAACCTTATTAGATTGACAGGACTAATCTGTGTACCACATGAGCACCTACTGTAGCCAGTCTGTGGAAGCCAGAATTATTGTTGGTTGGTAGAGGATCAAATACTTACTTTACTCACTGAACTGCAACTCCATTTATAACATTTATACCATGTGTTTTTTTCTGGATTTTTGGTTGATATTCTGTCTCTATCATTTAACCACTTGCCGACCAACCGCCGTCATTATACTGTGGCAGGTCGCCTCCTTCCCACGAATCGCCGTAGCTGTATGTCGGCTCCTTTAAAAACCATAGCAGGCACGCACCCGTTGCACGGAGGAGGACCCGATACGCCTGGCGGGAAGGAGAACCAGAACCGGGATCTGTCAATGTAAACAGACAGATCCCCGTTCTGACAGGGGAGGAGAGAGAGATCCGCTGTTCCTAGTCCCCCCGCCCCACAGTTCGAAACACCTCCCTAGGGAACACATTTAACCCCTTGATCGCCCCCTAGTGTTAACCCCTTCCTTGCCAGTGATATTTACACAGTAATCAGTGCATTTTTTTAGCACCGATTGCTGCATAAATGTCAATAATCCCAAAAAAGTGTCAAAAGTGTCCGATCTGTCTGCCCCAATACCGCTAAAAATCGCAGATCGCCGCCATTGCTAGTAAAAAAAAAAGAGTAATAAAAATGCCATAAAATGTATCCCATATTTTGTAGACGCTATAACTTTTGCGCAAACCAATCAATATACGCTTATTGCAATTTTTTTTTTTTGTTACCAAAAATATTTAAAAGAATACACATTGGCTTAAACTGATGAAGAAGTTTTCTTTTTATAATTATTTATTTATTTTTGGATATTTATTATATCAAAAAGGAAAAAATATAGTTTTTTTTTTTTTTTAAATTGACGCTCTTTTTTTGTTTATAGCGCAAAAAATAAAAACCGCAGAGGTGATCAAATACCACCAAAAGAAAGCTCTATTTGTGGGTAAAAAAAAAGGACGTAAATTTTGTTTGGGTACAACATCGCACAACCGCACAATTGTCAGTTAAAGCGACACAGTGCCGTATCGCCAAAAAAAAAAAAGGCCTGATCATTAAGGGGGAAAATCTTCCGGTCTGTAAGTGGTTAAAGTGGGAGTCAGCTCCATTGTATGATTCTTACCTATAGGTAAGCCTATAATAAGGCTTACCTATAAGTACAGTACATATCTCCTAAACGTGCGCCGTTTAGGAGATAACGTATTTATCGGTGTATAACACGCACGATAATTTTAAGAGGGAAGTTTCAGGAAAAAAAACGTAAACTTTAAATAAGGAACTTTGAAGCAAAATAAGGGTCAGTGCCCATCTGCAGCCTCACCATTGTCATCAATGCAGCCTGATCAATGCCCATCTGCAGCCTCACCATTGTCATCAATGCAGCCTGATCAATGCCCATCTGCAGCCTCACAAGTGCCATCAATGCAGCCTCATCAGTCCACATCAATGCAGCCTCACTTGCCATCAATGCAGCAGCCTCACCATTGCCATGAATGCAGCAGCCTCACCATTGTCATCAATGCAGCAGCCTCGCCATTGCCAACAATGCAGCAGCCTCACCATTGCCTTCAATGCAGCAGCCTCACCATTGTCATCAATGCAGCAGCCTCGCCATTGCCTTCAATGCAGCAGCCTCACCATTGCCTTCAATGCAACAGCCTCACCATTGTCATCAATGCAGCAGCCTCGCCATTGTCATCAATGCAGCAGCCTCGCCATTGCCTTCAATGCAGCAGCCTCACCATTGCCTTTAATGCAGCAGCCTCACAATTGCCATCAATGCAGCAGCCTCACCATTGCCATCAATGCAGCAGCTTCACCATTGCCATCAATGCAGCCTGATCAATGCCCAAGTGCAGCCTTACAAGTGCCATCAATGCAGCCTCATCAGTCCACATCAATGCAGCCTCACCATTGCCATCAATGCAGCAGCCTCACCATTGCCTTCAATGTAGCAGCCTCATTATTACCATCAGTGCAGCCTAGAGGGGACAGGGAGGGGGCGGGATGAGCGCCGACAGATTGCATACATTGATCAGCTAAAATTGAAGCATTGGCTTATAACACGCACACGCTAATTTGCACCCGATTTTCAGGGTGAAAAAGTGCGCGTTATAAGCCAATAAATATCGCCATATCAGGCACCCTAGGCTCCTTTTTTAACGTTCTATTGGAAATCTCCACTTGATTTTAGCATCTCTGTGCTCCCAACGGAGCGCATTCGGCGCAGTACAAATCCCATATCAAATCAAATCAAAATACAGTATTTACTTTAAATGCAGCCGGTGACGTCATGTGCTCTGAAGGAACGGCACACCTTCATACGTTCCTTTTAGAGCCGTGCCGTAAACAGTGACTCTCGACGTCATCGCGGGCTCGGCCTTTCATATCACCATACACCTATGATAAAAAAAATTCTAGACCCTTCATTTCTTTGTTAGTGGGCAAACTTACAAAATCTGCAAGGGGGGGGGGATCAAATCATTATTTTGCCCACTGTAGGCAGGATGTATATAACACAGCTGTAGCTTTCTGTATATACCGTATTTACTCGAGTATAAGTCGAGTTTTTCAGCACATTTTTTTGTGCTGAAAGTGCCCCCCTTGGCTTATACTCGAGTCAAGCACTTTTCTGCAGCAAAAAAATTTCATTTTCCGAACCGACTTTGGGGCCCCGTATCTCAGGGCCACTTTGTGCTAGGAAACCCCAAATTTGGTGTGTAAACCCAGTGGAACTGGTACCACAACATATCCAAAGCTGGGGTTCCTAGCACTAAGTGGTCCCCGAGATACGGGGCCCCAAAATCGGTTCGGAAAATGTCATTCTCTGCTGTAGAAAAGTGCTTGACATTTTCTGAACCGACTTTGGGGCCACGTATCGCAGGGCCACTAAGTGCTAGGAACCCCATATTTGGTGTGCAAACCCAGTGGAACTGGTACCGCAACATATCCAAAGCTGGGGTTCCTAGCACTAAGTGGCCCCGAGATACGGGGCCCCAAACCCGGTTTGGAAAATGTCATTCTCTGCTGCAGAAAAGTGCTTGACATTTTCTGAACCGATTTTTGGGGCCCTGTATCTCGGGGACACTTGGTGCTAGGAACCCCAGCTTTGGATATTTTATGGTGCTAGTTCCACTGAGTTTGCACACCAAATTTGGGGTTCCTAGCTCTAAGTGGCCCCGAGATACGGGGCCCCAAGTTCGGTCAACTGTGTCCATCTGCAGCAATGTCATTTCGGGACGATTTGGGTTCAGAGACTCCAAATTTTGGCTGCAGCTAGGGGGCATCTAGGAACCCTTAACTACCGAGTTTGAAGTTCGGGGGACCTGTGGCTGCAAATGGGCACAGTGAGGCATGCAAATGGACACAGTGAGGCTGCAAATGGGCATTGTTGACCCTCTTTTCCACTTACAGTAGCTGTGCATTTCTCACCCTCGTCTTATACTCAGATCACTACGTTTTTCCCATTTTTTTGTGCTAAATTAGGGCCTCGACTTATACTCGGAACGACTTATACTTGAGTATATACGGTAATACTGTATTGGGGGGGGGGTGTATAGCCATAGCTTTAAAACTGTATATAATACTATATAGGGAAGATGAATATGGCAGAGCTGTAACACTCTGTATATAACACTATACACAGCTGTAACACTCCAAGATATATACAAAAAAACCTGTAACACTCTGTATATAACGCTTTATAATGGAGATGTATACAGCACAGCTGTAACACTCTGTATATAAGTTGGGCGCTCCTCTTCTGCTATCTTGCAGCCGCCTCTGCTGTGTCTTGTTCTGCAAGTTCTAAAAAGGAATTATTTATGTTGTCTGCATATTTCGGGTCCTGACTGCCAAACATGGCCAGTCACACAGGAGCACAGCCAGAGCACGGATGGAGATGACGCCCCCTATGATGTGCAAACATGGGAGGGGAGGGGGGGAGTGTGTACTGTGTGTGAGTGCTGCTGCCAACATCTCCATCTCCCGGGACGCTGCATGATACAAGAGAGCACCAAGCACAGAAATTCTCTCTACACCAGTCTAAAAGCCCAGCAAGTGTTTATCAGAGGAGTGGACTGTCTACTGTAATAAAGATACACTCACTGGCCACTTTATTAGGTACACCTGCTTGCTAATCAGCCAATCGCATGGCCAGCAACTCAATGCATTTTAGGCATCTAGACGTGGTGAAGGCGACTTGCTGAAGTTCACACCGAGCATCAGAATGGGGAAGAAAGGGGGTTTAAGTGACTTTGAACGTGGCATGGTTGTTGGTGCCAGACGGGCTGGTCTGAGTATTTCAAAAACTGCTCATCTGCTGGGATTTTCACACACAACCATCTCTCGGATTTGCAGAGAATGGTGGGAAAAAGGGAAAATATCCAGTGAGCGGCAGTTGTGTGGAGGAAAATGCCTTGTTGAGGTCAGAGGAGAATGGGCAGCCTGGTTCGAAATGATACAAAGGCAACAGTAACTCAAATAACCACTCGTTACATCCAAGGTATGCAGATGACCATCTCTGAACGCAGAAGACATCCAACCTTGAAGCAGAAGACCACACCGGGTGCCACTCCTGTCAGTTAAGAACAGGAAACTGAGGCTACAATTCACACAGATCACCAAAACTGGACAATAGAAGATTGGAAAAACGTTCCCTGGTCTGATGAGTCTGGATTTCAGTGGTGACATTCAGATGGTGGGGTCAGAATTTGGTGTAAACAACATGAAAGCATGGATCCATCCTGCCTTGTATCACCGGTTCAGGATGGTGGTGGTGGTGTAATGGTGGGGGGGATGGGATATCACCGGTTCAGGCTGGTGGTGGTGGTGTAATGGTGGGGGGAGATATTTTCCTGGCACACTTTGGGCCCCTTAGTACCAATTGATCATGGTTTATACACCACGGCCTACCTGAGTATTGTTGCTGATCATGTCCATCCCTTTATGACTACAGTGTCCCCATCTTCTGATGACTCCTTCCAGCAGGATAATGTCACCATGTCACAAAGCACCAATCATCTCACCACTGGACAATGAGGTCCCTGTACTCCAATGGTCTCCACACTCACCACATCTCATCCAATAGAGAACCTTTGGGATGATAGACATCATGGATGTGCAGCCGGCAAATCTGCAGCACCCGCATGATGCCATCATGTCACTATGGACCAAAATCTCTGAGGAATGTTTCCAACACCTTGTTGAATCTATGCCACGAGGAATTAAGTCAGTTCTGAAGGCAAAAGAGGGTCCAACCCAACACACACATACACATTCACTGGCCAGTGAGTGTGTATGTGTGTGTGTATCTATATGTCTATATATATATATATATATATATTATAGAGATATATAGACACACACAATATATATATGTATGTATGTGTATGACACCGCGCCGGTCCTGAGGAGCTGCGGGCAAGGAGTTTTTAGGTGAGGCCGCGGCTGTGGCCTAGTCCGCGAGACCGGACACCGCGGCCTTGCCTAAAAGCTCATGCCCGCAGTGCCTCAGGACCGGCGTGGTTTTCAAAGAAAAAAAAAAAAACTTGATTCGAATCGTGAATCGAGTTTTTTTTAAGAGAATCGAAGAAAAATTAAAAAAAAAAAAAATATATATATATATATATATATATATATATATATATATATATATAGTGAAGCACTGGATGACAGGATTGTGGATGTGTCACCTAGGTCTCTCACATACACATGATGAGGGGCTCCAGCATTTATGATAGTTATTTAAAAACAAACTTTGTTGTTTTCTCAGAATCTTAATGTTCTGGCTCCTGAAGCATGGAGAACTTGTAGAACTTTAGGTGGGGTAATACCTCCATTCCTAGATCTACTGTACATGTTACCAGATCTCATTATTAGTCTTAGCTGTGCACAGTTCATTATATGTGTGTGCTGACTGATGCTGAAGGGTCTTTCTCTCTGTCTGCTGTGAGAGCATTATAGGTCCGGAACCCAGAGGCTTTGAAGAGCCAGACCACCTTTATATACACTATATTACCAAAAGTATTGTGACGCCTGCCTTTACACGCACATGAACTTTATTGGCATCCCAGTCTTAGTCCGTAGGGTTCAATATTGAGTTGGCCCACCCTTTGCAGCTATAACAGCTTCAACTCTTCTGGGAAGGCCGTCCACAAGGTTTAGGAGTGTGTCTATGGGAATGTTTGACCATAGAAGCGCATTTGTGAGGTCAGGCACTGATGTAGACGAGAAGGCCTGGCTCGCAGTCTCCACTCTAATTTATCCCAAAGTTGTTCTATTGGGTTGAGGGCAAGACTCTGTGCAGGCCAGTCAAGTTCCTCCACCCCAAACTCGCTCATCCATGTCCTTATGGACCTTGCTTTGTGCACTGGTGCGCAATCATGTGGGAACAGAAAGGGGTCATCCCCAAACTGTTCCCACAAAGTTGGGAGCATAAAATTGTCCAAAATGTCTTGGTATGCTGATGTCTTTAGAGTTCCCTTCACTGGAACTAAGGTGCCAAGCCCAACCCCTGAAAAACAACCCCACACCACAATCCCCCCTCCACCAAATGATTTGCACCAGTGCACAAAGCAAGGTCCATAAAGACATGGATGAGCGAGTTTGGGGTGGAGGAACTTGACTGGCCCCCATCCCTACAGTAAACCATTGCGCCCAGGGCAGCCGCCCACCCCTTGTCCCCACCCTGCCTGTTAGTCAGGGACTGACCTGAGCTTAGCTAGTGGCTCTACAAGCAGATTTCTTTTATCCTTGGACTTGCTGTACAAAGTTCTTCTGCATCAAACTGTGCTTGCCTTGCAAAAAAGAGAAGTGCTGCTCCTGGGTGTCCCTATTTCGTGTATGGTTTATCTCTGCCAATACAACAACAGTACAGAAACGAGTTCACCTGGAGTTCTGCTTTAGTTGCCCAACAGATGAAACAGAGGACTAAAGCCCACCAGGCAGTATTGTATAAGGGACCACTGTTAACCACCCCCAACTTCAGTCAAGAATTTCTTGTACAAACAGATGCCTCTGATGTTGGCCTGGAAGAAGTCTTGTCCAGGGAAATTAATAGGGAAGAACATCGAGTAGCATACCTCAGTCAGAAAATATGACTGCCGCAGAATTATTTATTAGTGGAAAAAAGGGGTGTCTGGTCATGAAGTAGGCAATAGAGTCTTTGATGTATTACCATGTGGGCAGACAGTTCCCGTTGATTACAGACCGCTCTCCTCTACAGGGGATTGTTTGGAACAAGAAAGCAATGCAAGGGTCACTGTGACGAATCCAACCGGGGCAGGGGCTTTTGGAGGGGACTGCAGGGTAGCCTCTTGCCTACTGACTATATGGGCCCTGGCATTTGAGGGAGCTACAAGGATTCAGGAAGATGTCCTGTTATATAATACAAGATGACGTTAATACATTTAACAGTCAAGGAAGCCACGATGCTCTCTGCCAACTTGAAACTCCGTGAGAAGATGTATGTGAAAAGAAGGCTGGTTAATGAGATTTGGACAGCACTGGATCTTCTTGAATACTGGTGCCCAACTGTCTGGGTGGACAATGACCTGAGGTCACCTAGGCTTGTCTAGTTAATTACCGTATATACTCGAGTATAAGCCGAGTTTTTTAGCACATTTTTTAGGCTGAAACCCCCCTCGACTTATACTCGAGTGAGGGTGCCCATCTGCAGCTGTACCTGTGATAACTAAAACAGTGGGAGTCTCCCGCTGTGTCATGCAGTCTGTTCGGCCGTCCATTGTAACAAAGCCCCGCCTCCTCCTCATCCGTGATAGACGGAACACTGATACAATGCTGGGAAACTGTATCGGTGTTCTGTCTATCACGGACGAGAAGGAGGCGGGGCTTTGTTACAATGGACGGCCGAACAGGCTGCATAACACAGCGGGAGACACCCGCTGTTTTAGTTATCAAAGGTACAGCTGCAGATGGGCACAATGAGGCTGCAGATGGGCACAGTGAGGCTGCAGATGGGCACAGTGAGGCTGCAGATGGGCACTAATGATACAGGTGGGCACAGTGAGGCTGCAGATGGGCATTGTTTACCCAGTAGCTGCTGCATTTCCCACCCTAGGCTTATACTCGAGTCAATAATTTCCCAGTTTTTTGTGGTAAAATTAGGTGCCTCGGCTTATATTCGGGTCGGCCTATACGGTAGTTCATGTTAATTATATCACTGCCGCTTCTCCTCGTCTCCCCTCCGCGGCTTCCAGCTGCTTTATTGAAATCTATACAGGGGGGGATCGGTGCTTGTAACTCCCCCCACCGCCGCACCAATCACCCCCTAACTGCCCCCTGTATACTCCCCCAGTCCCCCTCTGTGTCCTCCAGGCTCCTCCGTCCCCCTCCGTGTATTCCGCACGAGTCCCCCTCCGTCCCCCTCTGTGTATTCCACACCGGTCCGCCTCCGCCCCCCTCCGTGAATTCCGCTCCATCCCCCTTTCGTGTATTTCGCTTCGGTCCCTCTTCCGTGTATTTCGCTCCGGTCCCCCCTCCGTGTATTCCGCTCCGGTCCCCCCTCCGTGCATTCCGCTCCGGTCCCCCCACCGTGTATTCCGCTCCGGTCCCCCCTCCGTGTATTCCGCTCCGGTCCCCCCTCCGTGTATTCCGCTCCGGTCCCCCCTCCGTGTATTCCGCTCCGGTCCCCCCTCCGTGTATTCCGCTCCGGTCCCCCCTCCGTGTATTCCGCTCCGGTCCCCCCTCTGTGTCAATCTTTCAGGATGGAGAGGGGAGGAAGGAGCCAGTAAATCTGTCGGCTCCTTCCTATTCCAAACTAGCAGAGTCAGTGATCACTGACTCTGTCCATTCATAACTGAGCATCATAAACTGTGTTTACGATACTTCAGTTTATGAATGGAGAGGAGCCTCTGTCTCCTCTCCATTCATCTCCAGTGCAGCTGAGGCTGCTGAGAAAAGGACTGGGGAATCTCTGTGTGTGTGTCCTGAAGAAGCTGTGTCTCCAGCGAAACGCGTTGACGTCACATGGGTGTTTAAAGAAAAAAAAATGTAAAGAGACCTAAAAACACTGTTTTGCAGATTTTCAGACAGGATTGTAATATAATATGTCATGCATGATGGACTGCATTGTCATAGGCAGGTAGCTGGATACAAGCACCCTGTGCCTGCTGTCACTTATGCTGGCTGAACACAAACAAATTTTGCCTTAGAATATTTCCACTTTGCTTGATTTCCTAATCATTAGTGGGGTCAAAGTTTGTTGTCGACCACAGTGATGAGAAAATTCGAAGAAGCAGAATAGAAAACTTTTCTCGGTCAAATAAATTTTCAGACAGTGTGTTTTTCGTTCAGAAATGTATATAAATTGATATGTGTATGGCCAGCATAAGACATTTAGTAGCAGCAGCATGCGTTTCTATTACCCCATTTATTACCATGATGGGGTTAACCACTTTAGCCCCCGGAAGATTTGGCTGCTCAGTGACCAGAGCATTTTAGCGATTCGGCACTGCGTCAATTTAACTGACAATTGCGCGGTCGTGCGACGCTGTACCCAAACAAAATTGACGTCCTTTTTTTCCCCACAAATAGAGATTTCTTTTGGTGGTATTTGATCACCTCTGCGTTTTTTATTTTTTGCGCTAAAAAAAAAAAAAAAAGAAGAGCGACAATTTTGAAAAAAAAACACAATATTTTGTACTTTTTGCTATAATAAATATCCCCATTTTTTTTTTTTTTAAAGCAATATTTTTTCTCAGTTTAGGCCGATATATATTCTTCTACATATTTTTGGTAATAAAAATCGCAATAAGCCTATATTAATTGGTTTGCGCAAAAGTTATAGCGTCTACAAAATAGTGGATAGATTTATGGCATTTTTATTATTTTTTTTCTAGTAATGGTGGCAATCTGCGATTTTTATCGTGACTGCGACATTATGGCGGACACATCGGACACTTTTGACATATTTTTGGAACGATTGACAATTATACAGCGATCAGTGCTATAAAAATGCATTGATTACTGTAAAAATGTCACTGGCAGGAAAGGGGTTAACACAAGGGGGCGATCAAGGGGTTAAATGTGTTCCCTGCATGTGTTTCTTACTGTGGGGGGAGGGGACCGACCTAGAGGAAATGACAGATCGTGTTTCCTAGCTATTAGGAACTCACAATCTATCTCTCCTCACAGAACAGAACAGGGATTTGTGTGTTTACACTCACACGTCCCTGTTCTGCCTCTTGTGCCCGCGATCGCTCGTGGCCAGTGGTGATCGCATTGCATTAAGATAAAAAAACCTTCTGTGTGTAGCAGCCATCCTCAGCACCCCCTAATTACTTACCTGAGCCCCTTCTCTCTCCAACGATGTCCACGAATGTCTAAGCTGTCCGGGACACTCCTCCTGATTGGCTGAGACACACCAGCAGCGCCATTGGCACCCACAGCTTTCAATCAAAGTCAGTCAGCCAATCAAGGGTTAAAGGGGGTAGGGCCAGGTTGGAGCTCCATGTTTGAATGGACACGGGGAGCTCTGACTCGGCTCGGGTGCCCCCATAGAAAGCGGATGGCTGAGGGGGCACTCAATAGGAGTGAGGAGCCAGGAGCAGCAAAGAGGGACCCGAGGAGAGGAGGATCGGGGCTGCTCTGTGCAAAACCAACTGCACAGAGGAGGGAATTATAACATGTTTGTTATTATTTTAATTTTTTTTTTAACGAGACTTTACAATCACTTTAAGGCGTCAGCATACCAAGACATTTTGGATAATTTCATGATCCCAACTTTGTGGAAACAGTTTGGGGATGGCCCCTTCCTGTTCCAACATGACTGCACACCAGTGCACAAATCAAGGTCCATAAAGACATGGATGAGCGAGTTTGGGGTGGAGGAACTTGACTGGCCTGCAGAGTCCTGACCTCAACCCGATAGAACACCTTTGGGATGAATAATGCCCCGTACACACGGTCGGATTTTCCGACGGGAAATGTTCGATGGGAGCTTGTTGTCGGAAATTCCGACCGTTTGTAGGCTCTATCAGACATTTTCTGTCGGAATTTCCGTCACACAAAATTTGAGATCTCAACTTTTCCGACAACAAAATCCCTTGTCGTAAATTCTGATCGTGTGTACACAATTCCGACGCATAAAGTTCCACGCATGCTCGGAATCAAGCAGAAGAGCCGCACTGGCTATTGAACTTCATTTTTCTCGGTTTGTGCGACCGTTGTGTATGCAAGACAAGTTTGAGCCAACATCCTTCGGAAAAAAAAACCATGGATTTTGTTGTATGAAAATCCTATCGTGTGTACGCCCTATAAGACTGGGATGCCATTAAAGTTCATGTGCGTGTAAAGGCAGGTGTCCCAATACTTTTGGTAATATAGTGTCTATATACTGTATGGCACGGCAATTTTTGGATGTATATTTGATAGAAGTTTTTGTATCAGAAACCATTTTCCATTTATAGTATTTTATCTGAGCTCAGATTTTTAGGATCTTATAACTTTTATGAGGATGATTAAAAGTTTCTTCCTTAACCACTTTTTTTTTTTTGCAAAGAACACAAGACAAACTGTGAAAAGAACCAGCATGTTTGGAACCAAGAAAGCCTTATGCCCCGTACACACGGTCGGACATTGATCGGACATTCTGACAACAAAATCCATGGATTTTTTCCGACGGATGTTGGCTCAAACTTGTCTTGCACACACAACGGTCACACAAAGTTGTCGGAATTTCCGAACGTCAAGAATGCGGTGACGCACAACACGTACGACGAGCGGAGAAAAGTGAAGTTCAATAGCCAGTGCGGCTCTTCTGCTTGATTCCGAGCATGCGTGGAACTTTGTGCGTCGGAATTGTGTACACACGCTCGGAATTTCCGACCACGGATTTTGTTGTCGGAAAATGTGAGATCCAGCTCTCAAATTTTGTTGTTGTCGGAAATTCCGACGGAGGATATACACGCGGTCAGGACTTCCAACAACAAGCTCCGATCGCACATTCTACGTCGGAAAGTCCGACCGTGCGTACGCTAGACGTGTGCGCCGTCAATAAATTCGTTTAGTTTCGTTCAGTTTCGTACAAAAATGAATTTGTATTTCGTAATTTGTGTCCGAAATTCAATTCGGATTCGTACGAAATACGAATTTTCGTTAGATTCGTAAACTTTTCGCAAAATAACCAAAGTTCGTTATGATGAATTTATCATTATGAGGGGCTCCCACCATCCTTGTGCTGTGCTGACTTCCTGGGTTTGTACCCCTGCTATGCTCTATATGAGGGGCTCCCACCATCCCTGTGCTGTGTTGACTACCTCTGATTGGTGAACAAAACACCAGTCACGTTTCTGTTGTTACGGAATTTGTATCCGAAATTCATTAAGGAAATTTCGTATTTCGTATAAAATTCGTAAGCATAGAAATTCCCACAGGGTTCCCACCATCCCTGTGCTGAGTTACCAGGTCTGTACACCTGATGTGCCCATTATGGAGGGTTCCCACCATCTCTGTGCTGAGTTCCCGGGTCTTTATACCCGCTGAGCCCATTATGAGGGGTTCCCACCATCCCTGTGCTGAGTTCCTAGGTCTGTACACCCGCTGTGCCCATTATGAGGGGTTCCCACCATCCCTGTGCTGAGTTCCTAGGTCTGTACACCTGCTGTGCCCATTATGAGGGGTTCCCACCATCTCTGTGCTGAGTTCCCGGGTCTTTATACCCGCTGAGCCCATTATGAGGGGTTCCCACCATCCCTGTGCTGAGTTCCTAGGTCTGTACACCCGCTGTGCCCATTATGAGGGGTTCCCACCATCCCTGTGCTGAGTTCCTAGGTCTGTACACCTGCTGTGCCCATTATGAGGGGTTCCCACCATCTCTGTGCTGAGTTCCCGGGTCTGTACACCTGATGTGCCCATTATGGAGGGTTCCCACCATCTCTGTGCTGAGTTCCCGGGTCTTTATACCCGCTGTGCCCATTATGAGGGGTTCCCACCATCCCTGTGCTGAGTTACCAGGTCTGTACACCTGATGTGCCCATTATGGAGGGTTCCCACCATCTCTGTGCTGAGTTCCCGGGTCTTTATACCCGCTGTGCCCATTATGAGGGGTTCCCACCATCCCTGTGCTGAGTTCCTAGGTCTGTACACCCGCTGTGCCCATTATGAGGGGTTCCCACCATCCCTGTGCTGAGTTCCCAGGTCTGTACACCTGCTATGCCCATTATGAGGGGTTCCCACCATCCCTGTGCTGAGTTCCCAGGTCTGTACACCTGCTATGCCAATTATGAGGGGTTCCCACCATCCTTGTGCTGAGTTCCCAGGTCTGTACACCTGCTGTGCCCATTATGAGGGGTTCCCACCATCCCTGTGCTGAGTTCCCAGGTCTGTACACCTGCTATGCCCATTATGAGGGGTTCCCACCATCCCTGTGCTGAGTTCCCAGGTCTGTACACCTGCTATGCCAATTATGAGGGGTTCCCACCATCCTTGTGCTGAGTTCCCAGGTCTGTACACCTGCTGTGCCCATTATGAGGGGTTCGCACCATCCCTGTGCTGAGTTCCCAGGTCTGTACACCTGCTGTGCCCATTATGAGGGGTTCCCACCATCCCTGTGCTAAGTTCCCAGGTCTGTACACCTGCTGTGCCCATTATGAGGGGTTCCCACCATCCCTGTGCTGAGTTCCTGGGTCTGTACACCTGCTGTGCCCATTATGAGGGGTTCCCACCATCCCTGTGCTGAGTTCCCAGGTCTGTACACCCGCTGTGCCCATTATGAGGGGTTCCCACCATCCCTGTGCTGAGTTCCTGGGTCTGTACACCCGCTGTGCCCATTATGAGGGGTTCCCACCATCCCTGTGCTGAGTTCCTGGGTCTGTACACCCGCTGTGCCCATTATGAGGGGTTCCCACCATCCCTGTGCTGAGTTCCTGGGTCTGTACACCCGCTGTGCCCATTATGAGGGGTTCCCACCATCCTTGTGCTGAGTTCCCAGGTCTGTACACCTGCTGTGCCCATTATGAGGGGTTCCCACCATCCCTGTGCTGAGTTCCCAGGTCTGTACACCTGATGTGCCCATTATGGAGGGTTCCCACCATCTCTGTGCTGAGTTCCCGGGTCTTTATACCCGCTGTGCCCATTATGAGGGGTTCCCACCATCCCTGTGCTGAGTTACCAGGTCTGTACACCTGATGTGCCCATTATGGAGGGTTCCCACCATCTCTGTGCTGAGTTCCCGGGTCTTTATACCCGCTGTGCCCATTATGAGGGGTTCCCACCATCCCTGTGCTGAGTTCCCAGGTCTGTACACCTGCTATGCCCATTATGAGGGGTTCCCACCATCCCTGTGCTGAGTTCCCAGGTCTGTACACCTGCTGTGCCCATTATGAGGGGTTCCCACCATCCCTGTGCTGAGTTCCCAGGTCTGTACACCTGCTATGCCCATTATGAGGGGTTCCCACCATCCCTGTGCTGAGTTCCCAGGTCTGTACACCTGCTGTGCCCATTATGAGGGGTTCGCACCATCCCTGTGCTGAGTTCCCAGGTCTGTACACCTGCTGTGCCCATTATGAGGGGTTCCCACCATCCCTGTGCTGAGTTCCCAGGTCTGTACACCTGCTGTGCCCATTATGAGGGGTTCCCACCATCCCTGTGCTGAGTTCCCAGGTCTGTACACCCGCTGTGCCCATTATGAGGGGTTCCCACCATCCCTGTGCTGAGTTCCCGGGTCTGTACACCTGCTATGCCCATTATGAGGGGTTCCCACCATCCCTGTGCTGAGTTCCTGGGTCTGTACACCTGCTGTGCCCATTATGAGGGGTTCCCACCATCCCTGTGCTGAGTTCCTGGGTCTGTACACCCGCTGTGCCCATTATGAGGGGTTCCCACCATCCCTGTGCTGAGTTCCTGGGTCTGTACACCCGCTGTGCCCATTATGAGGGGTTCCCACCATCCCTGTGCTGAGTTCCTGGGTCTGTACACCCGCTGTGCCCATTATGAGGGGTTCCCACCATCCTTGTGCTGAGTTCCCAGGTCTGTACACCTGCTGTGCCCATTATGAGGGGTTCCCACCATCCCTGTGCTGAGTTCCCAGGTCTGTACACCTTCTGTGCCCATTATGAGGGGTTCCCACCATCCCTGTGCTGAGTTCCCAGGTCTGTACACCTGCTGTGCCCATTATGAGGGGTTCCCACCATCCCTGTGCTGAGTTCCTGGGTTTTTAACTTTCGGGTTTGTTAACTTTTCATAACAATTACGAATGTTCGTTATCCATTTGGATCCGAAATTCGTAAACAAAATTTCGTATTTCGTACAGAATTCGTATGCATACAAATTCGCATTTCGGATCCGTACTAAACGAATCGCACATGTCTAGAGTACATGGCATAATGGGTGAAATTGGAGGCCGGCTTGCTTCGGTGGTGCAGTAAATTCGGGAATAATTGGATAATTCTCAGAAAGAACGATGTAACCAATTTCTTTTTTAATATAAGCAAAAAAATTGTATGAGGGAAATCTGCTACAAAAGGAATACATTTCGATTGAATACCTCGTACTAGATTGGACCCATTAACCTCGATCCATTACACTCGGCTCTCGTTCTTTGGATAACCACTCAACGTTAATTTCCTTTTCATTTCCCCAAACCGCTCCTCCTGTTTTTTTTTCTTCTCATCACTTACAATCATAGAGACTCTTTCAATCTGCGCCCAGGGAAGAGATTTAGAGACATTTGGTGGATGGAAAACAAGAAAAATGCAATAACTTATTACGATCTGTGGGTTTTACATACAAATCACTCATAAGTCAGTTGCCCAGTACAGAGATGCATGTGCCAAAAAAAAATACATCCTTGTTACTAACAAACAGCTGGGGATCCCGAGAGATATTACTGACTAAATATGGCCAATAACATCACCTGGGATCCCCGGCGTTGTGTTCACATTACCACGGCACCAGGGATCTGTCATTTAGCAGCGGAAGCAGCAGCAGCGTTCTTGTCATAGTGAGACAGATCCCACCAGGCTGGTCATTATGGTTGGTGATTGGGTCATTAATGCCCCCCCCCCCCCCCCCAGACGTAAATCCATCATCCTTCACGTTGTCCATCATCAGTAACCGCACCCAGCGATGTAAATCCATGAAGACTCAACACCTGATGGAATTTCCCCACTGCACTCCCACCACTAAATGACAGATCCCCGGCGCTCTGGTAATGTAAACATACGACAAGGGATCCCGGGTGATATTAATGACTAAATAGGATCATATTTAAGTCAAAGACGTCACCCAGGATCCCTCGTTGTTTGTTTACATTACAGCAGCACCAGGGGTTCAGGCAGGCAACAGGGCTGCAAATGACCACAGTAGTTGGACAGGTCCGCAGATGGGCTGGCCTCAGGGGTGTTGCTAGGAAAAGTCAGATCCCAGCACCGGGGGAAGGGGGCGGGGGGATGGTGTGTTTTACCTACCTCATTCGCACTGACCTAACTGCCATACACTAACCCACACTGACCATTACACTCACCTACCTGACATACACTGACCATTACACTTACCTACCTGACATACACTGACCATTACACTCACCTACCTGACATACACTGACCATTACACTCACCTACCTGACATACACTGACCATTATACTCACCTACCTGACATACACTGACCATTACACTCACCTACCTGACATACACTGACCATTACACTCACCTACCTGACATACACTGACCATTATACTCACCTACCTGACATACACTGACCATTACACTCACCTACCTGACATACACTGACCATTATACTCACCTACCTGACATACACTGACCATTACACTCACCTACCTGACATACACTGACCATTATACTCACCTACCTGACATACACTGACAATTACACTCGCCTACCTGACATACACTGACCATTACACTAACCTACCTGACATACACTGACTATTAGACATGTGCAATTAGTTTCGTACGCATCGAAAATTCGTACAAATTTCCGTAAATTTGTATATTTGGGAGGATCCGAAATACGAATTGCTATGCTTCCGAATTTTGTACGAAATTTTGTTTATGAATTTCGGATCCTAATTCCTAACCAACATTCGTAATTGTTACGAAAACTTAACGAACCTAAAAGTTAAAAACCCAGGAAGTCAGCACAGCACAGGGATGATGGGGGCCCCTCATAATGATAAATTCATCATAACGAACATTCCTAATTATTACGAAAAGTTAACAAACCTATTGAAAATTCTAAATTCGAATTAATTCTAATACGAAACAAAACAAATTTATTGACGGTGCAAATGTCTACTGACCATTACACTCACCTACCTGACCTACACTGACCTACCTGACCTACACTGACCATTACACTCACCTACCTGACCCACACTGACCATTACACTAACCTACCTGACCCACACTGACCATTACACTAACCTACCTGACCCACACTGACCATTACACTCACCTACCTGACCCACACTGACCATTACACTCACCTACCTGACATACACTGACCATTACACTTACCTACTTGACATACACTGACCTACCTGACCCACACTGACCATTACACTCACCTACCTGACATACACTGACCATTACACTAACCTACCTGACCCACACTGACCATTACACTCACCTACCTGACATACACTGACCATGACACTTACCTACTTGACATACACTGACCTACCTGACTCACACTGACCATTACAGTAACCTACCTGACCCACACTGACCATTACACTCACCTACCTGACATACACTGACCATTACACTCACCTACCTGACATACACTGACCATTACACTTACCTACCTGACATACACTGACCATTACACTTACCTACTTGACATACACTGACCATTACACTTACCTACTTGACATACACTGACCTACCTGACCTACCTGACCCACACTGACCATTACACTCACCTACCTGACATACACTGACCTACACTGACCATTACACTAACCTACCTGACATACACTGACCTACCTGACATACACTGACCATTACACTTACCTACTTGACATACACTGACCTACCTGACCCACACTGACCTACCTGACATACACTGACCATTACACTTACCTACTTGACATACACTGACCTACCTGACATACACTGACCATTACACTGACATACACTGACCATTACTCTAACCTACCTGACATACATTGACCTACCTGACATACACTGACCATTACACTAACCTACCTGACATACACTGACCTACCTGACATACACTGACCATTACACTAACCTACCTGACATACACTGACCATTACACTTACCTACTTGACATACACTGACCTACCTGACATACACTGACCATTACACTCACCTACCTGACATACACTGACCTACCAGACATACACTGACCCAGACTGACCATTACACTGACCTACCTGACACACACTGACCTACCTGACATACACTGACCATTACACTCACCTACCTGACACACTAACCTACCTGACATACACTGACCTACCTGACATACACTGACCTACCTGACATACACTGACCATTACACTCAGCTACTTGACATACACTGACCTACCTGACCCACACTGACCTACCTGACATGATACCCTGACCTACCTGACCACCAGACTTTAGGTGACGTGATCTCCTCCCGCAGCTCAGCCGTAGTGTGCGGCACGGACATAGAGTAGACAGCAGGGCCAGGCATTCCAGGCAGCCAGAGCCATGACACACGACAGGAGAGGAGAGCCGCCCACCCGAGCGCCAAGTGGAGATCTTCTCACAGTGGCGTGGCGGCCACATTGTAATTCCCGCCTTATGGAGCCTGCAGCGCCTATGATGGACGTGGCATGTGGACCAGTGGGACGTCCATCATAGGCGCTGCAGGCTTCAGAAATTTGCGTTCATGGCTTGAAGGGGTTAAACCTGGGTGATGCCTCCCGCCGCCTTCCGCCGCTCTTCCCGGACCTCCCGTCCCACCGGGAGACCCGAGCCAGCCGGTGCGTCCGCCGCCTAGGCTGAGACCCGAACAAAGCTGGACTCGCCCTTGATCGGGTCTCCGATGTGACGTCGCTTCCGGGATTTTAGGTTTACTCGGCTGGCAGTATTCAGAATCAACGATTTTGGCGATCTAAATACTTTTAAGTGCAAAGGAGGGAGTTGGGGTCTTTTAGACCCCCCGATCCCTCCATAAAGAGTACCCGTCACCACCTAATTCTGTCACAAGGGATGTTTACATTCTTGTTCAGGAGCAATTGAAAAAAAATGCCCAACTGCTCCTAAACGTCCGTTTACCAGCAGCAGTGTACACGAGGCCTTACTGAGCCCAAAAGGGACTTTCGAGCACATCAGCCAATCAGAATCCAGCTTTTCCTTGCTGGCACAGAGCTGCTCAAAGCTGGCTTCTTATTGGCTATTCGCCAGAGATCTGTCAACTGTTCACACTCACACTCGATGGCTAGGCACAACCTGAAATTTGTGTCATGCAACCAAACATTCTGCTGGTTACCATGGAAACTGAGAGTGGACGGAGGCGCAGTGCGGGGCTCCGATTGTCTGACGCCCCCCCCACCTTCACCGTGACCAGACCTTGAACTCCCCATCCCCATCTGCTGTCTTCAAACAGAAACCACAGGACAGGATGATGGGAGCAGCCATTGCTCCAGGCTTGTCATCCCTCCTGCATTGCTTACTGATTCACAGACCTGAAACAAGCATGCAGCCAGTGAAGACACCCAGTGTATAGAAATGGGGAGACAGGAGGGAGACTTTCCTGGGGTTTGTAGTTCTGTAGAAATGGGTAAGGCGGGAGGGGTAGAGTTGCCACCTCATCCCTTTAAATCCGAACACATATGAATTACACAGGTTCTGAGGCTAATTTAATGCAGATAAGGCACCAAGTGAATTTAATTACCACCTTAATCAGCCACAGAACCTGTGTAATTCATATGTGTTTGGTTTTAAAGGGATGAGGTGGCAACCCTAGGGAGGGGCCATGCTGGGATTTGTAGTTTTATAAAAAAAAAAAAAAAAAAGGAAAAGAAAGGAAGGGGCCATGCTGGGGCTTGTAAACCTATATAAATGAGGGGGACATGCCAGTACTTATAATTCTATAAAAATGAGGGGGGGGGGGGGCATGCTGGGACTTGTAGTTCTATAAAATTAGGTAAGACAGGAGGTGGGGGGGCATGTTGGGACTTGTAGTTCTATAAAATTAGGTGAGACAGGAGGTGTGGGGGGGGGGGGGGCATGTTGGGACTTGTAGTTCTATAAAATTAGGTGAGACAGGAGGGGGGGGGGGGGGGCATGTTGGGACTTGTAGTTCTATAAAATTAGGTGAGACAGTAGGGGGGGGGGGGCATGTTGGGACTTGTAGTTCTATAAAATTAGGTGAGACAGTAGGGGGGGGGGGGCATGCTGGGACTTGTAGTTCTAAAATTTTTGGTGAGATGGGTGCGGCCTATGCTGAGACTTGTCACTGTGTAGAAACAAGGGAGACGGGAGGGGAGCATGCTGGGACTTGTATTCTAAAGAAACAGATGAGACCAGTAGAAGGAAATGCTGCGACTTGTAGTTCCTTAGAAAAGAGTGATACAAGAGGGGGGCGTGCTGGGACTTGTAGTTCTATAAAAATAGGTGAGGCGTGAGACAGACATGCTGGGATTTGTAGTTTTATCGAAATGGGTGAGACCGGAGAAGGAGATGCTAGAGCTTGTACGTTCTATAGAAAAGAGTGAAAGGGGAGGGCATGCTGGGATTTGTAGTTCTATAAACAAAATAAGTGAGGCAGGAGTGGGTCATGCTGGGACATGTAGTTCTGTAGAAATGGGTGAGACTGGAAAGAGACATGATAGGACTTGTAGTTCTATAGAAATAGGTGTGAGAGAATGGGGACAAGCTGTGACTTGTAGTTCTATAAAAATGGGTGAGACAGAAAGGGGACATGATGGGACTTGTAGTTCTATGGAAATGGGTGAGGCAGAATGGGGACATAACGGGATTTGTAATTCTGTAGAAATGGGTGAGACAGAATGGGGACATGATGGGACTTGTAGTTCTATGGAAATGGGTGAGGCAGAATGGGGACATGATGGGACTTGTAGTTCTATGGAAATGGGTGAGATAGAATGGGGACATGATGGGACTTGTAGTTCTATGGAAATGGGTGAGGCAGAATGGGGACATGATGAGATTTATAGTTCTATAGAAATGGGTGAGACAGAATGGGGACATGGTGGGACTTGTAGTTATATAGAATTGGGAGGGGTGATAGGGATGTGCTGGGACTTGTAGTTCTGTAGTAATGTGTGAGGCAGAAGGGGGCATGCTAAAACTTGTAGGACTACTAATATTGGACATGCTGGGCCTTGTTCTGAACATCTCACTTTGCTCAGTGTAAAGTGCCTGCGGTGTCAGTTGATTCCAGCGGTACGCACTTCACCACCTCAATGTCATTGAAAATTCATCTGCTAATCAATTAAATTCAATAATTGACCAAGAAGCCGTAACAAATAACAATCACTTTTCCCCCTTCCATCACTCTCTGACTATAAGAAAGTGAATCTGCTATGAGCTATGGTGTGTTATTACCATCATATATCACAGAAAATGAGGCATTAGATCCTTGGCCACACAGTTACAACCTAATACAGTGCCTTGAAAAAGTATTCATACCCCTTGAAATTTTCCACATTTTGTCATGTTACAACCAAAAATGTAAATGTATTTTATTTGGATTCTATGTGATAGACCAACACAAAGTGGCACATACTTGTGAAGTGGAAGGAAAATGATAAATATTTTTCAAAACTTTTTACAAATAAATATCTGAAAAGTGTGGGGGGTACATTTGTATTCAGCCCCCTTTACTCTGATACCCCTAACTAAATTCTAGTGGAAACAATTGCCTTCAGAATTCACCAAATTTATAAATAGAGTCCACCTGTGTGTAATTTTATCTCAGTATAAATACAGATGTTCTGTGAAGCCCTCAGAGGTTTGTTATAGAACCTTAGTGAACAAACAGCATCATGAAGGCCAAGGAACACACCAGACAGGTCAGGGATAAAGTTGTGGAGAAGTGTAAAGCAGGGTTGGGTTATAAAAAATATTCCAAGCTTTGAACATCTCACGGAGCTCTGTTCAATCCATCATCGGAAAATGGAAAGAGTATGGCACAACTGCAAACCTACCAAGACATGGCCGTCCACCTAAACTGACCAGCCGGGCAAGGAGAGCTTTCATCAGAGAAGAGCCAAGAGGCCCATGGTAACTCTGGAGGATCTGCAGAGATCCACAGCTCAGGGGGGAGAATCTGTCCACAGGACAACTATTAGTCGTGTACTCCACAAATCTTGTCTTTATGGAAGAAGAAAGACATTGTTGAAAGAAAACCATAAGAAGTCCAGTTTGTAGTTTGTGAGAAGCCATGTGGGGGACACAGCAAACATGTGGAAGAAGGTGCTCTGGTCAGATGAGACCAAAATTGAACTTTTTGGTCTAAAAGCAAAATGCTATGTGTGGTGGAAAACTAACACTGCACATCACCTTGAACACACCATCCCCACCGTGAAACATGGTGGTGGCAGCATCATGTTGTGAAGATACTTTTCTTCAGCAGGGACAGGGAAGCTGGTCAGAGTTGATGGGAAAATGGATGGAGCCAAATACAGGACAATCTTAGAAGAAAACCTGTTATGCTGCAGACTTTTCGACCAGACTATCATACGGACTTTCTGAATGAACGGACTTACCTACACACAATCACACCAAAGTCCGACGGATTCGTACGTGATGACGTACGACCGGACTAAAATAAGGAAGTTGATAGCCAGTAGCCAATAGCTGCCCTAGCGTGGGTTTTCCTCCGTCGGACTAGCATACAGACGAGCGTGCTTTTCGATGGGAACTGGGTCCGGCGGAGTTCCGACGTAAAGATTTGAAACATGTTCCAAATCTAAAGTCCGTCAGATTTTCGACCGAAAAAGTCAGCTGCAGGTCCGATGAAGCCCACACGCGGTCGAATTGTCCGCCGGACTTGGTCCCTCGGACCAGTCCGGCCGAAAAGTCAGCTCGTTTGTACGGGGCATTAGAGTCTGCAAAAGACTTGAGACTGGGGCGGAGGTTCACCTTCCAGCAGGACAACGACCCTAAACATACAGCCAGAGCTACAATGGAATGGTTTAGATCAAAGCATATTCAGGTGTTAGATTCTCAATTGGATTTAGATCTGGACTGTGACTGGGCCATTCTGTGTCAAGATTTGAAAATCGCTGTTCAGACGCTCTCCATCCAATCTGACAGAGCTCAAGCTATTCGGAAAGAAGAATGGACAAAAATGTCCCTCTCTAGATGTGCAAAGCTGGTAGAGACATCCCCAAAATGACTTGCAGCTGTAATTGGAAGAAAGGCGGTTCTACAAATTATTGACTCCGGGGGGCGCTATACAAATGCCACCCACAGATATTTATTTGTAAAAAATGTTGAAAACCATTTATCATTTCCCTTCCACTTCACAATTATGTGCCACTTTGTGTTGGTCTATCACATAAAATCCCAATAAAATACATTTACGTTTTTGGTTTTAAACATGACATAATGTGGAAAGGGGTATGAATACTTTTTCAGGGCACTGTAATTGCTTTACATGGTATGAATTCTCCTTGTCATCTGTTTTACACACCCTAATGTTTTCTCCCTTTTAACTGACCTGAATGGCAAATTCTGACAGACACTAATGATAATACATAGGAGAACCCACACCTGATTATGCAACATTCTTAATAGGGCCGAAGTCCAGTGTATTCAGGGCAGATCATTTACCTGAACCATAAAAACCTTGTAGATTAGAGGACGGTAGATTCGTCTGGGACTGGGAATTCCACAGAGATGGTGCAGTGTGACAGGAACCCTGGAGGGAGGGAGCCGTTAAGAGGGGGGTCATCATCCTATGTAGGGGCCCCCGAGGTGCAGGAGGTGAAAGGAAGAGATTTTCATCTTACTAATAATCCAATGGAGGGTGCAGAGAGTAGCGACACATTTTATTTTTTCCAGATGGCACAAAATTATGTAGAATAAACTCAGTGGGCGTTTTGGACTGTTGAACGTCAAATGAAATGTAATGCTAAAGAACAGGCAGTGGTGATTACCTTCTGTATATCGAATGGGGTTAGGTAAACAGATCTGGGGAGCCAACATGATCTTGGGATGTGGACAGAAATATGGGGTGCATGTATAGTACTGTCCTTACATAAATCACCTGTACAGCCACTCTACAATATGGGGGCAATACGGGGCATCATACCATGAGGTTAGAATTAATTAGGATGCGGCACAAAGGACAACAGCTAAGTGAAAATCCGCTGGTGGGAGGGTTGGGGAGTGAGTTAGTGGGAAGGTTGGTAGGAAAAGTGGGAAGGATAGTGGGAGAGAGGATAGTTGGGGGTTAGTGAAATAGTTGGTTGAAGGGTTGATAGGAGGGTTAGTTGGAAGGTTGGTAGAAGGGTTGATGGAGGGGTTAATGGATAATTGTGGCAAAGGTCAGTGAAAGGGTTGGCGGGAAGTTTAGTGGCAGGGTTGGTAGGAGGGTTAGTGGAAGGTTTAGTGGGTGGGTTGTGGGAGATTTATTAGGAAGATTAGCGGAAGGGTTAGTAGAAGTGTTAGTGGGAGGGTCGGTAAGAGGATTAGTGGGAGGGTTGATTGAAGGTTGGAAGGTTGGTAGGAGGGTTGGTGGAAGGGTTGGTGGAGGGGTTAATGGATAATTGTGGCAAAGGTCAGTGAAAGGGTTGGCGGGAAGTTTATTGGCAGGGTTGGTAGGAGGGTTAGTGCAAGGTTTAGTGGGTGGGTTGTGGGAGATTTAATAGGAAGATTAGTGGAAGGGTCAGTAGAAGTGTTAGTGGGAGGGTCGGTAAGAGGATTAGTGGGAGGGTTGATAGAAGGTTGGAAGGTTGGTAGGAGGGTTGGTGGAAGGGTTGGTGGAGGGGTTAATGGATAAGTTGCTGCAGAGGTCAGTGGAAGGGTTGATGGGAAGGTTAGTGGCAGGGTTAGTAGGAGGGTTAGTGGGTGGCTTGGTGGGAGATTTATTAGGAAGATTAGTAGAAGGGTTAGTGGGAGGGTTGGTAGAAGGGTTAGTTGGAGGGTTGGTAGGGGGGTTGGTGGAAGTTTTGATGGAGGGGTTCATGGATACATTGCTGCGAAGGTCAGTGGAAGGGCTGGTGGGAAGGTTATTGGCAGGGTTAGTGGAAGGGTTAGTCGGTGGGAGATTTATTAGGAAGATTAGTGGCAGGGTTAGTAAAAATGTTAGTGGGAGGGCCAGTATAAGGATTCGTGGGAGGGTTGACAGGAGGGTTAGTGGAAAATTTAGGAAGGATTGGTAGGAGAGTTAGTAGAAGGCAGGACGCCACTGGAAGCTTTAGTGGAATGGTTAGTGAAAAGGTTCATGGGAGGATTAGTGAAATGGTTGGTTGGAGGGTTTAGTTGGAGGGTTTAGTGGGAAGGTTAGTGGACAGGTTAGTGGGAGGGTTAGTAGAAGGGTTGGTGGAAGAGTTAGTAGGGGGGTTGTTAGATGTGTTAGTGAGATGGTTTGTAAGAGGGTTAGTGGGAATTCCCCCATTCCCCCATGTCTTTTATTGCTCTCTTTCCAGCAAGTGAGAGATGGCTTTGCCATATAAAGTGTTCCCACAATGTGGTGGCCTTGCGGTCTCAGATTTCCCAGGGTACACATTGCTGCTTACAGGGCATTTCATTTACTTTAATGGGCAGGAAGCTCTTTCCCACGTGTGAAGCTAAATTTAGATCGATAGGCCGTGGCAGCCTGCGGCTTCCGCCGTGATCTCTGTCTGACTAGAAATAGAATGTCGTTGAGGACGCCGCGTTTCCTCAATGTCATGGAAACAGATTCTTATTTTGCATCCCCAGGGATGAGGGAATAGCGCCAACACGCAGCCAATCCGAGCAATGGAAAAGTATTACTGGGAGGCAGAGAGAAATAATATTAAAACAAATAATTGTAAAAGTGTTTGTACTCTGTTAACGTTTATAACGATGGAGGACGTCTTTGTGTGTTCTGTCAGTGTTCATTGCTTGGGGGGTTTTTTTTGCATCCAGCTATAGCCACGTATCAGACTGATGAAAATCACACGGTTCAGTAATCTGGCATTCTTGGAACATCATCTGCTGAGCCAAGCGAATGCACACCTCTCAACCTTAGAACTTGAGGGACCTTGACATGAAGATGACATGAGGCTACATGAGCAATGAGTATTGGCCATGGCATTAAGAGACATACCCCGGTCCCCGCTCTCACTGGGAGGAATAAATGTCTCGGTATTGGTAGGAGGAAAGTGCAATAACCCTCAGGCAGCTTGATCTGTTGGCACCTATTCATTTCCACAGGGGACACCTTGGCCAGGCAGCACCCATTCTTTGCTATGGTTGATAGCTTGACCTGGTAGCAGTCATTCACATCTATGGCAAATAGCTTGACCCTACAGCACCCATTCACTTTTGTAGTGAAATGTATAGCAAGGCCAGCGCCCATTCACTTCAATGGTAAACAGCTTGGCCCAGCAGCACCCAACCATAGACAGTATATATCTTGGCCCTGTTTCACCTGTTCACTTATATGATGGACGGCCTGGCAGCACCCATTCACTTCTATGGTAAACAGCTTAACCCAGCAGCACCCATTCACTTCAAAGGCAAATAGTTTGACCAGAGGGGTGCCCTTTTATGTTTACGGCAGCCAGTTTGCGCTGGGGCAGTCATTCACTTCTTTGGCAGGACATGTTCTGGACTTGCAGGACTGCAGGTTTTCGTTCAGATATCAGAGCAGTTTTATGGGATTCAGGACAGTTGGGGGGCATGTGAAAAAGCTGGGGAAGTATTTCTGACATCACCCTCTGTAGTCAAAGCCATAGAGGTTACTAGCTTGTGACCAGAGACTAAACTCCCATTTAGAAGCCCTATAAAAAGCTTGCTGAGGCTATCAGACTAAGGTTTTAGTGCAGGTGAGAGAATTAGCAAGTCTCTGGTTGCTCTTCACAGTGGAATGATGGCTGGCTAAGATGTGTGCATATGTTACATAGTTGGTAAGGTTGAAAAAAGACCCCAGTCCATTTAGTTCAACGTGTGGTGTGTACGTGTGCTTGTGTTTATGTCAATAATACAATGTATATCCCTGTATGTTTGTGGTTGTTAAGGTGCCCATCTTTTATACTATCGATGCTCCCCGCTGATACCACTGCTTGTGGAAGAGAATTCCACATCCTTACCCCTCTGACAGTAAAGAACCCCCTAAGCCAGGGTTTCTCAACCAAGGTTCTATAGAACGCTTAGGTTCCTCTAGTCTAGAGGTTTGAAGAAGGGTTTTCCGGCGCTCAGATTTTGTGATGTCAGGAATGGAATGGTATAATGATGGTTCTAATAGTACATTAATGTTAGAACAAAAAGGGGGGAGAAAGAGGAGGCAGCCATCCTCAGAGGGTGTCCATAGCCTCTTTGAGCATAGCACTGAAAAGGGAAGGGGGGTGTGGAGGCGCCAACTCTGCTGACACTGTCATATTGTGAAGGTGTAATACATACACTTACTGGTAAGTCGGTTCAGATAGGATGACGATGTCCATCGGGGGTTGTATTGTCCTGGGATGTGCTGGTGTGCAGGCTTCACTGGCAGTCCTTCACCTCAGGGGATGTTGGTTCCTGGTTGAAAAAGGCTTACAGCGGTGTCCAGTATGTGGAATCTCCACGCTAACCACCCTGGAACGCAGAAGCGGAAGTGACATCAGCGGTGCACAGGAAGTGTCCAGACACAGATAGAAGATAATACAGGCTACGCGCTCGGGGCTCACAGCTCCTTCTACTGGCCTGTTTGCTCTCAGGAGGAGAGCGACTTAAATAGCAGTAAATTCCGCGTTCCAGGGTGGTTAGCGTGGAGCTTCCACATACTGGACACCGCTGTAAGCCTTTTTCAACCAGGAACCAACATCCCCTGAGGTGAAGGACCGCCAGTGAAGCCTGCACACCAGCACATCCCAGGACAACACAACCCCCGATGGACATCGCCACCCCATCTGAACCGACTTACCAGTAAGTGTATGTATTACACCTTCACCATATGACAGTGTCAGCAGAGTTGGCGCCTCCACACCCCCCTTCCCTTTTCCTCTAGAGGTTGCTAGGGGTTCCTGGAGCAATGTTCAATTTTTGCCTCTCAGGTAAGTTCTCAAGGACACCATTGATCTTTTTTAGTTATCTATAAGGGGGTAATTCTTCCCAATAACCACAAGTGTAAGAAGCATTCTTCTCATTGACAATTACACTAACGTATGATGAGTTGTAGATTTTTCATTTTTAGCAGGGGTTCCCCAAGACCGGATAATTATTTCCAAGATTTCTCTATGATGAAAAGGTTGAGAAAGGCTGCCCTAAGCAGTTTGAGGTTAAAACGCTTCTCTTCCAATTTCAGTGAATGGCCATCCGTCTTTTTAAATTCCCTTTCACTGAAAAGTTTTTTCCTATACTAGGGTCACTAGTACGGTATTTATACATCGCTATCATATCTCCTCTCAAGCATCCCCTCTCCAGGGAGAATAAGTTCAGTGCTTGTAGTCTTTCCCCATAGCTAAGATCCTCTAATCCCTTTATTAGCTTTGTTGCTCTTCTCTGGACTCTCTTCAGTTCCAGCACATCCATCCTGAGGACTGGTGCCCAGAACTGCATACTCCAGGTGCGGCCAGACCAGAGTCTTGTAAAGCAAGAGAATTATCATTTTATCTCTGCAGTGAATCCCCTTTTTGATGCCAATATTCTGTTGGCTTTGTTAGCAGCAGCTTGGCATTGCCTGCCATTGCTGAGCCTATCATCTACTAGGACCCCGAGGTCCTTCTACATCCTGGATTCCCCCAGAGGTTCTCCCCCCTAGCGAGTAACTTGTGTTCGTGTTTTTAGCACCCAAATGCATTACTTTACATTTTTCAACATTAAACCTCATTTGCCATGTAATTGCCCACCCCATTATTTTATTTAGGTCTTCTTGTAAGGTTTCCACATCCTGCAGAGAAGTTATTGCCCTGCTTAGCTTTGTATCATCCGCAAATACTGAGATTGAGCTATCTAGCTCATCCTCTATATTGTTTATGAATAAATTAAACAGAATTGGCTCCAGGACAGATCCTTGGGGGACCCCACTTACCACACCGGACCATTCCGAGTATTCGCTATTTATCACCACCCTTTGGACCCGCCCCTGTAACCAGTTTTCTATCCAGGTACATACCGTATGGTCCATGCCGACAGACTTCCGTTTGTAAAGTAAACGTTTGTAGGAAACTGTATCAAATGCCTTTGCAAAATCCAGCTACACCACGTCCAACAGCCTTCCTTTACAGTGAGGGGAAAAAAGTATTTGATCCCTTGCTTTGTACATTTGCCCACTGACAAAGAAATGATCAGTCTATAATTTTAATGGTCTTTTTTTTAACAGTGAGAGACAGAATAACAACACAAATATCCAGAAAAATGCATTTAAAAAAGATATAAATTGATTTGCATTTTAATGAGTGAAATAAGTATTTGATCCCCTATCAATCAGCAAGATTTCTGGCTCCCAGGTGTCTTCCATACAGGTAACGAGCTGAGATTAGGAGAACGCTCTTAGACTCGGTTCACACAGGGGCGGCACGACTTGCAGGTCGCCTCACCGAGGCGACCTGACATGACTGCCACGGCGACTTACAAAACGACTTCTGTATAGAAGTCTATGCAAGTCGCCCCAAGTTGCCCCCAAAGTAGTACAGGAACCTTTTTCTAAGTCGGAGCGACTTGCGTCGCTCCAATTAGAACGGTTCCATTCTACAGAACGGGAAGCGACTTGTCAGGCGGCTAGGCAAGTCGCCCCTGTGTGAAACGGCTCTTAAAGGGAGTGCTCCTACTCTCAGCTTGTTACCTGTATAAAAGACACCTGTCCACAGAAGCCATCAATCAATCTGATTCCAATCTCTCCACCATGGGCAAGACCAAAGAGCTGTCCAAGGATGTCAGGGACAAGATTGTAGACCTACACAAGGCTGGAATGGGCTACAAGACCATCGCCAAGCAGCTTGGTGAGAGGGTGACAACAGTTGGTGCGTTTATTCGCAAATGTAAGAAACACAAAATAACTGTCATTCTCCCTCATTCTGGGGCTCCATGTAAGATCTCACCTTATGGAGTTTCGATGATTATGAGAATGGTGAGGAATCAGCCAAGAACTACACGGGAGAATCTTGTCAATGATCTGAAGGCAGCTGAGACCAGGGGGCGGACTGGGCCGGGGGGCAGGGTGGCCAGGGGCGCCTACACATGAAAACGTAGGTTGAGATACACATGTAACATATTACCGTGCACGCTGGATTGGGAGCAACACAAGACCTCTTCTGTAACACTAAACGGATACCTATAGGGGGCTTTTGAAGTGTCACCTATAGAAAATATAGGGTACTGAAGTTTTTCGCCATTTCATCCAAAATTAAGGTTTGACATGTTGGATCTTACTCAGTGCAGCCTCGTCTTTGATATATTACCAAAAAATTGGGTAATTTATTGCGTTTGTTTGCTCTAAAATTCACTTTAATGTGTTTTTTTACAGAAATTTTGAGTTTCCTAGACCCTTGTGGTAATAACGTGTGACATAAAAAATTGAAAATATCACTATTTTATTTTATAGAGTGTCTGCTTTCAGGAAATATATGTTTTGGGGTTTTGTGTAATCTTCGGGTCTAAAATGATTTTTTTAACCGGTTCTTGACAGGGCATTTTCACCCCCTTCCTTCCCAGACCAATTTTTAGTTTTCAGCGCTGTCGCACTTTAAATGACAATTGCGCGGTCGTGCGACGTTGTACCCACACAAAATTGACGTCCTTTTTTTCCCACAAATAGAGCTTTCTTTTGGTGGTATTTGATCACCTCTGCGGTTTTTATTTTTTGCGCTATAAACAAAAGAAGATCGACAATTTTGAAAAAAACACAATATTATTTACTTTTTGCTATAATAAATATCCCAATTTAAAAAAAAAAAAATTTTTTTCTCAGTTTTGGCCGATACGTATTCTTCTACATATTTTGGTTTGCGCAAAAGTTATAGCGTCTACAAAATACGGGATAGATTTATGGCATTTTTTAAAAAAAATTATTTATTTATTTTTTTTACTAGTAATGGCGGCGATCGCGATTTTTTTTCGTGACTGCGACATTATGGCAGACACATCGGACACTTTTGACACATTTTTGGGACCATTCCGCCGGGCACCCGCGATTGCCCTTTAACCGGGCCGGACCGTGGATCTGTGTGTGTAAACACAGCATTGATCGCTGTATAAATGTAAATGGTCCCAAAAATGTGTCAAAGTGTCCGATGTGTCCGCCATAATGTCGCAGTCACGAAAAAAAATCACATGCACCGGGTCCCGAACAACGCTGCGGGCGCGCGCACGCGTCCCCTAGATGGCCGGGGAGCCCAGGCCGTCATATGACGTCCACCCAGGATGGGAGATCCCATCTGTGGACGTCATTTTACTATGGCCGGGTAGTGAAGTGGTTAAACATGTGTGCAAAAAATGGCCCTGGCAATGAAAAGGTAAATTTACATGGATGACGAAATTGGCAGGTGGGAGTTGGGAGGAGGCAGGGAAGAGGTAGAGTGGGGCCGAGTCGCTCCACCATGGGCCTCTGGGTTATACTTGCCCCTGGGCCAAAAGTTGGCAGTGGAGGGCCACATTGTCCTCCCCCCACCTTTTGTAGTTATGGAAAACCTTAGACTGTTTTCCCCGATCAATCACTTTGCCACCACTGGCTTTATGGGCCACTTGACCGGACTTGCCCCCCAGGCCTAAGGTTGCCAGTCCTCCCCTGGCTATGCCGTGAAGGACTGAAATCCTGCAGCACCCGCAAGGGTTCCCCAGGTCAAAAAAGCACATGTACAGGCCTGTCTGAAGTTTGCTAATGAACATCTGAATGATTCCGAGGAGAACTGGGTGAAAGTGTTGTGGTCAGATGAGACCAAAATCGAGCTCTTTGGCATCAACTCAACTCGCCGTGTTTGGAGGAGGAGGAATGCTGCCTATGACCCCAAGAACACCATCCCCACCATCAAGCATGGAGGTGGAAACATTATGCTTTGGGGGGGGTTCTTCTGCTAAGGGGACAGGACAACTTCACCGCATCAAAGGGACGATGGACGGGGACATGTACTGTCAAATCTTGGGTGAGAACCTCCTTCCCCCAGCCAGGGCATTGAAAATGGGTCGTAGATGGGTATTCCAGCATGACAATAACCCAAAACACACGGCCAAGGCAACAAAGGAGTGGCCCAAGAAGAAGCACATTAAGGTCCTGGAGTGACCTAGCCAGTCTCCAGACCTTAATCCCATAGAAAATATGCAGAGGGAGCTGAAGGTTCGAGTTACCAAAGGTCAGCCTCGAAACCTTAATGACTTAGAGAGGATGGAGTGGGACAAAATCCCTCCTGAGATGTGTTCAAACCTGGTGGCCAAACTACAAGAAATGTCTGACCTCTGTGATTGCCAAGTGTTACTTGTACTAAATACTAAGTCAAGGGGTCAAATACTTATTACACTCATTAAAATGCAAATCAAGTTATAACTTTTTTTAAATGCGTTTTTCTGGATATTCTGTTTCTCACTGTTAAAATAAGCCTACCGTTAAAATTAACGACTGATCATTTCTTTGTCAGTGGGCAAACGTACAAAATCAGCAGGGGATCAAATACTTTTTTCCTTCACTGTATCACTTCCTCGTAGAACGATAATAGATTGGTCTGGCAAGAACGATTCTGTTTTCATTATTAAAATATGCGACTCCAACATTGATGTACATGTAGGATGATCTGCACAGATCTCTGCTCCATATATCTGGCCACGTACAGCGGTGATGATCGTATATTACTAGCAAGTAAAATGGGAACATCTTTTTTACCAATGGGACTAAAATTCCCATTCAGAGGGTAATTCTGATTGTATCTCACCCCCACCCTGTGCTCGCTTATCTGTGCCAAGTCCAATACAGGAGAATTATTTGTCATGGCTGGAATCCAAACTAGGATCATAACTAATCAATTCCTCTCCATTACACATATGGAGCGGGCAGAGCGTGAAAAATCGATGAGGGTGGTGAAGCCTCTATGGAGTAAAGACAGCTGTATGTGAATGGAAAGGTCCCCTTCAGATGAATTATTATAAAGAGATTTATTATTATTTCTGATAAAATTGTCACAATTAACTTCCATTCATAGATGTAAACAAGTACAAGTCGGACATGTTCTCAGAATAAGCCCCAACTTGGCCACAACCCTGATCCTACCCAATTGTGTGACCACAGCAAAGTAATTTTCGCTATTTTCACACTAACCTTCCTCCCCACTAATCAGGAGGCAGGACGTCAGACCTGTGGGGGGTGCCAGAGCCGCAATCCGCTCGCGGGGTGAGGGGGATGCTGCCAGAACCACGAGCCGCGATTAGGAAGGGGGGGGGGACAGTGGCTGCATTTGATGGGCACAAGTGGCTGCATTTGATGGGCACAGGTGACACAAGTGGCTGCGTTAGATGGGCACAAGTGGCTGCGTTTGATGGGCACAAGTGGCTGCATTTGATGGGCACTGGTGGCTAGATTTCATGGGCACAAGTGGCTGCATATGATGGGTACAAGTGGCTGCATTTGATGGGCACAAGTGGCTGCATTTGATGGGCACAAGTGGCTGCATTTGATGGGCACAGGTGGCTAGATTTCATGGGCACAAGTGGCTGCATATGATGGGTACAAGTGGCTGCATTTGATGGGCACAGGTGGCTGCATTTGATGGGCACAAGTGGCTGCATTTGATGGGCACAGTGGCTGCATATGATGGGCACACGTGGCTGCGTTTGATGGGCACAATGGCTGCATTTTATGGGCACAGCGAGGCTGCAATTGATGGGGGGGGGGGTCAGTATTTTTCAGTTTGTTTGCGCCCCCCCAAAAATTTTGAGCACCAGCCATCACTGATACTGTATAGCCTCATCATTCAGGTGTTGATGATCGGTTTCAATGCCAATCCTTGGTGGCTCTGTTGGATGTACGTTAGGCTACTCATAGCAGACTGAAGTCGATAAATCTCCTTTCTAAAGGAAAAAATAACAATTCTTACAGCTGATTCACTGAAATTTGCCAAAAATGCTACTAAAATGTAATCTTTATCTTTCATCCACAAGGTTTCTAGTTCTGCTGATAACTTACTTCACCCCAAACTGGAGCTGGAGAAGAGGCATTTGCTGTTTTCGTCTACTCCTGACATCCACGTCACCCATTTCAAAGCTGTGTTTGTATAACCCGGAGGGCAGTGACAACTATTTAGCGGTGAAATCGAATCCACCAGAATAGAGTGCATTCTTTTTTCTGGGACACAGCGTTCATTGACCCAGCAGGGTATTATACCCGGGTGCTGCTCTGCCATCCATAGTGGGTGTCACAGGTACCAGAAGGCATTAGAGGTTGGACGGTGCTATTTGATAATTAATAAGACTGATATGGCACAGGCGCTCTGCTCATTAACTAAAAATCTCTTCTCAGTGTGACATCTGTCTGCGTCCGTCATTTAATAGGCCGTTGTGACACCAGGCTGCTGAAATATTAAAGGGTGACACCGAGCGCCCACCAGCTGTCATTGGAACCGATATATAGATATGAGAACTGGATTCTGTTAGTATGGAGTCAGCCCCACCTACTCCAGGGTTATCTGTCCCCAGCATATGACCAGTGACATTGTCCAAGTGGCAATGAAGGAACCCTGCTCTGTAAATAAGTACATTACCTGTCTCACCTACTGAAAAACATCCATGATCAGTGACCCCTTTCACTGTCAATGGCAAATGACAATCTGGAGGCAGGTAATCCTGGAGCATAGCCTGATACAAGGTGGTTCTCTTTGTTTCTCAGTTAGGGGTCCTCTGTGTCATGGCCCACCAATAGGATGCAGGAATCTGGACCCTTGAGAAAGAGCTCAGTTGAGTTGTCAGTTGAATGAGGCCCAAGGCAGTGAAGATACTCTGAGATATGAAAAATGGTGGCCCTCTGTTCTTAGAGAGACACAAGTGGTGTGGTGTTTCTTCCCCACTCCACTAAACATGGGGTTATGTCTGTATCTGCTACAGTTCCCTTCCAGAAAGAGGAAAAAACTCTCCAACAGGGATACAGATGACCATAAAAAATCCCTTGCAGAGGCTCTCACCCTTCTCTGGTCTGTCTAGAACAGTGGTCTCCAAACTGTTCCCCGGGGGGGCCGGAGGTGGCCCTTTCTATGCTACGGTCTGGCCCTTGAGGCACTATTCTCCCACTGACATCAACAATGGGGCACCATTTCTCTCATTGACACCAACAATGGGCCTCCCAATGATACAAATGATAGGGCACTATTCCTCCAACTAATACCAGATGTGGTGATGGCCACTGTCCAGTCCCCCCTAAAGTCTGGAGGAAAAAAAAACTGGCCCTTTCTTTAGAAAGTTTGGAGACCCCTGGTCTAGAAGAACACAAAAAGCTTTGGTTGAAGTTGAACTATTTTAATTTAACACAATTTCAAAGTTATCTAAACACTACATAATTTTCCCAAGGGAGGTGGATGACAGGGAGGTATCGGGAAATTAGGCGAACACAAGGGAGGTGGCTGGGATGAGAGACAAAGGCCAGGGAGGCAGGTGGGAGCAAGGTGACAGGAAATGAAGACGGATTGGGGGGAGGCGCCAGGAAAGGAAGACGGATTGGAGGAAGGTGCCAGGAAAGGAAGACGGATTGGAGGGAGGTGCCAGGAAAGGAAGACGGTTTGGGGGGAGGTGCCAGGAAAGGAAGACGGATTGGAGGGAGGTGCCAGGAAAGGAAGACGGATTGGAGGGAGGTGCCAGGAAAGGAAGACGGTTTGAGGGGAGGTGCCAGGAAAGGAAGACGGATTGGAGGGAGGTGCCAGGAAAGCAAGAGGGATTGGAGGGAGGTGCCAGGAAAGGAAGACGGATTGGAGGGAGGTGCCAGGAAAGCAAGAGGGATTGGAGGGAGGCGCCAGGAAAGCAAGAGGGATTGGAGGGAGGTGCCAGGAAAGGAAGACGGATTGGAGGGAGGTGCCAGGAAAGGAAGATGGATTGAAGGGAGGCGCCAGGAAAGCAAGAGGGATTGGAGGGAGGTGCCAGGAAAGGAAAACGGATTGGAGGGAGGTGCCAGGAAAGGAAGACGGATTGGAGGGAGGCGCCAGGAAAGGAAGACGGATTGGAGGGAGGCGCCAGGAAAGGAAGACGGATTAGAGGGAGGTGCCAGGAAAGGAAGACGGATTGGAGGGAGGCGCCAGGAAAGGAAGACGGATTGGAGGGAGGTGCCAGGAAAGGAAGACGGATTGGAGGGAGGTGCCAGGAAAGGAAGACGGATTGGAGGGAGGCGCCAGGAAAGGAAGGCGGATTGGAGGAAGGTGCCAGGAAAGGAAGACGGATTGGAGGGAGGTGCCAGGAAAGGAAGACGGATTGGAGGGAGGCGCCAGGAAAGGAAGGCGGATTGGAGGGAGGCGCCAGGAAAGGAAGGCGGATTGGAGGAAGGTGCCAGGAAAGGAAGACGGATTGGAGGGAGGTGCCAGGAAAGGAAGACGGATTGGAGGGAGGCGCCAGGAAAGGAAGACGGATTGGAGGGAGGTGCCAGGAGAGGAAGACGAATTGGAGGGAGGTGCCAGGAGAGGAAGACGGATTGGAGGGAGGTGCCAGGAGAGGAAGACGGATTGGAGGGAGGTGCCAGGAGAGGAAGACGGATTGGAGGGAGGTGCCAGGAGAGGAAGACGAATTGGAGGGAGGTGCCAGGAGAGGAAGACAGATTGGAGGGAGGTACCAGGAGAGGAAGACGGATTGGAGGGAGGCACCAGGAAAGCAAGACGGATTGGAGGGAGGCACCAGGAAAGCAAGACGGATTGGAGGGAGGTGCCAGGAAAGGAAGACGGATTGGAGGGAGGTGCCAGGAGAGGAAGACGGATTGGAGGGAGGTGCCAGGAAAGCAAGAGGGATTGGAGGGAGGTGGCAAAAAAGGAAGACAGAAGGCAGGGAAGCAAATGGGAGGAAGATGGCAGGGAAGAGAGAGATAGGAAGGAGTTGGCAGGGAAGGGAGATGAAGGGCAGGGTGGTGGATGGGAGGTTGCAGGGAAGGGAAATTGAGGGTAAGGAGGTGGATGGATGGCAGGGCAGTGTCAGGAATAGGGGATGGAGGGGATGGAGGTAGCAGAGAAGGGAGGTGGATGAGAGTCAAATAGTGGAGAAGGGAGACGAACGGGAGAAAGGGAGAAACGGGAGAAAGGTGGATGCAAAGGGGGTGGCAAGGGTAGAAAAATGGAGGGCAGCGAGTTGAATAAGATTAAATGGGGCAGGGCAGGGAGACAGAGGGCAGGGTGGTGGCAGGGAAAAGAGATGGAGGGCAGGGAAAGAGGTCGGTGGGCGGGGAGTCAGATAGGAGGGGAGACAGAGGGCACAGAAGTGGACAATAGGTGGCAGAGATGAAGAGAGATACTGGGGAACGGGGCGGACGGCAGGGGAGTGGACAAGAGGGAAGTGGCAGGGAAAGAGTACAAAGCACGGTGAAGGAAGGCAGATAAGAGGAGGGGGAGGGGGCAGAGTGCAGGGAAGATGGCAGCGATGGAAGGCCATCAAGTCTGTCCTTCCCCAGAGGAAGATGTACACGAGGAGGCGGATGGGAGGGAGGTGGCTGGGGAAAAAAAGAGGAGGCTGGAAGGAAGGTGGAAAGGAATAGGCAGTGGGAAAAGCAGTGAGGAAGGGAAGCAGGAGGCAGACAGGAAATAGGTGTCAGGAATGGAGGGGGATGGGAGACAACAGGGACACAGAGGGCAGACATGAGGAAAGAAAAAGGAGAACACAGCATTTCCCGTGGGAATTTCCGGAAGGATGGAATGTTCCAGGTAATGAGGTCACATAATTCAGCTGAGTGATGAGATCCCAGAGGACGGCCGCCATTCACACTGTGTTCAACTAATTACTTAGCACACACACTGCGCCGAGTCCTAATAAACATGAACTTCACCCGCTGCAAGTTGCGAGTAGGCTTCAATACTTCTTGAAACTTGTTGAAAGCCTGCTGAAGCCTGCTATCAGTTTGCCTAAAGTGGCAATCTACATTCACATTAGGATTTGTATTCAACGTTTACAAACTGGAGTTGAATGGTACTTTTAAAGCTTCAACAAAGCTTGCTGAAAGCTCTGCTAATGCTTTGACGAAGCTTGCTGTTCACACTGCTCTTATACAAGCTAAAGCCAATGTGAAACAGGCAGTAGGCAAGGGAGGTATACAGGCAGTGGATGGTTAAATAAGGGGAAAAAAATCATATATATACACACAGGGCACCCGGTACACTACACATAGGACACCCCGTACACATTGCATACAGCACACCCATGTACACACTGTACACAGGACTACCCGTGCACACAGCACACCCCGTACACATTGCACACAGCACCCCCCCACACACACACACATTGCACACAGCACCCCCCCCACACACACACATTGCACACAGCACCCCCCCCCCCACACACACACACACACATTGCACACAGCACACCCCGTACACATTGCACACAGCACACACACCCCCCCCCACACACACACACTACACACAGCACACCCCATACACACAGCACACCCCCATACACACTGCACACGGGACATTCCGTACACACTGAACACAGCACACCCCGTACACACTGCACACGGGACATCCCGTACACACTACACACCCCGTACACACTGAACACAGCACACCCCGTACACACTGCGCACCCTGTACAAACTGCACACAGGACATCCCGTACACACTGCACACCCCGTACACACTGCACACAGCACACCCTGTACACATTGGGCACACAGAACACGCTGTACACACTGAACACCCCGTACACACTACACACAGCCCACCCCATACATACTGCACACAGGACATCCTACACACACCATACACACTGCACACAGCACACCCAGTACACATTGCACACAGCACACACCGTACACACTGCACACAGGACACCCTGTACACACTGCACACAGGACACCCCGTACACACTGCACACAGGACACCCCGTACACATTGCACACAGGACACCCCGTACACATTGCACACAGGACACCCCGTACACACTGCACACAGGACACCCTGTACACACTGCACACCCATATACACTGTACACAGGACACTCTGCACACCCATACACAATACACACTGCACACAGGACACTCTGCACACCCATACACACTGCACACAGGACACCCCGTACACACTGCACACAGGACACCCCGTACACACTGCACACAGGACACCCAGTACACACTGCACACAGGACACTCCGTACACACTGCACACAGGACACCCCGTACACATTGCACACAGGACACCCCGTACACATTGCACACAGGACACCCAGTACACACTGCACACAGGACACCCCGTACACACTGCACACAGGACACCCCATACACATTGCACACAGGACACCCCGTACACACTGCACACAGGACACCCCGTACACACTGCACACCCATACACACTGCACACAGGACACCCTGTACACACTGCACACCCATACACACTGCACACAGGACACCCTGCACACAGGACACCCTGCACACCCATACACACTGCACACAGGACACCCCGTACACACTGCACACAGGACACCCAGTACACACTGCACACAGGACACTCCGTACACACTGCACACAGGACACCCAGTACACACTGCACACAGGACAGCCCGTACACATTGCACACAGGACACCCTGTACACACTGCACACAGGACACCCCATACACACTGCACACAGGACACCCTGTACACACTGCACACCCATACACACTGCACACAGGACACCCTGCACACCCATACACACTGCACACAGGACACCCCGTACACACTGCACACAGGATACCCAGTACACACTGCACACAGGACACCCCGTACACACTGCACACAGGACACCCAGTACACACTGCACACAGGACACCCCGTACACACTGCACACAGGACACCCAGTACACACTGCACTCAGGACACCCATACACACTGCACACAGCACACCCCGTACACACTGCACACAGGACACCCTGTACACACTGCACACCCATACACACTGCACACAGGACACCCTGTACACACTGCACACCCATACACACTGCACACCCCGTACACACTGCACACAGCACACCCCGTACACACTGCACACAGCACACCCCGTACACACTGCACACAGCACACCCCCGTACACACTGCACACAGGACTTGGTGCAGCGGGTGAAGTTCATGTTTATTAGGACTTGGCATAGTGTGTGATAAGTAATTAGTGAACACAGTGTGAAAGACGGCCGTCCTCTGGGATCTCATCAATCTTATGTGTCCTCATTACACAGAATGTTCCATCCTTCCGGGACTTCTCTCACAGGAAATGCTGTATTCTCCGAGAGTCCCAGGGATGGCAGAAGCAGGTCTGTGCTGTGGATCTGCCCTGGCTCCCCTCCTCTGCCAGGAAACACGGGGGCACCGATCATCTCTTCCGTAAAAATACTACTTGTCTGGCTGTCTTACTGGTCCTCTGTGCTACAATCACTGCCCAGCTACTGAATCATAGCTCCTGACTTTACTTACCCTCAGTCAATGGCTCAGAAACAACTGAAGAATGAGGATCACCATTTGAGCCAGGCAGCAAGCATTTTTCCGAAGGAGATCAGCAATGGCAGCTTCCATATTTCTCTATAAAAACTTTCCTTTTAAGTGAACTATATATATATATATATATATATATATATATATATAGTAACGCTAAGGCAGGGTTGTCATTGTCCTCTGTGCACCATTCTAGGGCGCCGAACCGCCAACACGTCATGATAAATAGAGACGCCCCAGACTCTCTCCACATCCAGCCGTACAATAAAAGTGAGCGCCGCTTCCCCACAGCATGTTCAGGTACCGTGCTGTGCCTACTCTGTCATTGTCACCGTGTCCTGTTCCTGCGGCAGGGTCTCGATTTCGCCATGGTAACCAATACAACGCACGGCTGCACTATCGCGTCCATGGTGGAATCCTCTGACAAGAAATGCGAATGGCAGAATCGTTATCGCAGCACCCGAACTACTGTATATATTGCCACGTGCAGCCTGGACCTGGCAACCAGGGGGGGGGGGGGGGACCGGCAGGACAGGCCTGATTATAATAGCAGCTTTATCTTGCCAACCAAGCCGGTGTGGACGGATTTGATAGGGGTCATCCAACGTTTATTGGACCTGCAGTTGACCTGCATTCGGGCAGGTTTAGCATTCCCATAGGGTTGCATGTCCCACCTATGTGGAAGGTGATGGACTGAGCTAGTGGTGGTGGTGGTAGGATCATAGGCGTGCGCACAGGGTGTGCCAGGTGTGCCTGGGCACACCCTAATCACCCTGTGCTGGGCAGATTTCCCTTGCTGCTTGGCTGCAGAGAAAGGGACTGGGGAATATCTGTCCTTAGTCCCTTTCCCTCTCTCAAAAGTGAGACATCAGGGGGTCTGTTTAGACCCATGATATTTCACCAAAGCCCCCCCCCCCCCCCCCCCCAATGCAGCTCCTAAAAAAATTGTAAAAAAAAGTAATAAAAACATTTTTGTAAAAAATTATAAAATTGTAAAAAAGTAATAATAAAAAATATATATAAAAATAAACTACTGACACCAATCTCTGCCCTTCTGACACTGTCCACTGCTGTACCTACACTGTCCATTGCCCTACTGCCCTATAAATACACTATATGCACACATATGAGCTTTGGGGTGCACATCCTAATGCAATAGACTGCGCACACCTATGGGTAGGATCCAGCGAGATCTATGTGATGGCCTGTTGCTCTGCATGCTGGAAAAGATGCAACAAGTCTCTATAAGTTCTATGAATTTCCAGCATGCTGGGTGTGACTTTAGATTAAATATGACTGCTCTGGGAATTTTTGATCATTCTTCCAGAAGCGCATTTGTGAGGTCAGGCACTGATGTTGGACGAGAAGGCCTGGCTCACAGTCTCTACTGTAATTCATCCCAAAGGTGTTCTATCAGGTTGAGGTCAGGACTCTGTGCAGGTCAGTCAAGTTCCTCCACCCCAAACGCGCTCATCCATGTCTTTATGGACCTTGCTTTGTGCACTGGTGCGCGGTCATGTTGGAACAGGAAGGGACCATCCCCCAAACTGTTCCTGCAAAGTTGGGAGCATGAAATTGTCCAAACTGTCTTGGTTTGCTGATGCCTTAAGGCCCCATTCACACCTGAGCGTAGCGTTTTCAGGCAGAAAGTCGCGCGATTTTGTACAGGTCAAAAGGTCACTAATGTAAAAAGCAGAAAAACGCTCAAATCTGTCTAAAAAAGAGTTCCAGCACTTGTTTGAGCTTCAGGCGTTTTGGAGCTTCTGGCTTCAGGAGTTTTGGAGTGGAGATGTGAACCATCTCCATAGAGAATAATTGATTTTTTTTCCCCTCCGCCGTTTTGTAGCTTCACGCTTCAAGCTACAAAACGCTCAGGTGTGTACGGGGCCTAAGAGTTTCCTTCACTGGAACTAAGGGGCCAAGCCCAACCCCTGAAAAACAAACCCCACACCATAATCCCCCCTCCACCAAATGATTTGGACCAGTGCACAAAGCAAGGTCCATAAAGACATGGATGAGCGAGTTTGGGGTGGAGGAACTTGACTGGCCCCCATCCCTACAGTAAACCATTGCGCCCAGGGCAGCCGCCCACCCCTTGTCCCCACCCTGCCTGTTAGTCAGGGACTGACCTGCACAGAGTCCTTGCTTTGTGCACTGGCCCAAATCATTTGGTGGAGGGGGGATTATGATGTGGGGTTGTTTTTCAGGGGTTGGACTTGGCCCCTTAGTTCCAGTGAAGGGAGCTCTTAAGGCGTCATCATACTAAGACATTTTGGACAATTTCATGCTCCAAACTTTGTGAGAAACAGTTTGGGGATGACCCCTTCCTGTTCCAACATGACTGCGCACCAGTGCACAAAACAAGGTCCACAAAGACATGGATGAACGAGTTTGGGGTGGAGGAACTTGACTGGCCTGCACAGAGTCCTGACCTCAACCCGATAGAACACCTTTGGGGTGAATTAGAGCTCAGACTGCGAGCCAGGCCTTCTCGTCCAACATCAGGGCCTGACCTCACAAATGCGCTTCTGGAAGAATGGTCAAACATTCCCATAGACACACTTCTAAACCTTGTGGACAGCCTTCCCAGAAGAGTTGAAGCTGTTATAGCTGCAAAGGGTGGGCCAACTCAATATTGAACCCTACGAACTAAGACTGGGAGGCCATTAAAGTTCATGTGTGTGTAAAGGCAGGCGTCCCAATACTTTTGACAATATGGGGTATATTTATAGGTGTCTAATAAGGAAATAGCGTCAGCAGATTGCGCAGCTTAAAAATTTAGTGTCGGCATATTGGGCGGAATTAAAGTAGTAAGAGCTAAACATCAAAAGCAAGATGTTTGAGGGCTTGCTGCACGCTCCCCCTTCCTTACGACTTGAGTCAAATATGACTTTAATGATGCCTGGACTCAAAGACAGATCAAAAATATATATATATTTATAGGTGTCTAATGAAGAAATAGTGTCAGCGGATTGCGCAGCTTAAAAAGTCAGTGTCAGCACGTTGGGTGGGCGGAATGAATTATATTTGACTGAAGCCCTGAGGAAGGAGGGTGTGCGAGTTCTGAAACGTGTTGATTTTTTTTTTTTTGTACACCGCTAATCATCCAATAAGCTATCTTTGTAGACTTTATTACCATTGGTGTGGCACCTTTACTGCTTTCTGTGTATCCGGATCCTTCTGGAGACCCCCCTCCAGGAGCCTTCATGGGAGAAGCCTTTGCAAAGAAATCCAGCTTAATAATAAAAAAAAAGATGGCCGCTCACAGCTTTGAACATTGGTGATGGGAGATCTAGTGCCTCTTATGTATGTACTAGTTTCTCACTGCTGACACACACGAGGATGTAGTTTTAAAAAAAAAATTTGCAAAGTAAATGTACATTCGTTCTCTTTGAATAGGGCGAAAAACAAATGTTATTAGGCTATATGGTCAAATGTTTTTTTCATTTCTTTAAAATGGAAAATGCTTTTTTCGGCCACTAGATGGTGCTAAGTATCATAGGAATTGCCGGTGACACTTGGCACCATCTAGTGTCCAAATGTGGTATTTACCGTTTTAAATCAATGAAAAACACTCGACCGGCACAGGAAATTGCTGAATACCATTCGCCTTTTCTTTTCTTTTTGTCCCATTCACACAGAACAAATGTGCATGCACTTTCAGTGGGTGCTAAGTCTCATAGGAAATGTTAATGGTGCTTGGCACCATCTAGTGGCCAAAGGTAGTATTTACCGTTTTAAATCCATGAAAAACACTCGACCAGCACAGGAAATTGCTGAATAGTGTTCGCCTTTTCTTTTTTTTTTTTTTGTGTGGTCCCATTCACACAGAACAAATGTACATGCACTTTCAGTGGGTGCTAAGTATCATAGGAAATGTTAATGATACTTGGCACCATCTAGTGTCTAAATATGGTATTTGCCGTTTTAAATCCATGAAAATTACTCGACCAGCACAGGAAATTGCTGAATAGTGTTCGCCTTTTTTTTTTTGTGTGGTCCCATTCACACAGAACAAATGTGCATGCACTTTTAGTGGGTGCTGAATATCATAGGAAATGTTAATAAAACATGGCACCATCTAGTGGCCAAATGTGGTATTTACCGTTTTAAATCCATGAAAAACACTCGACCAGCACAGGAAATTGTTGAATAATGTTCGCCTTTTCTTTTTTTTTTGTGTGGTTCCATTCACACAGAACAAATGTACATGCACTTTCAGTGGGTGCTAAGTATCATAGGAAATGTTAATGATACTTGGCACCATCTAGTGGCCAAATGTGGTATTTAGCGTTTTAAATCCATGAAAAACACTCGACCAGCACAGGAAATTGCTGAATACTATTCGCCTTCTCTTTTCTTTTTGTCCCATTCACACAGAACAAATGTGCATGCACTTTCAGTGGGTGCTAAGTCTCATAGGAAATATTAATGATGCTTGGCACCATCTAGTGGCCAAATGTGGTATTTACTGTTTTAAATCAATGAAAAACACTCGACCAGCACAGGAAATTGCTGAATAATGTTCGCCTTTTCTTTTTTTCTTTTTTTTTTTTGTGGTCCCATTCACACAGAACAAATGTACATACACTTTCAGTGGGTGCTAAGTCTCATAGGAAATGTTAATGACACTTGGCACCATCTAGTCGCCAAATGTGGTATTTACCGTTTTAAATCAATGAAAAACACTCGACCAGCAAAGGAAATTGCTGAATACTATTCGCCTTTTCTTTTCTTTTTGTCCCATTCACACAACACAAATGTACATGCACTTTCAGTGGGTGCTAAGTACCATAGGAAATGTTAATGATACTTGGCACCATCTAGTGGCCAAATGTGTTATTTACTGTTTTAAATCAAAGAAAAACACTCGACCAGCACAGGAAATTGCTGAATAATGTTTGCCTTTTTTTTTTGTGGTCTCATTCACACAGAGCAAATGTGCATGCACTTTCAGTGGGTGAATTGCTATGCAAATTTTGCACAAATAATCCCCATGGAGTCCCAGACAAGTTCTGGGAAGACCTGTGTGATGGGAGGGCGATGGTGGCTGCACATCATTGTACCATCGTGTATTAGCGCGGGGGGGGGGGGGGCCAGAGGGTCACCGATCGTGTGATGTGATCGGATATAGGGTGGAGGTGGCACGCGGTGATCTGCGGCTGATTAGTGGCGGCTGTGGAGAGTTTCTAGCAGAGATTAATGACTTTGGTCGAATTCTAATTTATAGACAAAGTTCTGGCCACACAGCAAAAGTTTCCCGACTCTGCGCCTCTCACAGAGATAAATGAGCAGAATTAATTAAACTGAAAGAAAGCGCTCACACCACTGATGAGACGGACGGGAGAAATACGGCCTGCGTGGCTTTATACAGGAAGACTTCATACCCGCAATGCTTTCACCAATAATTCCTCTTCTATGGGATGAACCAATCCAAGAGGACCTGTCACTGCAGGACCGGATGAGAACCTGGTTCATCTACACCCCAATATCAATTTAATTTCAGGTTCACCCCCTTTATAAAAAAAAACAGTTCTGCTCGATTTCTCTACTAGTGTTTGCTGTATTTTATTTTAAAAAAAAGGTATGCTAGGGAGACTAGGGGAACTACAATATAGGGGGTGACAGGATGAGGGGGTGTATAGGGCATTGTGGGGGTAACAGGATGGGGGGATAGAGGGTAGTATAGGGGTGACAGAATTGTGGCAACACGCAGAGTGCAGTAAAGGGGTGAGAGCATGGGTGGGAGTAGAATGCAGAATGGGGAATGACAGCATGTGGGGAACAGGGTGCAGCCTGGGGGTGATGACAGGATGGGGGTAATAGAGTATGGGGGGGGGTGCAGTATATAGGGGGTGATAGAATGGAGGGTGGTTGAGTGCAGTATTGAGGTGATCAGATGGGGGGAAGGTAGAGTGCAGTATAGGGGGGTGACACACAGGGGGGTACAGTTTGGGAAGTAGAGTAAAGTTTAGGGTGATGGGGGGGGGGGTGTAGAATGCAGTATAAGATTGAAAGGATGGGTGGTGTAGAATGCAGTATAGGGGTGACAAGGTGACAAGGGTATAGTGCAGTATAGGGGTGACAGGATGGGGGAGGGTAGAGTGTAGTGTAGGGGTGGCAGAATTGGGAGTAGTAGAGTGCAGTAAAGGGGGTGACAGGATGGGGGCAGTATAGAAAAGACATGATAGTATAGGGGTGGTAGGATTGGGGGGAGGTATAGTGCAGTACAGGGTGATAGAGTGGTGGGGAGCTAGAATTCAGTATAGGAGGGGTCATGATGAAGGGGAGTATAGTGTATTATGGGACATGTCACCTCTATACTGAACTCTACTCCATCCCATCCTGTCACTCCATACAGCACTATAACCCCCATTATGTCCCCTTGTATACTGCACTGTACCCCCCCCCCCCCATCCCATCACCCCTATGCTGCCCTCTACACCCTGTCACCTTCCCCCTATAATAAACTATACCCCCTCCTGCCATCATGTCCCCTTGTATCTTGCACCCTACTCCTCCAATCCGGTCACCTTATATACAGTGGGGAACATAATTATTTGATCCCCTGCAGATTTTGTAAGTTTGCCCACTTACAAAGAAATGAAGGGTCTAGAATTGTTATCATAGGTGTATTATAAATGATAGAGACAGAAAATCAACCAAAAATCCAGAAAAAAACACATGATACAAATGTTATACATTGAGTTGCAGTTCAGTGAGTAAAATAAGTATTTGCTACGCTACTAACCAACGAAAATTCTGGCTCCCACAGACTGGCCACAGTAGGTGCTCATGAGCTGCACAGTTTAGTCCTGTCAATTTAGGAAGGTGCTCCGAACGACAACTCGTTATGTGTATAAAAGACACCTGTCTACAGAATCTCTTTCTTCCACTCAAACTTCACCATCATGGGCAAGACCAAAGAGCTGTCCAAGGACATCAGGGACTAGATTGTAGATCTGCACAAGGCTGGAATGGGCTACAAGACCATCAGTAAGAAGCTTGGTGAGAAGAAGACAACTGATGGAAGATTTCACCTCATGGGGTGAGGATGATCATGAGGAAAGTGAGGGATCAGCCCAGAACTACACGGGAGGATCTTGTGAATGATCTCAAGGTAGTTGGGACCACAGTCACCAAACAAACCATTGGTAACACAATACACCACAATGGATTGAAATCCTTCAGCGCCCGCAAGGTCCCCCTCCTCAAGAAGACACATGTACAGGACCATCTGAAGTTTGCCAATGAACATCTAAATTATTCAGAGAAGGATTGGGAAAAAGTGCTGTGGTCAGATGAGACCAAAATTTAGCTCTTTGGCATTAACTTGACTCGCCGTGTTTGGAGGAAGAAAAATGCTGACTATGACCCTAAGAACACCATCCCTACAGTCAAGCACGGAGGTGGAAACATTATGCGTTGGGGCTGTTTCTCTGCTAAAGGTACAGGCCGACTTTGCCGCATTGAGGGGTCCAGTGACGGGGCCAGGTATTGTAAAATCTTGGATGAGAACCTTCTTCCCTCAGCCAGAACACTGAAGATGGGTCGTGGATGGGTCTTCCAGCATTGCAATGACCCAAAACATCCCGCCAAGGCAACAAAGAAGTGGCTCAAGAAGAAGCACATTAAGGTCATGGAGTGGCCTAGCCAGGTGACCTTAATCCTATAGAAAATCTATGGAGGGAGCTGAAACTTCGAGTTGCCAAGTGACAGCCAAAAACCTTAAGGATTTAGAGAAGACCTGTAAAGAAGAGTGGACCAAAATCCCTCCTGAGATGTGTGCAAACCTGGTCACCAACTACAAACAACGTCTAAACTCTAATGCCGCGTACACACAAGCGGACTTTTTGACCGGACTGGTCCAACGGACTATCCGACGGACATTCCGAATGAACAGGCTTGCCTACACACAATCACACCAAAGTCCGACGGATTCGTACGTGATGACATACGACCGGACTAAAATAAGGAAGTTGATAGCCAGTAGCCAATAGCTGCCCTAGCGTGGGTTTTTGTCCGTCGGACTAGCATACAGACGAGCGGACTTTTCGATAGGAACTGGGTCCGGCCGAGTTCCGACGTAAATATTTGAAACATGTTCCAAATCTAAAGTCTGTCAGATTTTCGACCGAAAAAGTCCGTTGCAGGTCCAATGAAGCCCACACACGGTCGAATTGTCTGCTGGACTCGGTCAGTCGGACCAGTCCGGTGGAAAAGTCCGCTCGTGTGTACGCGGCATTAGTCATGTTTTGCTTGGGGATCAGATCAAATACTTATTTTATTCACTGAACTGCAACTCAATTTATATGCAGTATGCAAGGGGACATAATGCAACCTACTCCCCCATCCTGTCACCCCCCTATATAGCACTATATGCCCCTATTCTATCACCCTATACTACACTTTACTCCCCCCATCCTGTATTTTACTCCCCCCATTGTGCCACCCCTATACTACACCCTACTTCCCCATCCTGTCAACCCTATACTGCAACCTATTCCCCCCATCCTGTCACCCCCTATACTGAACTATATCTACCCATCCTGTCACCCCTATACTGCACTTTACCCCCCCCCCCCCCCCCCCATCCTGTCACCCCTATACTGCACCATACTCTTCATTATGTCCCCTTGCATATTGCACTTTACTGCCCCCATCCTGTCACCACTATACTGCACCCTATTCCCCCCATCCTATCACCCTTTTACTGCAACCTTTTCCCCCCATCCTGTCACCCCCTATACTGAACTATATCTCCCCATCCTGTCACCCCTATACTGCACTTTACTCCCCCCATTCTGTCCCCTCTATACTGAACTCTACTCCGTCCCATCCATAGGGTGTAGTATAGGAGTGACAGGGTGGGATGGAGTAGAGTGCAGTATAGGGGTGAAAGGATGGGATGGAGTAGAGTGCAGTATAGCGGTGAAAGGATGGGGGATAGGGTGCGGTATAGGGGTAAATGGATGGGATGGAGTAGAGTGCAGTATAGGGGTGAAAGGATTGGATGGGGTAAAGTGTAGTATAGGGGTGAAAAGATGGGATGGAGTAAAGTATAAGGGTGAAAGAATGGGGGGAGTAGGGTGCACTATTGGTGTAAAAGGATGGGATGGAGTAAAGTGCAGTATAGGGGTGAAAGGATGGGGGAGTAGGTTGCAGTATAGGCGTGAAAGGATGGGGGGGGTAAGGTGCAGTACAGGGGTAAATAGATGGGATGGAGTAAAGTGCAGTATAGCAGTGAAAGGATGTGGGGGGTAAGGTGCAGTATAGGGGTGAAAGAATGGGGGGAGTAGGTTGCAGTATAGGGGTGAAAGGATGGGGGGGTAGGGTGCAGTACAGGAGTAAATAGATGGGATGGAGTAAAGTGCAGTATAGCAGTGAAAGGATGTGGGGGTAAGGCGCAGTATAGGGGTGAAAGGATGGGGGGGTAAGGTGCAGTATAGGGGTGAAAGGATGGGGGGGTAGGGTGCAGTATAGGGGTGAAAGGATGGGGGGGTAGGGTGCAGTATAGGGGTGAAAGGATGGGGGAGTAGGTTGCAGTATAGGGGTGAAACGATGGGGGGGTAGGGTGCAGTACAGGAGTAAATAGATGGGATGGAGTAAAGTGCAGTATAGCAGTGAAAGGATGTGGGAGTAAGGTGCTGTATAAGGGTAACAGGATAAGGGGGAGTTGAAATAACAGGATTTTGGGACAGCTGAGATAACAGGACTGTGTATGAAGGGAATATGGAGCAGGGGGTCCCCGGATTCCAATAAACAGTCCTGTGGGAATTCAGGTCCTGACATTAGACATGGAGATGAGGAGAGAGAGATTGATTCATGGAACATTAAACCGTCAGAATATATTGCAGCCAGAGCTGACTCCGCTCCTAACTGAAGCTGTGTGTTTAATCAATATCATCCTCCAGTGAAGATCCGCCAGTGCCAGGTGCTCACTCAGATAACTGCAGAGTGACAGCACTAATATTTCCCAGTATTGTTTTATATCCACCAAACCTGACATCATATTGCAGGGTGATACTCCATACTGTTGTGTACTGCAGCTCTCCATCACCAGCACACATTGCCTGTTGCTAGGTGCACAGCAGTGGTTGCCATGAGTTACTGCATGCCCTCTCTGCCCTGCACAGTGCAGCCTTCAGAAGTGTACAGATAGTGCAGACACTTGAGATTAGAGGGAAATTAAAGTTTACCCCTGTACAGCCCACCATACACAATACACCATAGGTCTGCATTATGTCCCTGGACCCGTTAGGGGAAGGGGCCCAGAGCAGATCTCCCTAATCCTGCAGTGAAGGTTGTTTTACAGGATTTGGATAGACACAGAAGAGAAGAAAAGACAAGGAAAGATGAATGAAAACAGAGATGGGATATAGGAAAAATGGGCAGACACAGGAGAGACGGGCAGACACAGGAGAGACGGGCAGACACAGGAGAGACGGGCAGACACAGGAGAGACGGGCGGACACAGGAGAGACGGGCGGACACAGGAGAAACGGGCGGACACAGGAGAGATGGGGGGACACAGGAGAGACGGGCTGACACAGGAGAGATGGGTGGACACAGAGGAGACAGGCGGACACAGAGGAGACAGGCGGACACAAGAGAGACGGGTGGACACAGAGGAGACGGGTGGACACAGGAGAGACGGGTGAACACAGAGGAGACGGGCAGACACAGGAGAGACGGAAGGATAAAGAAGAGATAGGCAGACACAGGAGAGACGGGCGGACACAGGAGAGATGGGTGGACACAGAGGAGACGGGCGGACACAGGAGAGACGGGTGGACACAGAGGAGACGGGCAGACACAGGAGAGACGGAAGGACAAAGAAGAGATGGGCAGACACAGGAGAGAAAGAAGGACAAAGAAGAGATGGGCAGACAGGAGAGATGGGCGGACGCAAGAGAGGCGGGCGGACGCAGGAGAGACGGGCGGACACAGGAGAGACGGGCAGACACAGGAGAGACGGGCAGACACAGGAGAGACGAGCAGACACAGGAGAGATGGGCAGACACAGGAGAGATGGGCAGACACAGGAGAGATGGGTGGACTCACGGCAGACACAGGGGAGACGGGCAGATACAGGAGAGATGGGCGGACACAGGAGAGAAGGGCGGACACAGGAGAGATGGGCGGACAGAGGAGAGATGGGCGGACACAGGGCAGACACAGGAGAGATGGGCGGACACAGGAGAGATGGGTGAACACAGGGCAGATGGGCGGACACAGGAGAGATGGGGGGACACAGGAGAGATGGGGGGACACAGGGCAGATGGGCGGACACAGAAGAGACGGGCGGACACAGAAAAGATGGGCAGACACAGGAGAGATGGGCGGACACAGGAGAGATGGGCAGAAACAGGGCAGATGGGTGGACACAGAAAAGATGGGAGGACACAGGGTAGATGGGCGGGCACAGGAGAGATGGGCGGAGATGGGCGGACACAGAAGAGATGGGCGGACACAGGGCAGATGGGCGGACACAGGGCAGATGGGCAAACACAGGAGAGATGGGCGAACACAGGAGAGATGGGCGGACACAGAGCAGATGGGCGAACACAAAAGAGATGGGCGGACACAGGAGAGATGGGTGGGCACAAGAGAGATGGGCGGACACAGGAGAGATGGGTGGAAACAGGGCAGATGGGCGGACACAGGGCAGATGGGCGGACACAGGAGAGATGGGTGGACACAGGGCAGATGGGCGGACAGAGGAGAGATGGGCGGACAGAGAAGGGATGGAGATGGGCAGACGCAGGAGAAATGGAGATGGGCGGACACAGGAGAGACGGGCAGACACTGGAGAGACAGATGGGCACAGGGCAGATGGGCATACAAAGGAGAGATGATCAGGCCCAGGAAAGATGAGGGAACAATAGCATATATGGACAGACACAGGAGGGACAAATGGACACAGACTGACACAGCAGAGATGGACAGACACAAGGGAAACAGACGTACACAGGTGAAATAGACAGACACAGGAGAGACAGGTGGAGAAAGGAAAGACAGGCAGACACAGCAGAGATGAACAGACTCAGGAGATACAGACACGGGTGAGACGGACGGGTGGAGAGTTGCAGTGTAGGTGTACAGTGACGCAGAGTTCTCGGCCTCGGTGACCTCTGGGAAAGCCTCATAAGCTTCTTATTCCAATAAAAATACAAATGGTTGAATTAATCTTCTTAGAGATTCTGAGATGGAAGGAGTGAGGAGCTCAATTCTTTTGCACAGTGCTAAGATTGTACACCGACATCCGATCTCTAACTGCCCACCATACTCACCTCTATTCTGGCATATATATATATATGTATGTATATGTGTATATATATATATATACACTACCGTTCAAAAGTTTGGGGTCACCCAAACAATTTTGTGTTTTCCATGAAAAGTCACACTTATTCACCACCATACGTTGTGAAATGAATAGAAAATAGAGTCAAGACATTGACAAGGTTAGAAATAATGATTTGTATTTGAAATAACATTGTTTTTACATCAAACTTTGCTTTCATCAAAGAATCCTCCTTTTGCAGCAATTACAGCATTGCACACCTTTGGCATTCTAGCTGTTAATTTATTGAGGTAAGCTGGAGAAATTGCACCCCACGCTTCTAGAAGCAGCTCCCACAAGTTGGATTGGTTGGATGGGCACTTCTGGCGTACCATACGGTCAAGCTGCTCCCACAACAGCTCAATGGGGTTCAGATCTGGTGACTGTGCTGGCCACTCCATTACCGATAGAATACCAGCTGCCTGCTTCTGCTGTAAATAGTTCTTGCACAATTTGGAGGTGTGTTTAGGGTCATTGTCCTGTTGTAGGATGAAATTGGCTCCAATCAAGCGCTGTCCACTGGGTATGGCATGGCGTTGCAAAATGGAGTGATAGCCTTCCTTATTCAAAATCCCTTTTACCCTGTACAAAGCTCCCACCTTACCAGCACCAAAGCAACCCCAGACCATCACATTACCTCCACCATGCTTAACAAATGGCGTCAGGCATTCTTCCAGCATCTTTTCATTTGTTCTGCGTCTCACAAACGTTCTTCTTTGTGATCCAAACACCTCAAACTTGGATTCATCCGTCCACAACACTTTTTTCCAGTCTTCCTCTGTCCAATGTCTGTGTTCTTTTGCCCATCTTAATCTTTTTCTTATATTGGCCAGTCTCAGATATGGCTTTTTCTTTGCCACTCTGCCCTGAAGCCCAAAATCCCGCAGCCGCCTCTTCACTGTAGATGTTGACACTGGTGTTTTGCGGGTACTATTTAATGAAGATGCCAGTTGGGGACCTGTGAGGCGTCTGTTTCTCAAACTAGAGACTCTAATGTGCTTATCTTCTTGCTTAGTTGTGCAACGCGGCCTCCCACTTCTTTTTCTACTCTGGTTAGAGCCTGTTTGTGCTGTCCTCTGAAGGGAGTAGTACACACCGTTGTAGGAAATCTTCAATTTCTTTGCAATTTCTCGCATGGAATAGCCTTCATTTCTAAGAACAAGAATAGACTGTCGAGTTTCAGATGAAAGTTCTCTTTTTCTGGCCATTTTGAGCGTTTAATTGACCCCACAAATGTGATGCTCCAGAAACTCAATCTGCTCACAGGAAGGTCAGTTTTGTAGCTTCTGGAAGGAGCTAGACTGTTTTTAGATGTGTGAACATGATTGCACAAGGGTTTGCTAATCATCAATTAGCCTTCTGAGCCAATGAGCAAACACATTGTACCATTAGAACACTGAAGTGATAGTTGCTGGAAATGGGCCTCTATACACCTATGTAGATATTGCACCAAAAACTAGACATTTGCAGTTAGAATAGTCATTTACCACATTAGCAATGTATAGAGTATATTTGTTTAAAGTTAGGACTAGTTTAAAGTTAGCTTCATTTAAAAGTACAGTGCTTTTCCTTCAAAAATAAGGACATTTCAATGTGACCCCAAACTTTTGAACGGTAGTGTGTATATATATATATATATATATATATATATATATATATATATATTTAGCAGAGGCCCTATAGAATAAAATGATGGGTGTTGCAATTTTTTTATGTCACACGGTATTTGCACAGCGTTTTTTTAAAAGCAATTTTTGGGGAAATAATACACTTTAATTAATTTTATTGCACACAAACACAATATAATATCTATTTGTTTTGTAAAATATAAAAGATGATGTTACACCGAGTAAATAAATACCTAACATGTCACGCCTTAAAATTGCGTCCAACTGTGGAATGGCGCGAAAGCATGGGGGGATGGGGGCGCTTTACATTTTTTTATTATTATTATTAATTTTATCCAAAACTTTTTTTTTTTTCTTACATACTTACTTACATAGTTACATAGTAGGTGAGGTTGAAAAAAGACACACGTCCATCAAGTCCAACCTATGTGTGTGATTATGTGTCAGTATTACATTACATATCCCTGTATGTTGCGGTCATTCAGGTGATTATCTAATAGTTTCTTGAAGCTATCAATGCTCCCCGCTGAGACCACCGCCTGTGGAAGGGAATTCCACATCCTTGCCGCTCTTACAGTAAAGAACCCTCTACGTAGTTTAAGGTTAAACCTCTTTTCTTCTAATTGTAATGAGTGGCCACGAGTCTTATTAAACTCTCTTCTGCGAAAAAGTTTTATCCCTATTGTGGGGTCACCAGTACAGTATTTGTAAATTGAAATCATATCCCCTCTCAAGCGTCTCTTCTCCAGAGAGAATAAGTTCAGCGCTCACAACCTTTCCTCATAACGAAGATCCTCCAGACCCTTTATTAGCTTTGTTGCCCTTCTTTGTACTCGCTCCATTTCCAGTACATCCTTCCTGAGGACTGGTGCCCAGAACTGGACAGCATACTCCAGGTGCGGCCGGACCAGAGTCTTGTAGAGTGGGAGAATTATCGTTTTATCTCTGGAGTTGATCCCCCTTTTAATGCCAATATTCTGTTTGCTTTATTAGCAGCAGCTTGGCATTGCATGCCATTGCTGAGCCTATCATCTACTAGGACCCCCAGGTCCTTTTCCATCCTAGATTCCCCCAGAGGTTCTCCCCCCAGTGTATAGATTGCATTCATATTTTTGCCACCCAAATGCATTATTTTACATTTTTCTACATTGAACCTCATTTGCCATGTAGTCGCCCACCCCATTAATTTGTTCAGATCTTTTTGCAAGGTTTCCACATCCTGCGGAGAAGTTATTGCCCTGCTTAGCTTAGTATCGTCTGCAAATACAGAGATTGAACTGTTTATCCCATCCTCCAGGTCGTTTATGAACAAATTAAATAGGATTGGTCCCAGCACAGAACCCTGGGGAACAGCACTACCCACCCCTGACCATTCTGAGTACTCCCCATTTATCACCACCCTCTGAACACGCCCTTGTAGCCAGTTTTTAATCCATGTACTCACCCTATGGTCCATGCCAATGCACCTTATTTTGTACAGTAAACGTGTATGGAGAACTGTGTCAAATACTTTTGCAAAATCCAGATACACCATGTCTACGGGCCTTCCTTTATCTAGATGGCAACTCACCTCCTCATAGAAGGTTAATAGATTGGTTTGGCAAGAACGATTCTTCATGAATCCATGCTGATTACTGCTAATGATATCATTCTTATTACTAAAATCTTGTATATAGTCCCTTATTATCCCCTCCAAGAGTTTACATACTATTGATGTTAGGCTAACTGGTCTGTAATTCCTAGGGATGTTTTTTGGGCCCTTTTTAAATATTGGTGCTACATTGGCTTTTCTCCAATCAGCTGGTACCATTCCAGTCAATAGACTGTCTGTAAAAATTAGGAACAACGGTCTGGCAATCACCTGACTGAGTTCCCTAAGTACCCTCGGATGCAAGCAATCTGGTCCCGGTGATTTATTAATGTTAAGTTTCTCAAGTCTAATTTTAATTCCGTCCTCTGTTAACCATGGAGGTGCTTCCTGTGTTGTGTCATGAGGATAAACACTGCAGTTTTGGTTACTGAAGCCCCCCGATTCGCTCGTGAAGACTGAGGAAAAGAATAAATTCAATACCTTTGCCATTTCCCCATCCTTTGTAACCAGATGTCCTTCCTCATTCTTTATGGGGCCAATATGGTCTGTCCTCCCTTTTTTACTGTTTACATACTTAAAGAATTTCTTGGGATTTTTTTTGCTCTCCTCCGCTATGTGTCTTTCATGTTCTATCTTAGCTGTCCTAATTGCACCCTTACATTTCTTATTGCATTCTTTATAAAGTCTGAATGCTGAGGATGATCCCTCAACCTTGTATTTTTTGAAGGCCTTCTCCTTTGCTTTTATATGCATTTTTACATTGGAGTTAAGCCATCCAGGATTTTTGTTCGCTCTTTTAAATTTATTACCCAATGGGATACATTGGCTAATGCCCTTTTTTAATATGCTCTTAAAGCAAACCCATCTCTCCTCCGTATTCTTTGTTCCTAATATTTTATCCCAATTTATGCCTTTTAGCAAGGTTTGTAGTTTAGGGAAGTTGGCTCTTTTGAAATTCAGTGTCTTTGTGTTCCCTTCATGTTTCCTATTTGTGTGATTTGTACTGAAACTAATTGACCTGTGATCGCTGTTACCTAAATTGCCCCGTATTTCCACATCCGTGATCAGGTCTGTATTGTTGGTAATCAGTAGATCCAGTAATGTTTTATTTCTAGTTGGTGCGTCTACCATCTGACCCATAAAATTGTCCTGCAAGACATTAAGGAACTGGCGAGCCTTAAATGAATGCGCGGTTCCCTCCGCCCAGTCTATGTCTGGATAATTAAAATCCCCCATTATGATAACACTTGCCTTTAATTTGAGTACAGCCACTCAAATCACTTCTGCACTACAGGGAATCGCAGACTGAAAATTTTCACACTGGGATGATGCCTGCAAACCGCCGCACCCTGCTTCACCCCACCTACAAGCACGCAGCACAGTGCCCCCTGTAGGTAGCACACAGAAACTCTATATGCAGCGCACCACACAGTATCCTCTGCAGCACACAGAACAACAGCCTTTAGAGCACAACACCCTCTGTAAACAACACACAGCACCTCTACAGGCAGCCCACCATGCAGTGCCCCCTGTAGGCAGCACACAGTAACTCTATAAGGTGTGCAACATGCACCCAGCACAGAACCCCTAAAGGTACCACACAGCACAGTGCCCCCCCTGTGGGCAGCACAGAGCACAGCCCCCCTGTAAGCAACACGCAGCATCTCCATAGGCAGCACGCCCCACAGTGCCCCCTGTAGGCAGCACACAGCACAGCACCCCCATTGGCAGCATACAGCACAGCACCTCTTGTAGGTGTAGCATTAACTCACGGTGGAGCTGCTGATTTAAAGCGGGCTGTTACCGTCACCTTTTTACCTGTAATTTCACCAATACCGGGTCTAGGGTCCCGTTGAGCTTATTATCAGACAATGTAGGCACCAGTCACTTTAGTACTTTTCCAATGCTTTAATGGGAGATAACTGGAAGAAGTAGCAGGAAAGAGGTAGAAGAAGAGTTGCAGTGAAGTTCAAATACCTTTTCTTGGTGTAGCACTAAGGAATTGAAATCTCAAGGATGACTGTATCCTCAGTTCAGGATTAAATCTTTGCCCGCCCGGGTAGGTCTCTCCCACTAACCTAGCAGCCGGTACGCAGCACGAACAAAAAGTCTCTGCCACAGACTTGGGTGAAACAAAACTGTACGATCCTCTGCCACAGGATGTAGTAGTTTTCAATGAATAGTAGTTTTCGATGAAGAGCCAACACAGTACCAGAACCTTTAAGCCGACCCGGCAGTACTTGTGCGTTAGATTAGTTTAAGATGCGTCCTCCAATCGAGTCACCAGGCCCTTCTTAAGACCAGCCTTGCATGGTCCCTTCCAAGATGGGTCCTCCCCTGGGTCTTCCCGATTGTCCGGCTTCTTCCTGCAGGACAGACAGCACAGGACCATCCCAGCAATAGCAGGCCCCAGACAGGCTTCTGGGTCTACCCGCACGGCTGCAGCAACGCAACCCTCCAGCCCGGAGGGCCGCGAGGTAGAACTCACTGACACATACCTCTAGGCCAGGAGGGCCACGAGGTAAAAAGACTCCCTAACATGGCGTCTGTCCCATAAATACCCTCTCCCAGAATGCAACCCGGAGGACCACCTCCGCCGAGTTATCTCCGGGACAGAAGAGCACCCATACACTTCAGCTTGTTGCTTTCCAACACCGACCCATGGTGACAACGACACCCACTGGCACAATGTGGAACTGCACGCAACACAGCCAAACTGGAACAGAGGTCAATCTAACAGTAAATTAAATCTGAACTATGTACAGCACAGATGACCCACTAAATTTACCTATAAGCGGTAGATTGAAAAAATCTACCAGCGCTACATAGGCAACACACAGCACCTCCATAGGCAGCACACCACACAGTGCCCCCTGTAAGCAGCACCCCCATTGGCAGCGTACAGCACAGCACCTCCTGTAGGCAACACACAGGACCAGCATAGGCAGCACACCCCACAGTGCCCCCTGCAGGCAGCACACAGCACAGCACCCCCATTGGCAGCATACAGCACAGCACCTCTTGTAGGCAGCACACAGCACCTCCATAGGCAGCACACCACACAGTGCCCCCTGTAGGCAGCACAGCACCCCCATCAGCGGCATACTGCACAGCACCTCTTGTAGGCAGAGGCACCACGCCACACAGTGCCCCCTGTAGGCAGCATGCAGCACAGCACCCCCATTGGCAGCATACAGCACCTCTTTCTGTATTATAAGGGAGAGTCCAGTCTGACCATCTCTCTCCAATCTGACTTCTGTTTTAGAAGAAGAAGCACAGAAAGTGACAATCCACTTGCCCCGGGGGACCAGACAGAACCGATCGATATCCATAGACTACACGGCACTCTTGTGTTCAAGCTTCGTTCAGCTATACCTGCCCTTGAGCATAATTCCGTTTATAAAGCATAATCAATAATTAAAGTGGATCTGTCATTGGATATATATTCACATGATAATTGCAGCATGCTGAGTAATGTGTCGGTGAAAACACTTCCAGGTATTTATTACTTTTCACAGAGATCCCAGTACTCCTGCTGACAAAGCCATGGTCTGCTTTTTTTTCTCTCCAGAAGGACACCAACATTTCAGGGCCTCTTTATCGGTCCAACATTGTTCTTAAATCTGAATTCCGGCCTTCCATCCTGTCCTCTACTGAAGTTGCTTACCATAGGCATTCACACAGGGTGTGCCAGGTGTGCCTGGGAACATCCCAATCACCCCATGTAGCACGGATTTTCCCTGTTTGGACCCCTGATATTTCACCAAAGCCCCCTGAAGGGGCTCCTAAAAAAAATTGTAAAAAAAAAAAATGTTTTAAAAATAATAAAAAATAAAGTAATACAGATAAAAAATACTGACATCGTCCACTGTCCTACTGACACTGTCTATTGCTCTACTGACATTGCCAGTATACTGTACATTCACATACATGTGTGTTTGAGCTTTGGGGCGCACATCCTAATGGAAAAGGCTGTGCACACCTATGTTGCTTACTCTGATTTCACTGCACACTGTGAGCTTCTCACAAGGAAGGTCCATAAAGACATGGATGAGCGAGTTTGGGGTGGAGGAACTTGACTGGCCTGCACAGAGTCCTGACCTCAACCCCAATAGAATACCTTTGTAATGAATTAGAGCGGAGACTGCGAGCCAGGCCTTCTCGTCCAACATCAGTGCCTGACCTCACAAATGCGCTTCTGGAAGAATGGTCAAACTTTCCCATAGACACACTCCTAAACCTTGTGGACGGCCTTCCCAGAAGAGTTGAAGCTGTTATAGCTGCAAAGGGTGGGCCAACTCAATATTCAACCCTACGGACTAAGACTGGGATGCCATTAAAATTCATGTGTGTGTAAAGGCAGGCGTCTCAATACTTTTGGCAACATACTGTAGTATGAATGAAATGAATAAAGAATTATTTACATTTTTTTAAACATTCTTCTGCCAGTCAGTGTCCCTGATCACTGCCACACCAGACATATGATGACGCTGTACTGCACTGGTGACAGTATGTAAAAAAATAAGTAAAAAATGAAAAAAAAAAATGAAAAAAATAAGTAAAAAATAAAAAAAAAAAATGAATAAAAAATAATTTACATTTTTTTTTAACATTCTTCTGCCAGTCAGTGTCCCTGGTCACTGCCACACCAGGCATATGATGACGCTGTACTACACTGGTGATAGTATGTTAAAAAAAAAAAAAATTAAAAATTAAAAAAATCAAATTAAAAAATTTTAAAAAAATGAATAAAAAATTATTTACATTTTTTTTAACATTCTTCTGCCAGTCACTGTCCCTGGTCACTGCCACACCAGGCATATGATGATGCTGTACTGCACTGGTGACAGTATGTAAAAAAAAAAGTAAAAATAGAAAAAAAATGAAAAAAATAAGTAAAAAATGAAAAAAAAAATGAATAAAAAATTATTTACATTTTTTTTAACATTCTTCTGCCAGTCAGTGTCCCTGGTCACTGCCACACCAGGCATATGATGACGCTGTACTGCACTGGTGATAGTATGTTAAAAAAAAAAAAATTAAAAATTAAAAAAATCAAATTAAAAAATTTAAAAAAAATGAATAAAAAATTATTTACATTTTTTTTAACATTCTTCTGCCAGTCACTGTCCCTGGTCACTGCCACACCAGGCATATGATGATGCTGTACTGCACTGGTGACAGTATGTAAAAAAAAAAGTAAAAATAGAAAAAAAATGAAAAAAATAAGTAAAAAATGAATAAAAAATTATTTACATTTTTTTTTAACATTCTTCTGCCAGTCAGTGTCCCTGGTCACTGCCACACCAGGCACTGGTGATAGTATGTTAAAAAAAAAAAAAGTAAAAAATGAAAAAAAAAAAATTAAAACATTTAAAAAAAAGTAAAAAATTAAAAAAAATGAATAAAAAATTATTTACATTTTTTTTTTACATTCTTCTGCCAGTCACTGTCCCTGATCACACCAGGCATATGATGACGCTGTACTGCACTGGTGACAATATGTAAAAAAAAAAAAAGTTTTGAAAAAAAAAAAAATTCTATTCAATTTCTTCATTTAAAAAAAATGTGACAAAATTTTTTTTTTAAATTTACCATGCCTCTTATTAAATGTCTCTGGCTGCCTACTTTCTAAAAAGGGGTAATTTGGGGGATATTTGGGGTGGGTTGGGAAGCGCTGTATTTAGCGCTCCCAAAACGCCCTGCCCATCGAAATGAATGGGCAGTGCCTGAAAAGCGCTTCGGAAGCGCCGCAACACGGGCGCTTTTAACCCCTTCTTTGGGTTAAAAGCAACCCGCTAGCGCCCGAAAAGCGCCGCCTAACGTGGCCGCAGCCCCAGTGTGAAAGGGGTTTTAGAGGTTTTTGTTTTTTTTTCTTTACCATAGACATGTAGCAGAATACATTTTGGCCAAAATTTATGATTTTTTTTTTTTTATCCAGAAAAATGCTTTATTGAGAGAAGCTTAATATAACAAAGTTCACTTTGCTTTTTGTACAATCATTGCCAGTCGATATTTTTTTTTCACTTAGTATGCATCCTATTTATGATGAATTTTAATTTTATGAAATATGTTTTATGACAGAAAGTAGAAAATACCAGTTATTTTTTAGTTTATATTGCAAAAAAAAAACAAAAAAAGACCCCAGTGGCGATCAAATGCCACCAAAAGAAAACTGTTTCTGTAAAAAAAATTATATACATTTAATTTAGGTACAACGTTGCATTTCTGCGCAATTACCATAGAAACATAGAAAAGTGACGGCAGAAAAAGACTGAGTAGTCCATCGAGTGGGGGGGGGGGTGTGTTTTTTTTTTTTTTTTTGTGTTAAACATTTTTAAATTGTCGCCTATGGAGATTTTTAAGTACAGTCGTTTGTCACCATTCCACTAGTGTGTGCAACTTTTTTTTTTCACCACTAGCTTTCCTTTATTCTGGATTTGCAAAATAACAAATACAAACATTCAGAGGTTGACTGAAAGGTTTAGTTTAGTTTGGTATAATATTTTTGATACTAGTTAATTATTATTATTAGTATTATTATTATACAGTATTTATATAGCGCCAACAGTTTACGTAGCGCTTTACAACTTGAGGGTAGACAGTACAAATACAATACACTTTCAAACAGTAGGAATCAGAGGGCACTGATCCTTAGAGCTTACAATCTAAGTTCATTAAAATTAGCTAGTTAAACAGTGCACATTTTTATAGAAAACAGTAAAGAAAATAGACATCAGGCGCACTCCTAGTGTAGTTAAGCCCAAACTATGGTTGTTCGCAAAAAATAAAATATAAGATAAAAATTAAGATTATCGTACAACATAGGCCCACCACAACGGAGTGTGTGCAATTTTAAAGCATGACATGTTAGGTATCTTTTTACTCGGTGTAACATCTTCTTTCACATGATACAAAAAAATTGGGCTAATTTTACTGTTTTGTGTTTTTTTTTTTTTTCAATTCATTGAAGTGTCTTTTTTCCTTGTTAACAACATACTGTATAATATACCTAAAGGTATTAAACAAGTAAAAGAAGAATATATAATCATAATTGATATTGAAATGTATCCCTTAAAGAGAAAACGTAAATAAATATTTAAATAAAAATAAATAAATAAAAAAATAAAAGTAGGGATACAGCAGATATGTTAACAAAACCGAACAATTAGACTAATATCTTGTTTAAACAAAAAAAAAAAAAAGTGTATATTCTCCAAAAAAAATGGTGTTTGAAAGACCACTGCACAAATACAGTGGAACATAAAATATTGCAACAAACGCTATTTTATTCTCTAGGGTCTCTGCTAAAAAAAATATATATTAGGATTGCACTGATACTAGTATCGGTATCGGTGCCGATACCGAGTATTTGCACAAGTATCGGTACTCCTGCAAATGCACCGATACCTGAAAGCGATACTTTCAGGCTCGGTTCTTTGAGCTGTCAGTGGGTCTCCCCTGTGTTAAAGAAGTCCGGTAATTGGAGCTGTCAAAAAAAAAAAAAAAGCAGCTGGCAATGTTTATAAACAACATTGCTCAGCTGCTGAAACACTAAAATAAAAAAATAAAACATTGTTTCTTTTTTTAATCTTTCTGTTTCTTCACCTGCAGATCAAAGAGATGAACAAATGTTCCTCTGTTTAACCCCTTATTAACCCTTAATTTACTCTAATCATCCTTAATTAACTCCCTATTCTCCTCCATTTAATTAAAATTTTAATTTATAATAATTTATATAAATTATAATTATAATTTATATAAACGATAAACAATTCAAACTTTTTTTTGTTTGCTTTGTTATTTAATAACATATAGTTACACATTTCACATTGAAAAAGCGCAAAATTAAAAAAAAAAAATCTATTTATTTAATTTGTAAATAACTTTTCAATGCTTTGTACCATTGCTGACAGCTGAAGTGAAAACAAAACAGTTGCAATTGGTATCGGCGAGTACTAAAAAAAAAAAAGTATCGGTACTCGTAAAAAAAATTGGTATTGGTGCATCCCTAATATATATATATATAAATAGTGTTTGGGGGTTCTAAGTAATTTTCTAGCAACAAAATAGTGATTTTAGCTTGTAAGCAACAAATGTCAGAAATAGGCCTGGTCTTGAAGTGGTTATTAAAGTAGCGCATGAAGGGGGGGGAGGGGGTAAAACCTTCCGGAGTTCAAGTAGTTCAACTTCAGTTTTTATTATTATGTTATAATGAAGATACAATATTGGTATTAGGATGGGACATGTCACTATTATCCAGCATGCTGGTGATTCTCTGCAGATGGGTCAGTGTGCACATGTTGTATTGGGATTGTATTGAACTCTTTATGTTCCGGTCGCCCCGTCCTTGGCTCTGCTCTAATGGGGGAACCCTCTCCCGCTCCTCCGGTCGCTCCCCGTCTTTGGCTCTAATGGGGGGAACCCTCGTCCGCTCCTCTGGTCGCCCCCCGTCTTTGGCTCTAATGGGGGAACCCTCTCCCGCTTCTCTGGTCGCCCCGTCTTTGGCTCTAATGGGGGAACCCTCTCCCGCTCCTCTGGTCCCCCCCTCTTTGGCTCTAATGGGGGAACCCTCTCCCGCTCCTCTGGTCGCCCCGTCTTTGGTTCTAATGGGGGAACCCTCTGCCGCTCCTCCAGTCGCCCCGTCTTTGGCTCTGCTCTAATGGGGGAACCCTCTCCTGCTCCTCTGGTCGCCCCCTCTTTGGCTCTAATGGGGAACCCTCTCCCGCTTCTCTAGTTGCCCCCATCTTTGGCTCTAATGGGGGAACCCTCTCCCGCTCCTCCGGTCGCCCCATCTATGGCTCGGCTCTAATAGGGGAACCCTCTCCCGCTCCTCCGGTCGCCCCGTCTTTGGCTATAATGGGGGAACCCTCTCCCGTTCCTCTGGTCGCCCTGTCTCTGGCTCTGCTCTAATGGGGGAACCCTCTCCTGCTTCTCCGGTCACCCCGTCTTTGGCTCTAATGGGGGAACCCTCTCCCGCTCCTCTGGTCGCCCCGTCTTTGGCTCTAATGGGGGAACCCTCTCCCGCTCCTCTGGTCACCCCGTCTTTGGCTCTAATGGGGGAACCCTCTCCTGCTCCTCCGGTCGCCCCGTCTTTGGCTCTAATGGGGGAACCCTCTCCTGCTCCTCCGGTCGCCCCGTCTTTGGCTCTAATGGGGGAACCCTCTCCCGCTCCTCCGGTTGCCCCGTCTTTGGCTCTAATGGGGGAACCCTCTCCCGCTCCTCCGGTCGCCCTGTCTCTGGCTCTGCTCTAATGGGGGAACCCGCTCCTCTGGTCACCCTGTCTTTGGCTCTAATGGGGGAACCCTCTCCTGCTCCTCCGGTCACCCTGTCTTTGGCTCTAATGGGGGAACCCTCTCCCGCTCCTCTGGTCGCCCCGTCTTTGGCTCTAATGGGGGAACCCTCTCCTGCTCCTCCGGTCGCCCCGTCTTTGGCTCTAATGGGGGAACCCTCTCCCGCTCCTCCGGTCGCCCCGTCTTTGGCTCTAATGGGGGAACCCTCTCCCGCTCCTCCGGTCGCCCTGTCTCTGGCTCTGCTCTAATGGGGGAACCCGCTCCTCTGGTCACCCTGTCTTTGGCTCTAATGGGGGAACCCTCTCCCGCTCCTCCGGTCACCCCCGTCTTTGGCTCTAATGGGGGAACCCTCTCCCACTCCTCCGGTCGCCCACGTCTTTGGCTCTAATGGGGGAACCCTCTCCCGCTCCTCCGGTCGCCCCCGTTTTTGGCTCTAATGGGGGAACCCTCTCCTGCTCTTCCGGTCGCCCCCGTCTTTGGCTCTAATGGGGGAACCCTCTCCCGCTCTTCCGGTCGCCCCCGTCTTTGGCTCTAATGGGGGAACCCTCTCCCGCTCCTCCGGTCGCCCCCGTCTTTGGCTCTAATGGGGGAACCCTCTCCCGCTCCTCTGGTCGCCCCGTCTTTGGCTCTTATGGGGGAACCCTCTCCTGCTCCTCCGGTCGCCCCGTCTTTGGCTCTAACGGGGGAACCCTCTCCCGCTCCTCCAGTCGCCCCCGTCTTTGGCTCTAATGGGGGAACCCTCTCCCGCTCCTCCGGTTGCCCCCGTCTTTGGCTCTAATGGGGGAACCCTCTCCCGCTCCTCCGGTCGCCCCGTCTTTGGCTCTAATAGGGGAACCCTCTCCCGCTCCTCCGGTCGCCCCCGTCTTTGGCTCCAATGGGGGAACCCTCTCCCGCTCTTCCGGGGCAGACAGACGGGAAGATATTCACAGATAATGTGATTGGACTTGTCCTCCCAGACACACGCTCTCAGTCCATCGCCGTGTACGGAGTGGTGTTTTAATTACACCGCGGCCGAGCGTCTTGTAAAACTAAACAATATAAATTACTGATAGGTGCTGATCAATTATTTACGGCATCTGTAAAGACCTGACCGGAATCCACCTTCATCCATATTGTAATACCACTTAACCCTTCAGAGCCCCCCGTAGAGGACCTATATTAGCTGGAAACATTTTGGTGCAATGGTGGACATCATAGGGGCGATAGGAGACAATGACCCCCCGTGTTGGGTTATGTGCCCTCCCCTTCACTATACCCACACAGTATAGAAGGATGTCATCCATCATTAAAAATTCCTACTATATTTAGCGCCATCTAGTGGCCAAATGCAGTATTTTACATTTTCAATTAAAGGGGTATTAAACATAAGTGTAACATATTGCAGATTACCAATCATTAGATGTGGTGGCTGCATTTGTTTTCTTCTCCTCTGTTTTCACCTGGTGATCTGCCCAGTAACACACCTCCTGTATTAGAGCGCCCCAGCTCTGGATGAAGGATAACAGGAGGCACAGCAGCATTGGCAGTCGGGGGAGGGGGGGGTAGAGTTACCACCTCATCCCTTTAAACCCGAACACATATGAATTACACAGGTTCTGAGGCTAATTTAATGCGGGTAATGCACCAAGTGAGTTTAATTACCACCTTAATCAGCCACTGAACCCGTGTAATTAATATGTGTTCAGTTTTAAAGGGATGAGGTGGCAACCCTAGGGGGGGGGGGGGCGTTAAATGTATTAGCAGATTTAAATACACTCCATAATTGAAGCCAAACTCCAGCTCACACTTTATAAGCAGTTGCAGCAACAGGGATAAAGGTTTTACATGAATAAATAAAAGCTGATCATTGTAAGCACCCCTGTCAGTGGGGTACATTCTGCTGGAGAGCTTGTTCTTTTGAAAAGAAACTGACTTGCAGGCCGGATCACCAGATGATAATAAAGGAACGAAGGTCAAAAAAGAAAACGAATGCAGCCGTCACATCTGAGAATCGGTAGGCTGCAATATAATAAATGTTTGCTTTTGGCTTTAATACTGCTTTAAGTAGAGATTGTGTATGGACGACTCCACCCAGAACTGCGCCCCCCCCCCCCTCCCCGTGGTGCGCATCCGGCGCGCTCTGTGATCGCTGTGTGCTTCAGACACAGCTGATCACAGATCATGATAAAGGGCCAATCACAGCTGATCACAATTGCCATTCCTTTCCTGTCACAGCGCGTAGAGAGGAGAGTCGGTAAGCAGCAAGCGTGGCCGGGGACATCTACACTGGTAATCAGGGCACTGATCAGCAGTGTCCTGATTATCAGTGCAGTCCCAACAGTGCAATCAGTGCCCATCAGTTCTGCCTATCATTGCCACCCATCAGTGCCTCCTCATCAGTGCCGCCTATCATTGCCACCTACCAGTGCCCTTCAGTGCCGCCTATTAGTGCCCTTCAGTGCCTCCTCATCTGTGCATATCAGTGCCTCCTCATCAGCGCCCACCAGTGCAGCCTCATCAGCACCCACCAACTGCAGCCTCATCAGCGTGCACCAGTGCAGCCTCATCGGCACCCACCACTGCAGCCTCATCAGTGCACACCAGTGCAGCTTCAGCAGTGCCCATCAGTGCAGCCTCATCAGCGCCCACCAGTGCAGCTTTATCAGTGCCCATCAGTGCAGCCTGATCTGTGCACATCAGTGCATCTTCATCAGTACCCATTAGTGCAGCCTGATCAGTGCAGCTTCATCAGTGCCCATCAGTGCAGCCTGATTAGCGCCCACCAGTGCAGCTTCATTAGTACCCATCAGTGCAGCCTCATCAGTGCCCACCAGTGCAGCTTCATCAGTGCCCATCAGTGCAGCCTGATCAGCGCCCACCAGTGCAGCTTCATCAGCGCCCACCAGTGCAGCCCCATCAGCGCCCACCAGTGCAGCCTCATGAGCGCCCACCAGTGCAGCCTCATCAACGCCCACTAGTGCAGCCTCATCAATGCCCACCAGTGCAGCCTCATCAGCCCCCACCAGTGCAGCCTTATCAGTGCACACCAGTTCAGCTTCATCAGGGCAGCCTCATATGCGCACATCAGTGAAGGGGAAAAATCAGTGCAGCCTATCATAGCCCATCAGTGCACACCAGTGCAGCTTCATCAGCACCCATCAGTGCAGCCTCATCAGCACCCACCAGTGCAGCTTCATCAGTGCCCATCAGTGCAGCTTGATCAGCGCCCACCAGTGCAGCTTCATCAGTGCCCATCAGTGCAGCCTCATCAGTGCCCACTAGTGCAGCTTCATCAGTGCTCATCAGTGCAGCCTGATCAGCGCCCACCAGTGCAGCTTCATCAGTGCCCATCAGTGCAGCCTGATCAGCGCCCACCAGTGCAGCTTCATCAGCGCCCACCAGTGCAGCCTCATCAGCGCCCACCAGTGCAGCCTCATGAGCGCCCACCAGTGCAGCCTCATCAACGCCCACCAGTGCAGCCTCATCAATGCCCACCAGTGCAGCCTCATCAGCCCCCACCAGTGCAGCCTTATCAGTGCACACCAGTTCAGCTTCATCAGGGCAGCCTCATATGCGCACATCAGTGAAGGGAAAAAATCAGTGCAGCCTATCATAGCCCATCAGTGCACACCAGTGCAGCTTCATCAGCACCCATCAGTGCAGCCTCATCAGCACCCACCAGTGCAGCTTCATCAGTGCCCATCAGTGCAGCTTGATCAGCGCCCACCAGTGCAGCTTCATCAGTGCCCATCAGTGCAGCCTCATCAGTGCAGCTTCATCAGTGCAGCCTGATCAGCGCCCACCAGTGCAGCTTCATCAGTGCCCATCAGTGCAGCCTCATCAGCCCACATCAGTGAAGGGGAAAAATTACCTGTTTGCAAAATTTTAAAACAGAAATTAAGAACCCCCCCCCCCTTTTTTTAAATAAATTTCTGTCTTTTTTTGTTTTTTTAGCAAAAAAAAAAAAAAACTCAGCAGTGATTAAATACCACCAAAAGAAAACTATTTGTGTGAAAAAAATGATAAAAATTTCATTTGGGTACAGTGTTGTATGACCGCGCGATTGTCATTCAAACTGCGACAGCCCTGAAAGCTGAAACTTGGCCTGGGCAGGAAGGGGGTAAAAGTGCCTGGTAGGCAAGCGACGGAATTTCCTGCCTCCTGAAAGGCGATACGCGGCATTGATTTCAGACCGTGGTTGACAGCCGGCTTACAAGCATTCTGTCACTGATGTCTTCTGTGTTTTTTGATCCCGAGGGGGATTTTTTTCTATACCAATTGGGGGTTTTACATTGAACTACAGAGACACAATAGCCATGTGGCTGCCATGTGGTCAAGTTCGAGTTGAAATTGCCGCACCACTAAGGGAAGCATCGCGGCTGCTCCAATGAGAACCTACACTACCGTTCAAAAGTTTGGGGTCACATTGAAATGTCCTTATTTTTGAAGGAAAAGCACTGTACTTTTAAATGAAGCTAACTTTAAACTAGTCCTAACTTTAAACAAATATACTCTATACATTGCTAATGTGGTAAATGACTATTCTAACTGCAAATGTCTAGTTTTTGGTGCAATATCTACATAGGTGTATAGAGGCCCATTTCCAGCAACTATCACTCCAGTGTTCTAATGGTACAATGTGTTTGCTCATTGGCTCAGAAGGCTAATTGATGATTAGCAAACCCTTGTGCAATCATGTTCACACATCTAAAAACAGTCTAGCTCCTTCCAGAAGCTACAAAACTGACCTTCCTGTGAGCAGATTGAGTTTCTGGAGCATCACATTTGTGGGGTCAATTAAACGCTCAAAATGGCCAGAAAAAGAGAACTTTCATCTGAAACTCGACAGTCTATTCTTGTTCTTAGAAATGAAGGCTATTCCATGCGAGAAATTGCAAAGAAATTGAAGATTTCCTACAACGGTGTGTACTACTCCCTTCAGAGGACAGCACAAACAGGCTCTAACCAGAGTAGAAAAAGAAGTGGGAGGCCGCGTTGCACAACTAAGCAAGAAGATAAGCACATTAGAGTCTCTAGTTTGAGAAACAGACGCCTCACAGGTCCCCAACTGGCATCTTCATTAAATAGTACCCGCAAAACACCAGTGTCAACATCTACAGTGAAGAGGCGGCTGCGGGATTTTGGGCTTCAGGGCAGAGTGGCAAAGAAAAAGCCATATCTGAGACTGGCCAATAAAAGAAAAAGATTAAGATGGGCAAAAGAACACAGACATTGGACAGAGGAAGACTGGAAAAAAGTGTTGTGGACGGATGAATCCAAGTTTGAGGTGTTTGAATCACAAAGAAGAACGTTTGTGAGACGCAGAACAAATGAAAAGATGCTGGAAGAATGCCTGACGCCATCTGTTAAGCATGGTGGAGGTAATGTGATGGTCTGGGGTTGCTTTGGTGCTGGTAAGGTGGGAGCTTTGTACAGGGTAAAAGGGATTCTGAATAAGGAAGGCTATCACTCCATTTTGCAACGCCATGCCATACCCAGTGGACAGCGCTTGATTGGAGCCAATTTCATCCTACAACAGGACAATGACCCTAAACACACCTCCAAATTGTGCAAGAACTATTTACAGCAGAAGCAGGCAGCTGGTATTCTATCGGTAATGGAGTGGCCAGCACAGTCACCAGATCTGAACCCCATTGAGCTGTTGTGGGAGCAGCTTGACCGTATGGTACGCCAGAAGTGCCCATCCAACCAATCCAACTTGTGGGAGCTGCTTCTAGAAGCGTGGGGTGCAATTTCTCCAGCTTACCTCAATAAATTAACAGCTAGAATGCCAAAGGTGTGCAATGCTGTAATTGCTGCAAAAGGAGGATTCTTTGATGAAAGCAAAGTTTGATGTAAAAACAATGTTATTTCAAATACAAATCATTATTTCTAACCTTGTCAATGTCTTGACTCTATTTTCTATTCATTTCACAACGTATGGTGGTGAATAAGTGCGACTTTTCATGGAAAACACAAAATTGTTTGGGTGACCCCAAACTTTTGAACGGTAGTGTACCTCTCATGTAAAGTCGGACGTGGGGGGGGGGGGGTCAGGGAGGTGCGAGTAAAAAACATGAATTACCGACTTGCTTTTACCTCCCCTCTGCTGTCAGTGTGAAGTAAAGCCTAGTACACATTATTAGAAAAATCAGGTGAAAATATCCGTATTCGGAAATGATTGTTCGATTTTCTGTTTTTTTGGGGTTTTTTTACCGCTTTTGAGAGCCGATATGGACTGTTCAGACGAAAATTTCCAAAGAAACATGTTGGAAAATGTTTCACGTTAGTTATTATAACGTTTAATTTTCATTTAATTGATACAATATTCGATCTATAAAAGCCAAATGCGTAAGTCTGTGCATGATCGGAAACAAAGTACAAACATAGACTAGACAGAACGTAGCTATGTACATGGGAAGTCATTAAGAATTCGGTCATTTAACAATTTTTGTACCATTTTAAGGATTCTCATGTTTAACATGGGAGGAGGACACGAACAAATGTGAACGATCATTCGTAGAATTTTCTAATAGTGTATACTAGGCTTTAAGCTAATTCTTCTTGGTATGCATAACTGGGGTGTGAACTTTGTTACTTCATCTTAAAAGGTGCCCAAGAATATTGGAATGTATGGTTTCACTTTATTCACTAAGGGCCTGTTTACACCATATACGGTGCATCCGGGAAGTATTCACAGCGCTTCACTTTTTCCACATCTTGTTAGGTTACGGCCTTATTCCAAAATAGATTAAATTCCTTATTTTCCTCAAAATTCTACAAACAATCCCCCATAATGACAACGTGAAAGAAGTTTGTTTGAAATCTTTGCAAATTTATTAAAAATTAAAAAAAGGAAAAAAAAATCCCATGTACAGAAGTATTCACAGTCTTTGCTCATTACTTTGGTGAAGCCCCTTTGGCACCAATTACAGCCTCAAGTCTTTTTGAGTATGATACTACAAGCTTGGCACACCTATTTCTGGGCAGTTTTTCCCATTATTCTTTGCAGGACCTCCCAAGCTCCATCAGGTTAGATGGGGAGCGTCGGTGCACAGCCATTTTCAGATCTCTCCAGAGATGTTCAATCGGGTTCAAGTCTGGGCTCTGGCTGGGTCACTCAAGGACCTTCACAGAGTTGTCCCGTAGCCACTCCTTTCTTATCTTGGCTGTGTGCTTAGGGTCGTTGTCCTGTTGGAAGATGAACCTTCACCCCAGTCTGAGGTCCAGAGCGCTCTGGAACAGATTTTCATCAAGGATGTCTCTGTACATTGCTGCATTCATCTTTCCCTCGATCCTGACTAGTCTCCAAGTTCCTGTCGCTGAAATACATCACCACAGCATGATGCTGCCACCACCATGCTTCACTGTAGGGATGGTATTGGCCAGGTGATGAGTGGTGCCTGGTTTCCTCCAGACATGACGCTTGCCATTCAGGCCAAAGACTTCAGTCTTTGTTTCAATCAGACCAGAGAATGTTTCTCATGGTCTGAGAGTCCTTCAGGTGCCTTTTGGCAAACTCCAGGGGGACCCTCATGTGCCTTTTACTGAGAAGTGACTTCCGCCTGGCCACTCTACCATACAGGCCTGATTGGTGGAGTGCTGCAGAGATGGTTGTTCTTCTGGAAGGTTCTCCTCTCTCCACAGAGAAACACTGGAGCTCTATCACAGTGACCATCGGGTTCTTGGCCACCTCTCTGACTAAGGCCCTTCTCTCCGATCACTCAGTTTGGCCGGGCGGCCCGCTCTAGGAAGAGTCCTGGTGATTCCAAACTTCTTCCATTTACAGATGATGGAGGCCACTGTGCTCATTGAGACCTTCAATGCTGCAGAAATGTTTCTGTACCCTTCCCCAGATCTGTGCCTCCATACAATCCTATCTCAGAGGTCTACAGACAATTCCTTGGACTTCATGGCTTGGTTTGTGCTCTGACATGCACTGATAACTGTGGGACCTTATATAGACAGGTGTGTGCCTTTCCAAATCATGTCCAATCAACTGAATTTACCACAGGTGGACTCCAATTAAGTTGTAGAAACATCTCACGGATGATCAGGAGGCACCTGAGCTCAAAATTGAGTGTCATGGCAAAGGCTGTGAATACTTCTGTACATGGGATTTCTTTTCATTTATAATAAACTTGCAAAGATTTCAAACAAACTTCTTTCATGTTGTCATTTATGGGGGATTGTTTGTAGAATTTTGAGGAAAATAATGAATGTAATCCATTTTGGAATAAGGCTGTAACATAACAAAATGTGGAAAAAGTGAAGCGCTTTGAATACTTTCCAGATGCACTGTATATACAGCCCCCTCCCCCCACTCTCCACCCTGAAACATCCCTCTGTGTGCCCGCAGCATCTGCCAGTGGGAGAGGAGGGAAGCAGGCAACGCTGCGGGGCAAAGGGGCGCACTGGTGGGCCCCGGAAAGCAGGGGGATGGGGCGTAGATGCTAAAACCGATCCCCCTGCAGTACAATTGGAGGGAGTGGAGGAGAAGCCAGCGGCGCTGCGGGGGGGGGGGGGAGGCAGAAGGGGATCGGTGTCTGTCTGCAGTAAGGCTCAGCAGGTGCCCGGGCCCCCCCTTTGAACTGATGAGACCTGGGCCCAGTACAGAAAGGCTGGCTCTACTGCCTTATCAGCGGCCCTGCACACAATAGCAGTGCCTGCCGTAGGACTGCCCCGCTGATGCATTTTACCCAATAGGGCTCAAGCATAGAGATTGATTAAAGTGGTTGTAAACCCAGTTACACCACTTGCACCTACAGGTAAGCCTATAATAAAGGCCTATAATAAGGCTTACCTGTAGGTACTGAAAAAATCTCCTAAACCTGAACGGTATAGGAAATATTTACCATATACGCTTGCGCCGACGTCATCGGCGCATGCGCACTGAAGAAACGGCTCGCTCGTGCTGTTTCTTCAGCAGCCGTGACCGGCTGAGTGACGTCCTCATGGCTCCGGCCAATCACAGAGCCGTAACCCGGAAGTGACTCCGGGAGACATGTTGCCGGTCACATCGGTGTACAGGGACCGCGGCAACAGCTTAGTTCTAAGATGAGTATTTCATAATGAGCTAGTATGCAATGGATACTAGCTCATAATGTTTTTGTCTTGCAGGGTTTTTTTGTTTTTCCAGAGTTTACAACCACTTTAAGTCACATAAAAATAACTGAAATGTTTCAGGCTGGATTCACACTTGTGCGATCACAGACATCGCATATGATTCACACCGCATTGCTGTGCAGATCACATGCGATGTCTGTGTGATGCGAATTCAGCCATACAAACTGTATGGCTGAAATCGCAGGTGCAGGACCCTTTTTTTTTTTTTGGTTCACACTGGAATCGGATCGCATGGGTGTTCCCCCTTCCCCAAAGCACCCATCCTCCCATGTTGAGGGCGTGTGGCCTGGTGTGGTTGCTGACCTGCCAGGCTGTGTGCTCAGATAGGGGCCTGGTATGGATTTTGGGGGGGACTCCACGCCATTTTTTTATTTTCCCCTCAAGATCCATACCAGACCCAAAGAGACTGGTATGTTTTTTTGTTTTTTTTAATAAATTTGGCATGAGGTTTCATTCATTCATTGTTTTGATTGATCAAAGTTGCACTCGGATCAAAATCGGTTCCAGTTCATTAAAGTTGCACGGGAGTCAGATCCGAAGTGGCAGGGCAAAGTAGAATCGGAATGTTTGAATGAAAGTTTTTGTGCCTGGATTTCTGCTTTAATGGTCATACTGCGTTATCCATTTTCCTAGGATCGGATTTTCCATCCAGATTGATCAGAACAATTTCGATCAAATCAGTCAGTTTGATTTGAAATCAATCGATGGCACAGCATGTGTCTTTCTGATTTATAGATCTGATCGTATTATCAGATTCGGTGAAGAAACGCCCAATCATATTGCTACGTGTATGGCTACCGTAAGCCCGTGGGGGCAGATAACACACAATCCTGACTGTTGTAGGGTCTTAGGATTGGGACGGGGTGGAGGGAGTCGGATCGGAGGTCCTTGTCAGTCTATGGACATCCTGTAAGTCATTTCCGTCCCATCCAAATTTCTCAGATTGATTGCAGGTTTAATGCACATTTGTGCGCTCCCCACCACGCCGATGCGATTGTGCAATTAGAATCCTTTACACACGAAAATGCTGAGATTGTACAGATCTGCCTCCGCACCAAACAGTGGATTGAGATGAGGATTGTGTTGTGTGTGGACCCTTCAGAGGACATATCGATGGACGCAACACATCGAACAGATTTCTTGCTGCAGCCTATTTATAATTCACATCCGCCCCCGCTGGATAAAAATAGCACCGGGGCTTTGATCTATAAATAGAATCAGAGATAGAGATGAATGACGGCGGCTGGGAGGGGGGAGCTGAGCCGCTATTATTGAGTAGGGTGGCTGAATGCAGAGCCCCCCCCATACACTGCAGAAGAAGGTCAGGAGAAGAATTTCTGTGTGCGATCGGCGTTGTCCCTAATACGGCGTGACACTTCGCTGTCCGCTGTCGCCACGTATATCGTCACATGGAGCTAGAGGAGGCGAGAACGCAGCGCTCAGCAAATAACAAGAAGCATGTCTACCTTCGGGGTCAGCAATATTATATTGGATCTCAATCATTCTCCCCAAATATGGTTACCATGCGTGGTATTGCCGCCACCCCCCTCACCAACTGCAAAGGACCACGATCGGACCAATCCCAGCAATGCCGGCGAATCCCTAGGAACCAATGTGAGCACTGAGCAGGGGCGGACTGATAACTCATGGGGCCCCCGGGCAATCGGAGATTATGGGGCCCCCAGGCAATCAGAGATTATGGGGCCACACAGTACACACACACACACACACACACACACACAGTATACAAATACATGTACACACAGTATACACAGACAGATGTAAAAAAAAACACAGATTTATACATACTGTCCCTGGTTTTACTGAGGCTGGCAACCCTGATGGGACCCCCTAGTGGCCCAGGGCCCCCGGGCAGTGCCCGAGTGGCTCAATGGTCAGTCCGCCCCTGGCACTGAGTGTGATAACCCATAGCAACCAACTCTAGTAATGTTCAGAATAGCAACCAATCCTAGCAGTTAGCAGTGTGTGAATTTTTACAGCAACCAGTCAGCCCTGAGTCTGGTAGACAATACCAACCAATCACGTGCCGACTGCATACCTCTGCTAACCAATCCCAGAAGTGCATAGTCAATTTCAGTAACCCATTCTAGCTATGTGCAGAGATCGGTAACCCATAGCAACCATTCTACATGAGGTGCAGAGAGTGACAACCCATATAAACAACCTACATGGGGTGCAGGGGGGGGGGTAACCCATAGTAACCAACCTACATGAGATGCAGTGGGTGGTAGCCCACAGCAACCAACTTACATGAGGTGCAGAGGGTGGTAACCCACAGCAACTAACCTACATGAGATGCTGAGGGTGGTAACCCATAGAAACCAACCTACATAAGGTGCAGAGGGTGGTAAACCATAGAAACCAACCTACATGAGGTGCAGGGGGTGGTAAACCATAGAAACCAACCTACATGAGGTACAGAGGGTGGAAACCCATAGAACCCAACCCACATGAGGTGCAGAGGTTGGTAACCCATAGTAACCAACCTTCATGAAGTGCAGAGGGTGGTAACCATTGGAGAAGAACCCACAGTGTGTCAGGGGCCCCTTCTCGCAGTTGTACACTAGTAGTAAATAGGTGGGAGGGGGGATTCTGGGATTTTACATATCATCCCACATACATACAAGGATTCCGGGATGGGACATACAACTCTACATACCGCCGTGGATTCTAGGATGGAAAATACCACCGAGGATTCTGGGAAGTGAAATACTGCTCCATATACCACCAAGGATTCTGGAATGAGACATACAGTGGGGACGGAAAGTATTCAGACCCCCTTAAATTTTTCACTCTTTGTTATATTGCAGCCATTTGCTAAAATCATTTAAGTTCATTTTTTCCCCTCATTAATGTACACACAGCACCCCATATTGACAGAAAAACACAGAATTGTTGACATTTTTGCAGATTTATTAAAAAAGAAAAACTGAAATATCACATGGTCCTAAGTATTCAGACCCTTTGCTCAGTATTTAGTAGAAGCCCCTTTTGATCTAATACAGCCATGAGTCTTTTTGGGAAAGATGCAACAAGTTTTTCACACCTAGATTTGGGGATCCTCTGCCATTCCTCCTTGCAGATCCTCTCCAGTTCTGTCAGGTTGGATGGTAAACGTTGGTGGACGGCCATTTTTGGGTCTCTCCAGAGATGCTCAATTGGGTTTAAGTCAGGGCTCTGGCTGGGCCATTCAAGAACAGTCACGGAGTTGTTGTGAAGCCACTCCTTCGTTATTTTAGCTGTGTGCTTAGGGTCATTGTCTTGTTGGAAGATAAACCTTCGGCCCAGTCTGAGGTCCTGAGCACTCTGGAGAAGGTTTTTGTCCAGGATATCCCTGTACTTGGCTGCATTAATCTTTCCCTTGATTGCAACCAGTTGTCCTGTCCCTGCAGCTGAAAAACACCCCCACAGCATGATGCTGCCACCACCATGCTTCACTGTTGGGACTGTATTGGACAGGTGATGAGCAGTGCCTGGTTTTCTCCACACATACCGCTTAGAATTAAGGCCAAAAAGTTCTATCTTGGTCTCATCAGACCAGAGAATCTTATTTCTCACCATCTTGGAGTCCTTCAGGTGTTTTTTAGCAAACTCCATGCGGGCTTTCATGTGTCTTGCACTGAGGTGAGGCTTCCGTCGGGCTACTCTGCCATAAAGCCCCGACTGGTGGAGGGCTGCAGTGATGGTTGACTTTCTACAACTTTCTCCCATCTCCCGACTGCATCTCTGGAGCTCAGCCACAGTAATCTTTGGGTTCTTCTTTACCTCTCTCACCAAGGCTCTTCTCCCCCGATAGCTCAGTTTGGCCGGACAGCCAGCTCTAGGAAGGGTTCTGGTCGTACCAAACGTGTTCCATTTAAGGATTATGGAGGCCACTGTGCTCTTAGGAACCTTAAGTACAGCAGAAATTTTTTAGTAACCTTGGCCAGATCTGTGCCTTGCCACAATTCTGTCTCTGAGCTCTTCATGCAGTTTTTTTGATCTCATGATTCTCATTTGCTCTGACATGCACTGTGAGCTTTAGGCCCCTTTCAAACGATCGGACCGTTCAGGTCCGCCTGTCAGTTTTGATGGTGGACCTGAACGGGCGATCCATGTTAGCCTATGGAGCGTCGGATGTCAGCGGAGACATGTCCGCTGACATCCGACGTATGGCTCTACGTCCAGATCCGTCGCTATCGGATCGGGTGAGATCTGACGAAAACGGACACGCTGTCCGTTTTCGTCCGATCCCTCCATAGGCGGCAGCGGCGCCTGACAAGCCCCTCCCCACTCAGTGAGCAGAGAGGGACCTGTCATCCGCCGGCTCAGCGGAGATCAACGGACAGATCTCCCGCTGAGCCGGCGGACCGAGGCGGGCTCCGTAGAAACGGAGTCCGCCTTGTGTGAAAGGGGCCTAAAGGTCTTATATAGACAGGTGTGTGGCTTTCCTAATCAAGTCCAATCAGTATAATCAAACACAGCTGGACTCAAATGAAGGTGTAGAACCATCTCAAGGATGATCAGAAGAAATGGACAGCACCTGAGTTAAATATATCCACTTCAGCCCCGGAAGATTTTACCCCCTTCCTGACCAGAGCACTTTTTACAATTCGGCACTGCGTCGCTTTAACTGCTAATTGCGCGGTCATGCAATGCTGTACCCAAACGAAATTTGCGTCCTTTTCTTCCCACAAATAGAGATTTCTTTTGATGGTATTTGATCACCTCTGCCGTTTTTATTTTTTGCGCTATAAATGGAAAAAGACCGAAAATTTTGAAAAAAAATGATATTTTCTACTTTTTGTTATAAAAAAAATCCAATAAACTAAATTTTAGTCATACATTTAGGCCAAAATGTATTCGGCCACATGTCTTTGGTAAAAAAAATGTCAATAAGCGTATATTTATTGGTTTGCGCAAAAGTTATAGCGTCTACAAACTAGGGTACATTTTCTGTAATTTACACATCTTTTAGTTTATGACTGCCTATGTCATTTCTTGAGGTGCTAAAATGGCAGGGCAGTACAAACCCCCCCCAAATGACCCCATTTTGGAAAGTAGACACCCCAAGGAAATTGCTGAGAGGCATGTTGAACCCATTGAATATTTATTTTTTTTGTCCCAAGTGATTGAATAATGACAAAAAAAAAAAAAATTTACAAAAAGTTGTCACTAAATGATATATTGCTCACACAGGCCATGGGCATATGTGGAATTGCACCCCAAAATACATTCAGCTGCTTCTCCTGAGTATGGGGATACCACATGTGTGGGACTTTTTGGGAGCCTAACCGCGTACGGGGCCCCGAAATCCAATCACCGCCTTCAGGATTTCTAAGGGCATAAATTTTTGATTTCACGCCTCACTACCTATCACAGTTTTGAAGGCCATAAAATGCCAAGATGGCACAAAACCCCCCCAAATGACCCCATTTTGGAAAGTAGACACCCCAAGCTATTTGCTGAGAGGCATGGTGAGTATTTTGCAGCTCTCATTTGTTTTTGAAAATGAAGAAAGACCAGAAAAAAACATTTTTTTTTTCTTTTTTCAATTTTCAAAACTTTGTGACAAAAAGTGAGGTCTGCAAAATACTCACTATACCTCTCAGCAAATAGCTTGGGGTGTCTACTTTCCAAAATGGGGTCATTTGGGGGGGTTTTGTGCCACCTGGGCATTCCATGGCCTCCGAAACTGTGATAGGCAGTGAAGAGTGAAATCAAAAATTTACGCCCTTAGAAAGCCTGAAGGCGGTGCTTGGTTTTCGGGGTCCCGTGCGCGGCTAGGCTCCCAAAAAGTCCCACACATGTGGTATCCCTGTACTCAGGAGAAGCAGCAGAATGTATTTTGAGGTGTAATTTCACATATCCCCATGGCATGTTTGAGCAATATATCATTTAGTGACAACTTTGTGCAAAAAAAAAAATAAATAAATTTGTCTCTTTCCCGCAACTTGTGTCACAATATAAAATATTCCATGGACTCGACATGCCTCTCAGCAAATAGCTTGGGGTGTCTACTTTCCAAAATGGGGTCATTTGGGGGGGTTTTGAACTGTCCTGGCATTTTATGCACAACATTTATAAGCTTATGTCACACATCACCCACTCTTCTAACCACTTGAAGACAAAACCCTTTCTGACACTTTTTGATTACGTGAAAAAAAAAATTTTTTTTTCAAGAAAATTACTTTGAACCCCCAAACATTATATTTTTTTTTTAAAGCAAATGCCCTACAGATTAAAATGGTGAGTGTTTCATTTTTTTTTTTCACACGGTATTTGCGCAGCGATTTTTCAAACGCATTTTTTGTGGAAAAAACACACTTTTTTACATTTTAATGCACTAAAACACACTATATTGCCCAAATGTTTGATGGAATAAAAAAGATGATCTTAAGCCGAGTACATGGATACCAAACATGACATGCTTTAAAATTGCGCACAAACGTGCAGTGGCAACAAAATTAATACATTTTTAAAAGCCTTTAAAAGCCTTTACAGGTTACCACTTTAGATTTACAGAGGAGGTCTACTGCTAAAAATACTGCCCTCGATCTGACCTTCGCGGTGATACCTCACATGCATGGTGCAATTGCTGTTTACATTTGACGCCAGACCGACGCTTGCGTTCGCCTTAGCGCGAGAGCAGGGGGGACAGGGGTGCTTTTTTTTTTTTTTTTTTTTTTTTTTCTTTATTATTTTTTTGCTTTTTTATCTTATTTTTAAACTGTTCCTTTCATTTTTTTTAAAAATAATTTTTATTGTTATCTCAGGGAATGTAAATATCCCCTATGATAGCAATAGGTAGTGACAGGTACTCTTTTTTGAAAAAATTGGGGTCTATTAGACCCTAGATCTCTCCTCTGCCCTCAAAGCATCTGACCACACCAAGATCGGTGTGATAAAATGCTTCCCCAATTTCCCAATGGCGCTGTTTACATCCGGCGAAATCTAAGTCATAAAATGCTCGTAGCTTCCGGTTTCTTAGGCCATAGAGATGTTTGGAGCCACTCTGGTCTCTGATCAGCTCTATGGTCAGCTGGCTGAATCACAGGAGAGCCAGAGAAAAACACGGAAGACGGTGGGGGGGGGGCATTCCCTCCCACTGCTTGTAAAAGCAGTCTAGAGGCTAATTAGCCGCTAGGATTGCTTTTACATGAAAGCCGACCGCTGGCTGAAAAGAATGATACCAAGATGATACCTAAACCTGCAGGCATCATTCTGGTATAACCACTCAAAGTCGTGAATGGCGTACCTGAAGACAAAAAAATGGTTAACAATAAAGCACAGTAAACGGTAAAGTATAAAAAATTGCATACCTGAAAAGCAAACATGATAAAACATAATAACAATAAAACATTGCAGAATAGAATACAGTAAAAAAGAGCAGAACACCAGAGAGAGAATAGAGAGAGAGAGAACAATAAAACGACAACTATTTTTTTTTATTTTTGTTTGTGTTTTTTTTGCAAACTTGTAACTTTTATAACTGTAACTGGTTCCAGGTTCGGGTCTCTCAAAATGCGATGGCATCTTGGGAGACCCTGTGAAAGTGCGCCTAGTCTGTGGAATGCTGTACCCTACGCTAATACTCAACTAGTGAATGGTAGCGTTCAAAACATTCACCAATGCAAAGACCAGGATTGTCAGGACAGGAGGGACAATAATAGCGGGTGTCATGCCTATATCCGCGCTAGCTGCAGACACAATATCTTTTTTGGGGGCGTTCGCTGGGTAGGGGTACTCGGGAGGACATAAAGAAAATGCCTCTCATGCAGCCGACTGCATTTGGTTGGGGATGTGAATGGGGGAAGTACGGGCGCTGCAGAAGTGGTGGGTTCCCAATTAGGATTGGCGAATGCAGCAGGAAGGGCATTATGGGCACGACGGGCCTGTGTTTGTCTTTTTGGTGGCAGCGGGACATTACTTGTGCTTGCCACCTCACCAGCTTGAACTGCACTTATGGGACTCGCCACGTCACCAAGTGTTACTGCAGTGCTGGTTTGACTACGACCGGGGTGTACTAGGCTGCTGGTGCTTGCCAGTTCACCAAAACGCTACCAAAAAAACTGTTAGCGATCGCAGGGATCAGGCCTGACTCTGCGAACGCTGCAGTTATGCGTTTAGTGTTTTGTAAGTGACAGTGATCGATCGATACTGCACTTGGGTGGGCTGGGCCGGGCGGAGGGGCAAAACGCAGGTGCTAGCAGGTATCTGGGCTGATCCCGCTAACACTGCGTTTTTGGGAACCCTAAACTGCTGGGGACGCTAGTATAGATCTGATCGGATCAGATATTGATGCGTTAAGATACTATACCACTAAGGGAGGCGTATGCTGCGTGCGTGGGTGTTAGCGGTACTGGCGCTAATCTGACGCTGCCTGGGGCGACGCATATCACCGCCGGGCGATCAGGGGGCTAAACCTTTATTCGGTAATAAACGGCGGGTGCCCTGACACTATAAAAAATAAACGAACTAACCAGCGTCACCCGTAACACTTATACGGTGATCAGTGGTGAAAGGGTTAACTAGGGGGCAATCAAGGGGTTAAAACATTTATTAGGTAGTATATGGGGATCCCTGACGCTATAAAACGCTGACGGCGAACCTAAATATTTACCTCCCTAACTAGCGTCACCAGTGACACTAATACAGCGATCAGAAAAATGATCGCTTAGCGACACTGGTGAGGGGGGGTGATCAAGGGGTTAAAACTTTATTAGGGGGGTACCCTAGACCTACAGGGGGGTAACCCTAATTGTCCTAACACTTCTAACTGTCACAAACTGACACTATGCAGTAATCAGAAAAAAAAAAAAAAACCTGCTTGGTGTCAGTTTGTGACAGGGGGGGGGGGGGTGATTGGGGGGGGGGTCGGGGGGGGGGGATCGGGGTGTTTAGTGTGCCTGGCATGTTCTACTGTGTTGTGTAGTGTTGTGCACTTACTTACATGTCTTCTCCCCTCGGCGCTGGAACGGAAACTCCCGAGCCGAGGAGAGATGACATCACATCCTCTGCCTCTGTGTACTATACAGAGGCAGGGGATGTTTCTCATTGGCTGGGAGCGATCGCAAGGGGGGGGCCACGATCGGATGGCCTCCCCCTCGTCTCTCAACTCTCCCAGCCAAATGCCGACCGCAGCTGGCACCAGGGGGGGGTTCGATCGGACCCCCCGCCCGCGGAAGGCAATCACGTACCAGGTACGTGATTTTGCCTGCCCATGCCATTCTGCTCACGTATATAGGCGTGAGGCGGTCGGCAAGTGGATATGAGTGTCACAGCAAAGGGTCTGAATACTTAGGACCATGTGATATTTCAGTTTTTCTTTTTTAATAAATCTGCAAAAATGTCAACAATTCTGTGTTTTTCTGTCAATATGGGGTGCTGTGTTTATATTAATGAGGAAAAAAATTAACTTAAATGTTTTTAGCAAATGGCTGCAATATAACAAAGAGTAAAAAATTGAAGGGGGTCTGAATACTTTCCGTCCCCACTGTACCTCTCAACATACCGCTGAGGATTCTGGGATGGGTCATACTACCCTACATATTGCCATGGGTTCTGAGATGTGATACAACACCTCATATACCTGCGATTATTCTGCAATTTGACATATTGCCAAGGATTCTAAGATTAGGCATACCACCCCACACACCGCTGAGGATTCTGGGATAGGACATACCACCAAGGATTCTGGAATTGTACCTACCACCCCACTTACTGCAGAGGATTCTGGAATTGTACCTACCACCCCACTTACTGCAGAGGATTCTGGAATTGTACCTACCACCCCACTTACTGCAGAGGATTCTGGAATTGTACCTACCACTCCACTTACTGCAGAGGATTCTGGAATTGTACCTAGCACCCCACATACTGCTGGAGATTCTAGTATGTTTCATACCACCCCACACACCACAGAGGATTCTGGAGTGGGACATACCACTCCACATGCGGCCAAGGATTCTGGTATGTGGCATATCGCCAAGGATTCTGTAATACTGCTGAGGACTCTTCGGATGGGACATACCGCTTCACACACCACTGAGGATTCCGGATGGCACCTAACACCCCACCTACCATCACAGATCTTGGAATTTACCATACTGCCAGGGATTTTGGGATGGGACATACCATTCTGACCGGCAACCACCAATCGCCACTGACAGAGTATGTGTAAAGTAAGATTGCAGATGTTCAGGCGATCCTGGTGGGATCACATATCGAACAACCAAGCAAGAGGAAGAAGCATTTGCTAGATCTGGGTAACCCCTTCCTAATCAGGGACTGTAACCAATCACAGACTGTAGGCTGGTTGCTATAGGATACTACAGAGAAGGAGTTTGACTGCTCCTGGCTTCCTATCTGGATGTTTTGGTCCTAAACTGCCAATAAAAATGGCGCTCTCTGGTATACATAGTAATGAATTTAGCAGCGTCCTGGCATAGATATGAATGCAGATCACAATGGAGGCCCAGGGATTGTTCTGTTATCTCTCAGGGAGGAACTTCGGATGAATGTTCTCCAATATTACATGAAGAGGCTGATTGGCTGCTAATCACAATCTGTAGCTGCTGGTCACACAATGGCAAACAATGGGCGAGCCAGTATCAGCCCTGTCACTGCTCCTTCATGGAAGAGATTTATCTTGGCTCCAGACCTGGACTGCAGCTGGCTGATAGAACTGCATCTGCACAACAGGGTTGGGACTTCCAGTAGGATAAGCAGCAAACAATGGAGGACAATGGGCCATCCATTCCTTCTGATCAGTGGAAGAGGTGGCACTCCTCAGTTGACTATAATAAGGAAAAACGTGAGGAAGGAGCATTACTAGGGACCTCCAAGGGTGGATAAGGAGAACCTTAAATTAAGAAACAGGTACTGGGAGCTCCTATGGCCATTCACACCTTATAGTGTAAAAGTCACTCCATCCAGGAATTCTGTTCCCTGCCCAGCCACCCATATTAATCTATGCCCACCCAGCCATTTGATGTTTGCCTAGCTAGCCACACAACTACCTGCCCACCTAGCCACTCTGCTCCTTACCAAATCAGAAACACTGCTCCCTGCCTAGCCAGTCACTCTGCTACATTCCAACCCAGGCACTCTGCTTCCAGCCAAGCCACACCACTCCCTGCAGAATGGGCCACACTACTCCCTGACCAACCAGCCACACTATTCCCTGACCAACCAGCCACACCACTCCCTTCCCAGCCAGCCACACCACTCCCTACCCAGCCAACCACATTACTCCCTTACAACCCAGCCACTCTGCTTCCGGCCAAGCCACGCCACTCAATGCCCAGCCAGCCACACTACTCCCTGCAGAACGAGCCACACCAATCCCTGTCTAGCCACCCACACTCCTCCCTACCCAACTAGCCACCCTGCTCCCTGCCCACTCATCCACATTACTCCCTGCCCAGCCAGCCACACTACACCTTCCAACCCTGTCCACTCTGCTTCCAGTCAAGCCACACTACTCCCTGCCTATCCAGCCACACTACTCCCTGTAGAACAAGCCACACCACTACCTGTCCAGCCAACCGCACTATTCCCTGCCCAACCAGCCACACTACTTGTTTAGCCAGCCACTCTGCTCTCTACCCACCCATCCACACTACTCCCTGCCCAGCCAGCTATACTACTCCCTGCCCAGCCAGCTATACTACTCCCTTCCAACCCAGCCACTCTGCTTCCATCCAAGCTACACTATTCCCTGCCCAGCCAGCCAGCCAGCCACAGTACTACCTGCAGAACAAGCCACACCATTCCCTACCCAAATAGCCACACTACTCTTTGTCCAGCCAGCCACACCACTTCCTGGCCAGCCAGCCACACCAATCTCTGCCCAGCCAGACACACTACTGCCTGTCTACCCAGCCACTCTCCCCACTGGGCCACACTACTCCTTGCCCAGCCAGCCACCATACTCTCTTCTAACCCATCCACTCTGCTCCCAGCCAGCCACACCACTTCCTGGCCAGTCAGCCACACTGCTGCCTGTCCACCCAGCTACTCTGCCCTCTGTCCACCGATTTATACTACTCCCAGCCCAGCCAGTCACACTACTCCCTTACAACCCAGCCACTCTGCACTCAGCCACCCACACTACTTCCTGCCCAACCAGCCACTCTGCCCACCAAGGCATACTACTCGCTTCCCACCCAACCACCCTATTTCTTGCACAGTCAGCCAATCCGCATCCTGCCCACTCAGCTACACTGCTCCCTGCCCAGCCAGCCACTAACCTTCCCCTACCTTATCCTAACACTTAGCTCCACCAAAAACATCACCCTATTATTTTGGGTTTTGAAAGTACTGCATTTGTCTTTTGGATTAAAAAAAATGCTTTATCCCAGCCCCCTGCCTAGGCAGACCAGATGACATGATCCCTGGCTACCATATCATAACTAAAGAGGGTCTGTTTTCATCCAGTAGTGAAGTAAGAGACTCAGAAAGTCCCATGTGCACATCCTATACAACATCATCACTGGTTAGATTGTCTCCACTATAGAATTTGGATGGAATGGAGACCCAGGACCAGGATCCCTTCCATCCCACTGTTTAGAAGTAGGGATGCCACTTTTTCTTCAAATCCAAACACGTTATGGGCGCACAGCAATTTTTATTTTTTTATTTTTTTTTAGCATATACTATAGGATTGTAACAGACCTGGGACACCTTTTGGGTACTCCAAAGAGAATGTGGCGTGCATAGTGCCCCCTCACCCTCCTGTCAGGCCCTGTTTTCCGAGCCACATTCCTGTCTGAATATTGTGTCCGGGTTTCAGTCAGACTGAAACCCAGACACAGGATTCAAAACCTGGACTGGGTGAATCCCGGACTGGTGGCAATCCTACTTACAGGAACACTGGAAGCATAACAACAAGCAGTGATTGTGTCCTGAGAGTGCAACCAGAGCCTGTACAGAAATAAAACAACAAAAGAGACAATATACACCAATTATTATTACTTACCGCCCCTCATAACGCCTGTCAGGAAGGTGGAGTGATCCTTTAAGTCCACAGCCATTGACATGCTGTGAAAGTTTCTGTTTTTTTTTTGTCGCTGACGATGTTGCTGATCTATTAATATCATGTAAATAGGAGAAGTGAGGAGCGACTGCCTCTCCACAGAGACTTAAGTCAGCTCCCCAGGCTTCTCTTCCCAAACTAGTGATGGAAAATGTGAACTTTCCACCAATCACAGCTCGCCATCAGCGCCTTTGCGGGAGTGAAGGATCGCCATAGATAATTCCACCGGGCAGAAAAGAACAACAACCTGCAGATGAATTATTAACCTCTAGCGGTTATAAAATTTAAATCAAACTTATCAGACGCCTCCTAAGGGCTCAGCATGCATATCCTTGGCAACCACAGAGCGACAAGATGGTGATCAGAAATATTTCCTGAGGATCCGAAAAAATCTTTATGGCTCAGCAAAAGATCGGGGACTAAAAACCTCCCTGAGTGGTGTTGGAATGAGACATTTGTGGCTAGAGTTAGGGGTCATATAAAGTTCCATGGCCCTTGGGGCTAGTAAAAGCATCAATGAGCGTACAAAATGTCCAGGATACGTTTCATGCCATGTCCAAGTGAGACCAACACTTCTATTGTTATTAAAGCTAAACTCAGAGCACAAAAAAGTGATTTGAATATATCCCTGAATAGCAAGATAATACCTTCTAAAAATAGCAGTGACACCATTGCTGTGCTGTACATAGACTGTGCAAAGAGCAGAGATGTGGGAGGGGCACAGCAGCTCCACCCTTTACAGGTTGGCTGCAGAAAACTACAGGAGGGGGCGGAGACAAGACCAGTCACCCTGCACAAAGAGAGAGAGCAGCAGTGAGCGGTCTTTAGTAGAGGAAGCTCCTACACAGAGGCAACATTTTACACTGGATTACTGCACAGGTATGAAGGAAATACACAAATAACACCAAGATGTTAAGCTTTAACCACTTAAGGACCAGCCTCGTTTTGGATTTTAGGTGTTTACATGTTTAAAACAGTTTTTTTTTGCTAGAAAATTACTTAGAACTTGCCAAACATTATATATTGTTTTTTTTTTCTAACACCCTAGAGAATAAAATGGACGTCATTGCAATACTTTTTTTTGCACCGTATTTGTGCAGCAGTCTTATAAGTGCACTTTTTTTTTGAATAAAAAAATTAGACAACAGTAAAGTTAGCCCAATTTTTTTTTATATTGTGAAATATAATGTTACGCCGAGTAAATTGATACTCAACATGTCATGCTTCAAAATTGCGCCCGCTCGTGGAATGGCGTCAAACTTTTAGCCTTAAAAATCTCCATAGGCGACGTTTAAAAAATTCTACAGGTTGCATATTTTGCGATACAGAGGAGGTCTAGAGCTAGAATTATTGCTCTTGCTCTACCGGTCACAGCGACACCTCACATGTGTAGTTTGACCACCGTTTTCATATGCGGGCGCTACTCACCTATGCGTTCGCTTCTGTGCAAGAGCTCGTCGGGACAGGGCACTTAAAAACCTTTTTTTTTATTATTTATTTTATTTATTTTTTCACTGTTTTTTTTTTTTTTTTTAATTTGGATCACTTTTATTCCTATTACATGGAATGTAAACATCCCTTGTAATAGAAAAAAGCATGACAGGTCCTTTTAAATATGAGATCTGGGGTCAAAAAGTCCTCAGATCTCATATTTGGACTTTAATGCAAAAAAAAAAAAGTTGTTTGAAAAAATGACAAAAAAAAAAGTGCCTTTAAGACAAATGGGCGGAGCTGACGTCATGACGTTGCTTCCGCCCTCCTATGGTATGGAGACGGGTGGGGGCCATCTTAGCCTCACTCGTCTCCATACCTAGGAAGTGAGAGGACCCGATCACCTCCGCCGCTACCGACGGCTCCGGTAAGCGGCGGAGGGCGCGGGAGAGCGGCAGGAGGGGGGTGGGCACCTCTCCCGCCGCCGATAACGGTGATCTCACAGCGAACCCACCGCAGAGACTACCATTATTGTACACAGAACCGCTGGCCCTAAAGATGGATACCTCGGTTGTGGCAGCAGCTGCTGCCGTTACCGAGATATCCATCTTCAAAGTAATGGCGTATATATACAGTGGCCGGTCGGTAAGTGGTTAAGTGTTTATGCTCTGTACGCAGTGAGTATTTCCAGGGCTGCCATTAGAAATCACCTGACAGGGAGGCGCTGTGGGGAGACAAGGGGGTGGGGGCCCGGGCACACAGGGGGGAATCAGATGTGGGCAGCACACGGTGGGGGGTCAGTACCGCAGGATGGGGGTACAATTACAGAGCAATGCACTTTGTCTGTGTCTCTCCCTCCAGCAGCTGAAAGCTGGCGGCAGGGAGAGGGGGAGGAACCGGCTTTTAGCTGCTGGAGGGAGAGACACAGACATATTGTTCTTTAATTGTCAGGTCTCTGTACAGAGGGTACAATCTCTCTCTGTTTCTTATCCCTGAAAAGCTGGGTTAAGAAACAGAAATCTTTAGTACAAAGCAGCACACATCACACATTGTTGGGCACACATTTAACCCCTTGATCGCCCTAGATATTAACTCCTTCGCAGCCAGAGTCATTAGTACAGTGTATAGTATTACCACTGTATTAGTGTCACTGATGACGCCTAGTAACAGTTAGTGTCAGATTTCCGCACTCTTGCAGTCCCATTATAAGTCCCTGATCACCGCCATTAGTATTATGGAAAAAAAAATCCACACTATATACCATAGTTTGTAGACGCTATGGCCCCTTTCACATGGACACCTCCGTCTAGCGGATTCCGCTTGCTCAGCGGGGGGATCGCTCCGCTGATCCCTGCTGAGCAGGCGGATAACAGGTCCGTGTCCGCTTCGCTGTGCAGATCGGACACAGACACAGCCCTGCTCTCGTCTATGGGGAAATCGCATGGAAATGGCCCGCCTGTTCATTTCCATCCGATCCGATAGATGAATGGAAAATAGGACCACCATCCGTCTGATTTTTGCAGGCAGAATTGGAACGGATGTTGGCGGGTGTCAGCAGACATGTGTCCGCTGACATCCGTCGCTCAGAGGAGACTGCAGGGTCCAATCAGGTTATCCTTAAAAACTGACAGTCAGGGCAGTATTCCAACATGATAACGACCCCAAACACACCTCCAAGACGTCCCCTGCCTTGCTAAAGAAGCTGAGGGTAAAGGTGATGGACTGGCCAAGCATGTCTCCAGACCTAAACCCTATTGAGCATCTGTGGGGCATCCTCAAACAGAAGGTGGAGGAGCGCAAGGTCTATAACATCCAATAGCTCCGTGATGTCGTCATAGAGGAGTGGAAGAGGACTCCAGTGGTGACCTGTGAAGCTCTGGTGAACTCCATGCCCAAGTGGGTGCTGGAAAAAATGGTGGCAACACAAAATATTGACACTTTGGGCCCAATTTGGACATTTTCACTTAGGGGTGTACTCACTTTTGTTGCCAGCGGTTTAGATATTAATGGCTGTGTGTTGAGTTATTTTGAGGGGACAGCAACTTTACACTGTTATACAAGCTGCACACTCACTACTTTACATTGTAGCAAAGTGTCATTTCTTCAGTGTTGTCACATGAAAAGATAGAATAAAATATTTACAAAAATGTGAGGGGTGTACTCACTTTTGTGAGATACTGTGTGTATATATATATATATTTAAGTTAATTTTTTTCCTCATTAATGCACACACAGCACCCCATATTGACAGAAAAACACAGAATTGTTGACATTTTTGCAGATTTATTAAAAAAGAAAAACTGAAATATCACATGGTCCTAAGTATTCAGACCCTTTGCTCAGTATTTAGTAGAAGCCCCCTTTTGATCTAATACATTCATGAGTCTTTTTGGGAAAGATGCAACAAGTTTTTCACACCTGGATTTGGGGATCCTCTGCCATTCCTCCTTGCAGATCCTCTCCAGTTCTGTCAGGTTGGATGGTAAAAATTGGTGGACAGCCATTTTTAGGCCTCTCCAGAGATGCTCAATTGGGTTTAAGTCAGGGCTCTGGCTGGGCCATTCAAGAACAGTCACGGAATTGTTGTGAAGCCACTCCTTCGTTATTTTAGCTGTGTGCTTAGGGTCATTGTCTTGTTGGAAGATAAACCTTCGGCCCAGTCTGAGGTCCTGAGCACTCTGGAGAAGGTTTTCGTCCAGGATATCCCTGCACTTGGCCGCATTCATCTTTTCCTCGATTGCAACCAGTTGTCCTGTCCCTGCAGCTGAAAAACACCCCCACAGCATGATGCTGCCACCACCATGCTTCACTGTTGGGACTGTATTGGACAGGTGATGAGCAGTGCCTGGTTTTCTCCACACATACCGCTTAGAATTAAGGCCAAAAAATTCTATCTTGGTCTCATCAGACCAAAGAATCTTATTTCTCACCATCTTGGAGTCCTTTTTAGCAAACTCCATGCATGCTTTCATGTGTCTTGCACTGAGGAGAGGATTCCATCGGGCTACTCTGCCATAAAGCCCCGACTGGTGGAGGGCTGCAGTGATGGTTGACTTTCTACAACTTTCTCCCATCTCCCGACTGCATCTCTGGAGCTCAGCCACAGTGATCTTTGGGTTCTTTACCTCTCTCACCAAGGCTCTTCTCCCCCGATAGCTCAGTTTGGCCGGACGGCCAGCTCTAGGAAGGGTTCTAGTCGTCCCAAACGTCTTCCATTTAAGGATTATGGAGGCCACTGTGCTCTTAGGAACCTTAAGTGCAGCAGACATTTTTTTGTAACTTTGGCCAGATCTGTGCCTTGCCACAATTCTGTCTCTGAGCTCTTCAGGCAGTTCCTTTGACCTTATGATTCTCATTTGCTCTGACATGCACTGTGAGCTGTAAGGTCTTATATAGACAGGTGTGTGGCTTTCCTAATCAAGTCCAATCAGTATAATCAAACACAGCTGGACTCAATTGAAGGTGTACAACCATCTCAAGGATGATCAGAAGAAATGGACAGCACCTGAGTTAAATATATGAGTGTCACAGCAAAGGGTCTGAATACTTAGGACCATGTGATATTTCAGTTTTTCTTTTTTAATAAATCTGCAAAAATGTCAACAATTCTGTGTTTTTCTGTCAATATGGGGTGCTGTGTGTACATTAATGAGGGAAAAAAAATGAACTTAAATGATTTTAGCAAATGGCTGCAATATAACAAAGAGTGAAAAATGTAAGGGGATCTGAATACTTTCCATCCCCACTCTATATATATAATAGGCATTCACATGTTCTTGTTTCCACGCCTGTACGTGTGTAAACGCATGCACTCATATTTGTGTTATTTCTGCATGGCCTTTCTGTTAGCAAGATCCTGCATTTATGATCAGTGGTTAATTTGAATCGTGTACATGAAGCCTAATTCTGTGTATCCCTGGCTGTTCTTCTATTGCATCATAAACAGGACAAAAGGGGCTTATATATATTATTGCTAATTGATCAATAAATTGATTCCTTCATATTGTGCAAGTTCACCCAGTCTCACCGGCCACATCTTACTCCAGATAGAAAATGGAAAGGTGTTGCGATGAAATACATGAATAAATACATACAAAAGCATGCATTCGTCTCTTGCTCAGTGCCAAGGGTGCGTGTGCAGGGATGATGTGACCGTAGAGCCAGTGCAGGCACAGACCTTTCTCTTATACACTGTATTGGGTGATAGGAGGTGAGTATAGAGCCGTGACGCACATGGGATAATCTGATCAGTTTCCGTACTGTGACCCATGCTCAGGATTTCAGGTCACAGCAAGTCAACCTGGGGTGGGGGATAATGCCATCAGCCATCACTATACGACCACAGCCTGTTCCTGGAGACTGCCACTCCCTATTGTGACAATTATCACCATTATATTATAGGCTGGTTGCCCCCCAACATGCAGGGTCACCCCCCAGCTCCAGACACTGCTTATAGGTGGATGCCATCCTGGTTCTCATAATATTATCTACAGAGACTTTTCTATCACACATAGGTGACAGTTACCAACATCAATGCAATACACTAATCTAATGGTTCAAATAGACATTTTCTTATGCCGCGTACACACGACCGGACTGTTCGACAGCAAAGGACGAACGAATCCGCCGGACAATTCGATCGTGTGTGGGCTTCATCGGACCTTTGCTGTCGAAAAATCAGACGGACTTTAGAAATAGAGCATGTTTCAAATCTTTCCGACGGACCCAAGTCCGGTCGAAAAATCCGTTCGTCTATATGCTAGTCCGACGGACGAACAACGACGCAAGGGCAGCTATTGGCTACTGGCGATGAACTTCCTTATTCTAGTCCGGTCGTACGTCATCACGTTCGAATCAGTCGGACTTTGGTGTGATCGTGTGTAGGCAAGTCCGTTGCGTCGGAACTCCGTCGAAAGTCCGTCAAAAAGTCCTTCGGAGTTCAGTCCGTCGAAAGTCCGTCAAAAAGTCCTTTGGGGTTCAGTCCGTCGAAAGTCCGTCAAAAAGTCCTTCGGAGTTCAGTCCGTCGAGAGACCGTTAGTGTGTACACGGCATTAGAGGAGAAGTACAGCCAAAGTTCATTTGGTTGTACTTCTCCTGTGGATCCCAGGAGTGCAGCCCACTCTGCACTCCTGTGACCCGTTTTCAGCTGACAGCGGGCTAAAGCCCGCTGTCGGCTGATGTCACCGGGTCGGTCCAGGCTCAGGGCAAAATCGCGACAATGAAGTTGGGATCCGCCCATATACCTGGACCGTAGAGATGCAATCTCATCCCTTTAAACCCGAACACATATGAATTACACAGGTTCTGAGGCTAATTTAAAAACTTCACCCCCAGATAGATTTGCCCCCTTAATGACCAGGCCATTTTTTTGTTATACTTGAGATTTCTTATCACTAATCACTCAATGATGTCAGTGATTTTCCAACCCATTGCAGCAGGAGATCCCTGGAGACTTACAGACTTCAGATTTCACCCTTTAGAAAAAGTGAGGCAGGAAAAGTGATGATGCTTCTGTATATTTTAACCACTTCAGCACCAGAAGAATTTGCCCCCTTTCTAACCAGGCCATTTTTTGCGATACGGCACTGTGTTGCTTTAACGGACAGTTGCGCGGTCGTGCAACGCTGTACCCAAATAAAATTAACAGCATTTTTTACCCACAAATAGAGCTTTCTTTTTGGTGGTATTTGATCACCTTTTATTTTTTGCACTATAAACAAAAAAAGACCAACAATTTAAAAAATATATATATTTTTTGCACCTTTTGCTATAATATATATCCAAAAAAAACAAATAGAAAAAAAATTATGTATTCATCAGTTTAGGCCGATATATATTCTTCTACATATTTTTGGTAAAAAAAATCATAATAAGCGTATATATATTGGTTTGCGCAATAAGTTATCGCATCTACGAATTATGGGATAGATTTATGGACTTTTTTATAAATTATTGTTTTTACTGTTAATGGTGGCGATCTGTGTTTTTTATTTTATTTTGCAGGACTGCGACATTGCAGCGGAAAAATCTGACCCCAAATTACACTTTTTGGGACCAGTGACATTATTACATTGATCAGTGCTGTAAAAATGCACTGATCAATGTAAAAATTACACTGGCAGGGAATGGGGTTAACACTAGGGGGCGATCAAGGCGTTAACTGTGTTCCCTGGGTGTGTTCTAACTGTAGGGGGGATGGGCTGCCAGGAACATGACAGAGATCACTGTTCCCGATCATTGGGAACAGTAGATCTCTGTCATGTCACTAGGCTGCCTATGTAAACGAGGCAATTCTGCGTTCTGCCTGTTCTAACCATGATCATGGGTCGCCAGCGGACATTGAGTCCGCGGGACATGCGGGCACGCTCCCGTTGCACGCTCGCCCACTATGCTCCTTGCACGGACCGACGTAGAGGTACGTCGATTCGCGCTGGATAGCCATCCAAAAAATGGGCGGTGCCGCCGACATAGTGTCGCTTTGCGGGCGGTTTTAATCCTTTTTCGGCCGCTAGCGGGGGTTAAAAGCGCCCTTCTAGTGGCCGATAACCTCCGCAAAAATTATGGTAAGGCGCCGCTAAAAATAGATGCTCCAGTGTGAAAGAAGCCTTATAGCTGCAAAGGGTGGGCCAACTCAATAGTGAACCCTACGGACTAAGACTGGGATGCCATTAAAGCTTATGTGCATGTAAAGGCAGGTGTCCCAAGACTTTTGGTAATATAGTGTATGATTCTGAAAAAAAACAAAAAAAGAAGTCCATACTTCTATTTTAAAATGTGATCTACAGTTAATAAGATAAGATAATCAGATTTACAATCAAATCTAAGATGTGTGACCAGCAATAATAGGGAAGGAGGATATACACACACCAGCCATTGACACACAGAGCCCAGTGCACTCTGAAAGGAAGAGGAACAGAATGAACAGAGCGTATAGGAGAACTGTCAGCAATATAGAGGGCATTGGTATCATCTGATCACATTGTGAACACGGGTCATGTGATCAACAGGCCAATCAGTGCGTAGGCAGGTGCAGTTTATTTTCTCCACTGCAGGTGGTGCCCACCCGCAACAGCAATGCAGGTGGAGGAGGAAGTTCTAGTTACTCTATGGTTTCCTCAGTCACAGTGAGGCAGCATCTGACTGGATGCTGGCACCCCTGGTAACTTTGGTGGCCATCTTGGGTCAGGCAGAGTCTATTTAAGACCTTGGCTCCTGGGTTTGGTGCGCATTTTGCCAGTGTCAGTGTAGGGACAGGATACCCACCTGTCAGGGACAGTACTTAGCATTAGGGAAAGGTTCAGGAGGAGTAGGGAAAGTGCAAGGACACGCCATCTTTCCTGGAAACCTCCTCATTTGGGTACAGACCAGCCAGGCCACATTCTGCTCCTCGCAACGTCTGTCACCTTCTCTGAGACTTCCATCTACTGACACATCGCTGTTACATCCTGTGGGTGTTCGCGGTCGGGTTGCCTTTCCCCTGGGCCGGTAGTGTATTGCTGGACTCTAATACAATATATTCATGTTTTTGCACCTGGACTCTGATTATTTTCTGCCCGCCACACCATGCTGCACCTACCCACAAGTGCACACAGTGACGAATCTCAGAGCTGAGGACAGGACCTGTACACACACCCCAATAATAACTCACATTATAGTGACTTTGTACGCTACATAAATTAATCAAAGAAATGCAGATTTACAACAATGCAGTAAATTGCCCCTATCTCTTAGGCAATCCCCCACCATTCCCAATATGCCTCTTTAGCCCCCAAAAAATCTATGCAGGTGACATTTGAAAGTCTATACTTTCAAAAGAATAGCTATGCCCTCTACCCCCATATATAAACAAGGCTGGGCTTGGTGACTTTACTATGGGGGCAAATGGTAAGGTACACGGGAGTCCTATAACAGGAAGATTTTTTGGGGTTTCAGAGTCCAGAGAGCTATAAATGTTAAAAAGAGAACAGGTTATCAAAAAAACAAGCAATGAAAGTTGAAAAGTCAGGATGTGTAAATTATTTTTGCTTCTTTTAGTAGCAGTTGCTTACAACGTTTTGTACAATACTAGGTAGAATTCCAGCCCATGGGGGGTCTTTGTATAATACAATGCAATGGCGAGTGGAGGGGAGGAGGCTCCATCACACACATTAATATCCAATATGTATGTGGCCAGCAAAGTGCAGCCATTGGAAAGACTCTAGATCAGGGTTTCTCAGCCAGGGTTCCATGGAAGCCTAGGGTTCTTCCAGAGGTTGCTAGGGGTTCCTTGAGCAATGAGCCATTTCTGCCTCTCAGATAAGTTCCCACTGACACCATTGATCTTTTTAGCTATCTGTAAGAGGGTAATTCTTTCCAATGACCACAACTGTAAGTTCAATTCTTCCCACTGACCATCAAACTAATGTATCATGACTTGAAGATAGAATAGTAACATTTAGCAGGGGTTCCTTGAGACTCGGAAAGTTATTTCAAGGGTTCCTCTTTGTTGAGATGGTTGAGAAAGGCTGCTCTAGATTATCACACTGGCCAGCAAGGCGTGGTGGCGTTGTATTCGCTAACTTCTTCAGCTTACTAGAGATTTTGTGGGACGTTATCCTTCCCTGGAGGGGACTTTGTATAATACAATGCAATGGCGGGTGGAAGGGGGGAGGCTCCATCACACATAATAATATCCAATACGTATGTGGCCAGCAAAGTGCAGCCATAGGAAAGACACTAAATCAGGGTTTCTCAACCAGGGTTCTATGGAAGACTAGGGTTCCTCCAGAGGTTGCTAGGGGTTCCTTGAGCAATAAGCAATTTCTGCCTCTCAGATAAGTTCCCACTGACACCATTGATCTTTTTAGCTATCTGTGAGAGGGTAATTCTTTCCAATGACCACAAGCGTAAGGTCAATTCTTCCCATTGACCATAAAACTAATGTATCATGACTTGTGGATATAGTAACTTTTAGCAGGGGTTACTTGAGAAAGTTATTTTAAGGGTTCCTCTTTGTTGAGATAGTTGAAAAAGGCTGCTCTAGATTATCACATTGGCCAGCAAAGCATTGTGGCGTTGTACCTGCTAACTCCTTTAGTTTCCTAGAGGTTTTGTGGGACATTATATTTCCCTCAAAAAAATAAATTTTTGGTAACCTTGGACATTTCTGTTAAGTGTGATGTTGTAAGTAATGCCGCGTACACACGGTCGAACTTTTCGTCTACAAAAGTCCGACAACCTGTCCGACAGACTTTCGACGGACTTTTGTCGGACTTTTGGCGGACTTGCGGCAGACTTTCTTACGAACGGACTTGCCTACATACGATCACACAAAAGTCCGACGGATTCGTACGTGATGACGTACACCGGACTAAAATAAGGAAGTTGATAGCCAGTAGCCAATAGCTGCCCTAGCGTGGGTTTTTGTTCGTCGGACTAGCACACAGACGAGCGGATTTCTGGGTCCGGCGTAGTTACGACGTAAAGATTTGAAGCATGTTTCAAATCTAAAGTCCGTCAGATTTGAGGCTGGAAAAGTCAGCTGAAAGTCCGGGGAAGCCCACACACGATCGGATTGTCAGCCAGCTTTAGTCCGTTGGCGTCCGTCGGACTTTTGTACACGAAAAGTCCGACCGTGTGTACGCGGCATTAGTTTTGAGAAACGATCAACTATATAAATAATTTTTTTTTTTCTTTTTCATTATACAGTCTTCAATGACTTTGTCTAATCTCAGTCCATGATGGCCACACAGATCAGGAAATGGGCCGGACACAATCACATAGGACTTATAATCTTTATTATTATGGATGGCCAAACATAGACCAGGGTGTTGGCGTGACAAAATAATAAAGGATTTGTTATTTTTATTATAGGTGGCCATACACAGATCAGGAAAATGTGGGCTGGACACAATCATACTGGATTTCCTATTATTATTTTGGGTTGTTGTTCACAGAATAGAGACCAGACTCAATCATTTAGAACTTAATATCATTATTATTTTAGGGGGATATACACAGATCAGTATGTGAGCCGGACACATTTCTCCTTTTTTTTTTTTTTTTTGGCGTGGGGGGGTCATACATAGATTAGTATGTGAGTCAGAGACAATCTCACATAATTCACTATCATTTTTTTATATATATTTTTTTAAGGATAGGGGGTTCAGTATGTGGATCGCAAACATTTGTACAGAATCTTGTATCATTATTATATTAGGAGGCCATAAACAGGTCAAGAAGACATGGACTGGGCACAATCATACAGGACGTATTATCATTACTATTATGGGTGTTTATACAAAAAATCAGCATATGGGCCAGACAGAATCATATATGACTTAAATATTACTATTATTATGGGTGGTCATAAACAGATCAAGATATGAGCCAGGCACAACTGTGCATGATTCATTATCATTATTGTTATGGGTGATCTCACACAGATCAGCACATGGCCAGACATAATTATATAGGGTTTGTTATCATTAATATTATGGGTGGTCATGGACAGTTCAGTATGTGGGTTGGACACAATCATACACAATTTATTATCATTATGGTGGACTCACACAGCCCAACATGAGTTGTTGTTCTGGGATCTGTGGAGGGGCTTGAGGCTTTTCTGTGACCAACTCCCAATGAAAAATGGAGCAAACCTTCCATCAGCAGGTACCGGGTTGAGTTGGTAGATGTGTTGGGAAAAGATCAAGCAAATATTGTCAAAATATTAGATTTGGTTATTGGTGGAGATGTTCCTATCCATGACCTCCTCCACTCATCTAATTAATCAATCCTAAAACTTTGGCAGGAAACTGGCCTAAGAGGGCTGGAGTTAAACATATCTGCTTTTATTTTATCGATGAAATGAATTGTATGTACAAAACTAACACAATTTATGTTTCTTTCCCTGCAGATTCTGGCAATCATTTCTATTCTTTTCATTGTATTATCAACAATTGCCTTGTCACTAAATACACTTCCAGAACTACAAGGTCTTGATGAGTTTGGACAGTCGACAGACAACCCTCAGTTGGCACATGTGGAAGCTGTCTGCATCGCCTGGTTTACCATGGAATACCTCCTGAGATTCTTATCTTCACCCAATAAATGGAAATTTTTCAAGGGGCCACTTAATGTTATTGACCTGTTAGCCATCCTCCCGTACTACGTCACAATATTCCTAACAGAGTCCAACAAAAGTGTACTTCAGTTCCAGAACGTCAGGAGGGTGGTGCAGATTTTCCGGATCATGAGGATACTGAGAATCCTAAAGCTGGCACGGCACTCCACAGGCCTGCAGTCTCTGGGTTTCACCTTACGGAGGAGTTACAATGAACTTGGCCTGCTCATCCTCTTCTTGGCGATGGGTATTATGATTTTCTCCAGCTTGGTGTTCTTCGCAGAAAAGGACGAAGATGATACAAAGTTCAAAAGCATTCCAGCCTCTTTCTGGTGGGCGACCATCACCATGACCACAGTCGGCTATGGGGACATCTATCCTAAGACTTTGCTGGGGAAAATAGTTGGCGGATTGTGTTGTATTGCGGGAGTGCTGGTGATCGCTCTTCCCATTCCTATCATTGTAAATAACTTTTCAGAATTCTACAAGGAACAAAAGAGGCAGGAAAAAGCCATCAAGCGCAGAGAAGCTCTTGAGAGAGCCAAACGAAATGGTAGCATAGTGTCTATGAACATGAAAGATGCCTTCGCTCGTAGCATAGAACTGATGGACGTAGTGGTTGATAAGACAGAGGATGGAAAGAAAGAAAAAGTGCAGGATAACCACTTATCCCCCAGCAAATGGAAATGGACAAAAAGGACTCTATCAGAGACGAGTTCTAACAAGTCCTTTGACACAAAAGAACAAGGTTCTCCAGAGAAGAGCCGGTCTTGTTCAAGTCCTCAACACCTTAATGTTCAACAGCTAGAAGATATATACAACAAAATGGCAAAGACACAGTCACAGCCCATTCTAAACTTAAAAGAAGCAAATCAATCAGTTAAACAGACAGAGGAGTTGGAAATGGACACCATACCTTGTCCAGCTGTCCCTCTGTTGACCACTCACAAGGAGGGAATCATTGACATGAGAAGCATGTCCAGCATAGACAGTTTCATTAGCTGCACTGCCGATTTTCCAGAAGCGGTTAAGTTTTCACACAGTCCACTGGCAGTCCTACCATATAAAAAAGGTATAAATACAGGGCAGGATTCAGCAGGTGGGCGTGAAAGATCCTTGAACTTTGACATCAGCAGAGAGAGCTTTGGCGAAATTAGTCCTAAAACTGATAGAGGTCGGCACACTGCATACTTTTTGGAAAGTCCAAAAAGTTTAGTAAAAGTTAGAAATCCTTTACTGCTGAGATCCCTAAAAGTCAACTTTCGAGAAGGTGATACAAGGACACTGGTGCCTGCACCAAACATCACAAGCCCCTCAGAGCATAGGCAAAGCCATTCCAAGTTAGACAGTTCCTACTTTTCTGACCAGTCAGTCCGTAGCCCAGAGACATCTCTGTACACAACGGCAAGCACTAGAACCCCTTCCAGGTCGCCAGAGAAACACATGGCAATCGCATTCACCTTTCACGATGCTAACGTACACAAGTATATTGATGCTGACACCGATGATGAGGGGCAGCTTCTGGATGGCCTGGATTCCTGCCCCTCCAAAGAGCTGCTAGGGACTATGAGCCCAAACTACAATATCACAAATAGCGGTCATCGAAAACAAAGAGAGAGCATCCATCGAACAGAAAAAAACCACTTAGAGAGTGGCGTGTTATCCAGTTCCTCCAGGTACTTAGGACAAAACTGCGTTTACTCCACAGATGGGATTACTGGAAGCAGTCGAGAACCTGTCAAGATAGATAACCACATCTCCCCGGAGGTCCAAGTTCTGCCAGGCGGGGGTGGACACTCTAACACACGTGACCCCCGATTCTGACGTGTTAAGACACTGTGAGAATTGAGATGCTCATATGTGCACATTGAGCTTATGCATGGCATTGATTACTAGCATCCTCTCCCCTTAGTGTGTGGGAGAGACGAGAGGAAGCCTCTGGGCCACATCTCCTCTCAACTGGACCGAACCGAGCTAGGAGTGTCACCGAGCACTCAGATAGGAAACTGCAGTGACTCCATCTCCTACTAAAAACTTCTTTCTTGAAAGCCATTGTGACCAAATATACCCCTACTGACAATGAACTGCTTTTTATTTTATTGTATACAAACTTTTACTGCTTTCCAGTGAAGGTAAGAGAAAAAAAAAACCATGAAATTCTGAGATTTTTCTGGAGTCCGTGCAGCAAAGCATCTTATGCAGATTTCACAGATTTGGGGTAAAGTGCAGAGCTTCTCCATAGTTAACACAGACAAGGCGAGTTGCATCAGTTGTTCGGGAATTTGTACGCCAAAAGTGGGAGACGACTGTGCATTGTCTTACAGGGGGTGACTATGAATAATCAGGGCATTAGATGTTCAAAGGGGGAGGAGGAGGAATTTGCTGATCGTAAAAGGTAAACAATTCATTTTGTAGCATATTTACCATTGCTAGCTGCATTTTTCTCAAATATATATAAAGTTTTTTTTTTTTTTTACCATTTGCAAAACACTTAACATGTTTGCACACTTTGCAGACTGAAGGAGCTGTAAAAACAGAGCACTTTAAAGTAAGCACTACCTTCATTTGTGCCTCTAATTGCCATTTGTTTTCTTCTGTAAGAGAACATTACCAGGAAATGGTTTGGTCTCCCTAGACCTACGTACGCCCTCGTTTTGAAGACCGCTAACACTCGAGCCTTTGCGCTGATACGAGAGGAAGTAGATGTGTGGCATCACGCACAACCCAAACAGCTTTCCCCTATTTTAAAGTGCAGCTAAATTATTCATCGACAATACGGTGTAAGGGGGACACTTCCATCTGCCTCCCGGCGGAACAATTATGTCTTCTCTCTGTTTTACGCATTTCCTCACTTCGTGTTTCAGTGTCTCCGGGAGGAGTAGGAAGAATACGGTCCTGGAAGTGACCCCCTCAGTTCTTGTAGAAAATGACCTCCTATTATGAACCTAACTGGGGAATTAAAGCCCACCTGAACTTACAGTTTGAATCAACTGTGTGTCACATCAAAATACGTTTAAAGTGTTACAGTTTGTTTTCATTAGAAAGCAGTCACAGCTGGAGTAGAAAAGCCTGCCCCCTGCCAGCATGTGACAGCGCACGGATCAGCGTGCCAGCACCGATCTCATCATTTACAGGGGCCAGTGACAGCCCACTGCCCACCAACCCAAACTAGCCTGCCCAGCGCCATGCAAGGCACTGTGGCAGGCTAGACAGGAGAAAGCCCGATGTGGGTGGGTTGTGTCATCTGGTGTTTTACTGCACTAGGTGACACCAACCCTAGTGACGCCACTGAAAAAAACAACCCACCAACCAGGAACTAGCCTGCCCAGCGCCCTGCAAGGCACTGTGGCAGGCTAGACAGGAGAAAGCCCGATGTGGGTGGGTTGTGTCATCTGGTGTTTTACTGCACTAGGTGACACCAACCCTAGTGACGCCACTGAAAAAAACAACCCACCAACCAGGAACTAGCCTGCCCAGCGCCCTGCAAGGCACTGTGGCAGGCTAGACAGGAGAAAGCCCGATGTGGGTGGGTTGTGTCACCTGGTGTTTTACTGCACTAGGTGACACCCACCCTAGTGACGCCACTGAAAAAAACAACAGCACAGCTGTGGCACTAAAAAAATAAATGACAATTTATTGAAAGATAGAAATGCACTCACAAAAGTGTGCATGTGTAGGGCATGGCATAAAGGTAACTTGGGAGCCAGATATGTCTGTTGGGCATCCAGAGAACCACCAGCCTGGGGATGAAGCATGCTGAAGATGGAGGAAGCCGCTGTCACTGCGGCTTCAAACGATGTTGAACCCGGGACTGGAATCCCCAATGTCACTCTAGGCACATGCACTGTAGACATGTTTCAAAGCTGGTCAGCTTCCACATCAGCCAGTCCATCCTGGGCTATCCCTGCAGCCTGTCTACACTGCAGAGAAAGGCCCTTGCTCTCTGTGTTGAAGCGGTGGTCTTTCTGCAGAGGTCCAACATGCCCCTGCTGACTGCAAACTATTCAGTCCCACTACAAGCGTACATTCCCTTACCCCTTTGACCCTGGGAGCAGGCCTTCAGCGGTCGCTTGATGCTCCAAAATGTCCACATTTCAAGCAGCAAGAAAAAGGAAGCCGCTAACCATTAAAAGTCTTCTGTATGTTTATTGAAGTATTCCATGTACAAAATGATTCAATTGTCCCTCACTCCATCCGAAGCTTATTCGTAGAGTCCCTGCTGAGTCAGAGCTGGAATGCCACACTAATGCCGCGTACACACGGTCGGACTTTTCGGCTACAAAAATCCGGCAGCCTATCCGACAGACTTTCGACGGACTTTTGGCGGACTTGCGGCGGACTTGCGGCAGACTTTCTAACGAACGGACTTGCCTACATACGATCACACAAAAGTCAGACGGATTCGTACGTGATGACGTACACCGGACTAAAATAAGGAAGTTGATAGCCAGTAGCCAATAGCTGCCCTAGCGTGGGTTTTTGTCCGTCGGACTAGCACACAGACGAGCGGATTTCTGGGTCCGGCGTAGTTACGACGTAAAGATTTGAAGCATGTTTCAAATCTAAAGTCCGTCAGATTTGCGGCTGGAAAAGTCCGCTAAAAGTCCGGGGAAGCCCACACACGATCGGATTGTCAGCCGTATTTTGTCCGTCGATGTCCGTCTGACTTTTGTAGACGAAAAGTCTGACTGTGTGTACTCGGCATAAGGGCTAGTTTACCCTTGCTTCAAAACATGGCCTCGGACACACTTTGTTAAAGCTCTCTGAACACCGGTCAAAGCTCCTGTCACTAAATAAAATGGTTAGCTTATAGTCCTGTTTACACCTTGCTTTTGCTTGGTGCTTCGATGAGGCTTCGATGGGGCTTCAGTGAGGCTTCGGTGATGCTTCTTGGGGCTTCAATGAGGCTTCAGTGGGGCTTCAAGCGAGCTTTGCCATAGACATCTATGGAGGCTTTGAAGACGCTTTGAAGCACCACTAAGGGCTAGTTTACACTTGCTTCAAAACATGGCTTTGGACACGCTTTGTTAAAGCTCTCTCTGAATGCCAGTCAAAGCTTCTGTCACTAAATAAAATGGTTAGCTTACAGTCCTGTTTACACCTTGCTTTTGCTTGGTGCTTTGGTGGGCTTCGATGAGGCTTTGGTGGAGCTTCGATGGGGCTTAGATGAGCCTTAGGTGGAGCTTTGGTGGAGCTTCAATGAGGCTTTGGTGGGGCTTCAAACGAGCTTTGCCACAGACTTTTGTGGAGGCTTTGAAGATGCTTTGAAGCACCACTAAAGCTACATGGAGTATAATTTTTTAAGTGAAGCCAAAGCAAAAGCAAGGTGTAAACAGGTCTGTAAGCTAACCATTTTATTTAGTGACAGGAGCTTTGACTAGTGTTCAGAGAGCTTTCACAAAGCGTATCCGAAGCCTTGTTTTGAAGCAAGTGTAAACTATCCCTAATGTGTGTTGAAGCCTAAACAAGTGTAAATGAGCCCTTACCCCCTAACGCAGGGAGTCAGACACTATAGCTAGCTTCTGTGTTCTTCACCTATAGCAGCCCGCTTTCCCATAAGGCAAGCAGGCCTACCGGTACTTGGCTGCCCCCTGGTCTTATATCTAAAGCTATAGTTCCTGACTGCCACGATGGGGCAGGCACAAACTGAGCAAAGCAAACAGGTACTTGCAGCTGGCAGACAGGAAGGGTGGTTTAATGACAGTCCAGGTACAAGGGAGGCAGAGTTCAGAGTAGTCAGGATGCAATCCATAGTCAAAAAGCAGGCAGAGTTCAGATAATAGTCAATATTGGATCCAAGGTCATAAACAGGGGAATCCAAACAGCAGAGCAGGACAGACAGAGAGCTTGTGCATTACACATACTATCACAAGCATGAGACTGCAGGCTTGGCCGGCTTAAATCAGGTTTGGTCTCCACCCAGAGGCTGGCCACATAAATCATCTTGCAGGTGGACAAACAGACAGGGAGAATGTATCACAGCCAAAACCAGGATGCTGGAATAAGACCAGCAGCTATGAAGGATCAGGAGCGCTGCACGCGTCTGACATAGAACTCTTGAAGCAGCAACGCTCATGCTCTCTGCTGTTTGGAGATTTCTAGGTCAGACCAAGCAAGGGGGGCTTGTCTGAGCTCTGCAGATAAACCACTGCTTCCACGCAGAGTGCTAGGATCTTTGTCTGCAGCATGTTGGCAGGGGATAGGCTTTTCTAATCAAGCTCAAAAATAACTGTAAGGATTTTAATGTACCTGGAATGTATTTAGCTGATTCAAACTAAACGTTCAATTGGGCTTTCAATTTGGATATGAGGTGAAATAACCCGTAGGAAACACCCCAATGCTTCTAACATTTATCAGTTTAGTTTAGCAGGACCCCCCGGGAGTGCAGTGATAGCTTTTACTAGCAAACTGAAAATGGTAAAATGGCAAGCAAGGTATGATTATGACTCTGTATATAACTATAAAGTATTTACCCCTTCGTATAGCCAATCAGAATCCATCCATGGCTAATACAGCACATCCCTTCCGCTGTACAGGTCCTAATCCAGAATGTGGTCATATTTTAAAGACAAATAAAGGAACATTCAAGAAACAAAAAACACCTTCTACAAGGCTGCACAAGCACTATCAGAGGGCAATGAGACCATATGTGCCGTCTCAGTCACTAATCTGGGGGTCTAAGTCAGGGGTCTCCAAACTTTCTAAGCAAAGGGCCAATTTACTGTCCTTTAGGCTTTAGGGGGGGGCGGACTGTGGCTAGTGGGTGTAGAAAATGCCCAGACATCAGTGCCCCACCATTGGTTTTAAAAAGGAGGAATAGTGTCCAATTGAGAGTGTCAACACAAAAGGCTCAAGGCTGATGTAATGGTGGTGGATGTACCACAGGATCTTGATGGTTCCAATGGACGACAAGGCTTTGCTGCCCTCTAAGGGTTGGGGGGGGCAACCCAATGGGAACACTGTAAGAAAAAGAGGAGAGGGGGCGCACTGGCCTTGCGCATTACCCAAGTGGTGTTTATTAATGTAAAATAAAAGGAGATATACTCACAAACAAATCAATCATAAAAGCATATAAGGGTCTACAGTGGACACAAAGCGATCAGGTCACCGAGACTGCTCCCAGCAAGCCGTAGAACTTTCCAAATGGCTGACACGTTTCGAGGGGAGATCCCCTGTTCCTTTGGCTCTGAGGAAGAGGGGATCTCCGCTCGAAACACGCCAGGCATCTGTAAGGTCCTACGGTTTGCTGGGAGCAGTCTCGGTGACCTGATCGCTTTGTGTCCACTGTGGACCCTGATATTTTTTTATGATTGATTTGTTTGTGAGCAGTGGCAGATAATGCTGGAGGATTCTTTTTTTGGGGGGGGGGCCCTCCAGATCTGCACTCACCCTACAGTTGGAGCCCTCCAGCTGTCACGACTCCCCTGGTGCCTGGCGCCCCAGCTTCTGTATTGACCTGGTCTTCTTTCTGGGTTCTGGGTCTTCGGCCTCCTGTCCTGGCCAGGAAACCAGAAGCCAATGCCGATTCGCTGGAATCGCAGGGTGGGAGGACAATATGAAACTGGCCAATTGGGGCCTCAGGCTGTGGTCACGTGCTTGTGAGGGGGTGACAGACCTGGTAGAGACCTGTTGGTCCGGCATCCCGCACAGTGCACGGCCACACAGATGGTGTGGGCTGGGGGGGGGGTGCTACCACTAGGCAAACTAGGCAGTCACCTAGGGCACACTGCTGCCTAGGGCGTCCGGCCACTGGTGTTCCTACTCTCTTCTCTGCAGCAAGCAACTAAGTCTCTGCATCAGCCGCCACTCCGTTCACACATAGTGTCAGAGGCACAGCGGCGGTGGAGGACTGTGTCTGTGTCCCAACTCCCTAAAGAATGGAAGCAAGCCCATCAACATTCATTGATGGGCACTGGAAGGCTGCATTAATGGGCGCTGGTGAGGCTGCATTTGATGGGCGCTGGTGAGGCTGCATTTGATGGGCGCTGGTGAGGCTGCATGTGATGGGGGCTGGTGGGCTGCATTTAATGGGTGCTTCATTAAAAATGTGGGGTATACATGGGCAGGGCAAGGGGGATAGAGTCAGGGGTGGAGCTAAAGGGGGGTGGCAAAATTAGGTTTCGCCTAGGGTGTCAAAAATCCTTGCACCAGCCCTGACGGTGACCCCCGTGCCCCTTGTGGACTGGCCGCCACTGTTTTTGAGTATATCTTCTTTTATTTTACATTATTAACACCACTTGGGTCATTGTGAGTGTCAGTAGTGGGAATGGTACCCCATCATTGGTTTCAGTAAGTGGAATAGTGCCAGATAAAAGGCAAGCAAAGGGCCACATCCGGTCCACAGGCCGCAGTTTGGAGACCACTGGTTGTTCTATTTCTATCCCATACACCACTTATCATTTAATCACAGTTACAAACCTGATGCAGAGGAGGGTTAGGCAGGGGCAGGATGAGAAGCTCTCTTCAGTCTACACAATTCTCAGGTGTTTAAGTAGGGCCAGAAATTGTCCCTATTACAGGGGTGACCTTCACATTACACACCACACATAGTCCATTGAGACACAAGCAGCCTGGCCGGGGACGGACAGTCACTGACGTGACGTGGTTCGGAAGTTCCCCTCAACGAGGCGTAAATGGCGGGTCAGGCCAGGGTACTGCAACATAAACTACTGAAGCCATAAGCAACATACTAACTAACGATAAAAGAAATCCAATACCAAAGTACACAATTCTGTAAATTTCTATTAAATTATTAAATAAGAATGTGACGGGCAGCAGATGGCCAGAAAAAAATATTTTATTTTTTATTTATTTTGGGGCACAAAATGCTCCACGTGTATCAGTTCGGATAACTGAGGTAACAAAGACATATTTATTTTTTTATGTAGTCATTAAATTTTTATTTTACTTATATATAAATGGATGACAGTCCAGTGTCATGTTGTTCTTGTGATAACGCTGCTGAGGGGTTGTGTTTCTGTCGTGTGTACGTGTGCACTGTGTCCGGTCACAATGCACGGATAAGTGACAGAACTGTGACTGGAAAACAATTCAATTGGTGCAACTCTCCTTGCATGTCCTGGGCCCTGTTGTGGAGCCGTGGGGCCCGATCTCCTGAGCCTTCCACGTTGTGCTGCCACTGTCCGAGTGCACTTTCACGTGTACATAAATCACTGTAGAGGCTAAACAGGAATGCCGATACTCAGAGACACTGTGCTGAGTGATGGAGACGCCTAATTAGTTCCCGTAGCATCTGAAACCGCCTAGTGGCCAGTTAAGTGTCAGTGAGTATTCACACTCATTTCCTGTTCTCTGTAGTGGACATATATGGTGAGCCCTGAAAGGTGGAGCGCTTTAGAAAATGGCGCTTTTCAAGGACGGCCATGACCGTAATATGTATTGTTTACTTTCACCTTCTGTACTTTTGTTGCCTGAAAACTGCTGTAGCAACAACTGTCCTGTCATAAGCAGCCTCTGGAGCCAGAACTAAAGGGGCCCACAGACATAAGATGGCGTTGTGAAGAGACTGTCCAACTGCCAAAAGACGTTTTTACTAGACAAAGCCATCCATCCATATGCCAGAGGTGTGGTCTGGCCCCTCACAGCACAATGACTTCTAATTAATAAGGGATCAATAGTCAATCAGCTAAAACATCCAGCCTGCCTGAAAAAAAAAACTGCCGTCTGAATTTGTACGCGTTCACCCAAATGGTTGGTGTTGGGTCTATGGGCACCTTTAGGACTGTGGCCACCAGAGGTTGTTGACGGTCTGTGGACACCCTGCCAGCCATTAACGGCATTTCCAAGATATCTGAATGTTTTTGTCTCAAAAATATTTCCATGTTTTTGTTCTATCAGAAATGTCATGTCAGTGGAAATGGAAAAACAGACACATCTACAGCAAAGATCCCACAAAACGAGGTAATCCTCACCGGTGAAATATATGAAGGTGGCTGACAAAGGTTCCAGAGCTTGCACTACTTATGCCTCGTTTCCACTGAGCGGATCGGTTCGGGTCGGTACAGTTTGAATGGCCTCGAATGGTCCGGTCTATTCTGGTGAGCGTTTCCACTGCAAGAGGGACCACAAGGGGCCCATACAGGGTTCAGAAAAAATGCCTCAGCATAGCACAGCAGAGGGTTTTCTGTCAGCCAATCAGTGGAATGTATCGTAGCTCCGACCCTAACCGAACCATTCCATTTTCTATGGCCCCACATCTGAAGCAGGACCCTGAATGGAACGGTTCGGTTCGGTTGTATGGGCCGCTTTCATAATGGAAACACCCAAAATAGCGTACCGAACCGAACCGATCCGCTCAGTGGAAACGAGGCATTAGCCACCATGGATCTGAAAAATGTTAGCCAATCAACTCACCAGAAAGAGGTGACATCACCAGGGGGGGCTTCATGCTACACCAGCTTCTGGTGAATTGATTGGCTGTAGCATAGTCGTAGCCCACAACATGGTTGCCTCCACAAATGTTCTTATCATGGGACTGTGGCAGCTCAGGCTCTTGTTAGCCGGCCCAATAAATGGCTTCATGTGCTAAAGTGTCAGAGCTTAGAGATGTCATCATTTTCCTCCAGTCATCAATCTCGCTTGCCCAGGAAGACAGTTGTAGCCCGAACTCCAACCAAAACCATCTTTTAGGGTTAATTTAGAGTTAAAGCGGGGGTCCACCTATCTATCGTTTTTTTTTTTTTTTAGTTCATTCACAAACTTTTCTTCTCAGCATTACATACTCACATATTGTGTGTAATATGTCCGCCTGTGTCAGATTTCGTCGGAAAGAATAACTTATATTATTCACTGCAGGCGGTTTCCATCTTCATTGTGGGCATTTGAAGCCCACAAGCATTTATTTCCTGGATGTGGTGAATGCTGTGCTCCCAGCATTCACCGCTCGTTCCCGCACATGCTCAGTGGCATCCTGGGAAGCCTGAGACTAGCTCCCAGGAGTCTGGGAGAGGCTAGAAACACGCCTACTCCCACGGGAGGAGAAACAGGAAGTGCAAAGAAGAATAGAAAAATAAAAGGTAATTACGGCAATTTAAATTTTTTTAAACGGCATGTCAGCATCTAGGCAAGGAAGAGAATACATACAGATATTGTTTAAAATTTGGGTGGAACCCCGCTTTAAAGTGGTGTCCCGGCCGAAATTATACTTTTTAAATAAAAATACCCCTATAATACACAAGCTTAATGTATTCTAGTAAAGTTAGTCTGTAAACTAAGGTCTGTTTTGTTAGTTTATAGCAGTAGTTTGTTATTTTATAAACTTACAGCAGGCCGTGGCCATCTTAAGTGTGGGCATCTGAAGCCAGACTGTATTTCTTCCTGGATCTCATCCTTGCAGATCTCGCACCTGCTCAGTGCAGCACAAGCAGTGTAATAGGTTTCAGGTCAGGTTTCCATAGCAACGGCAGTTTCAGAGGAAGTTGCCGCCCCTTCCCAGAAGGCATTGCAAACAGGAAATGATGCGATGGGCCGCGGCCAGGGAGGAGGAAGTGAACAATGAATACAGCAGATATACAGTAAGTGCTGAGAAAAAAAATAAAAAAATATCCAATTTGTTTACAGTGCGCAGTTTAATGAGGGATGCTGAAGAGTTGTAAAAGTGGGTGGAACTCCACTTTAAGTGTGGGCATCTGAAGCCAGACTGTATTTCTTCCTGGATCTCATCCTTGCAGATCTCGCACATGCTCAGTGCAGCACAAGCGGTGTAATAGGTTTTAGGTCAGGTTTCCATAGCAACAGCAGTGTCAGAGGAAGTTGCCGCCCCTTCCCAGAAGGCATTGCAAACAGGAAATGATGCGATGGGCCGCGGCCAGGGAGGAGGAAGTGAAAAATGAATACAGCAGATATACAGTAAGTGCTGAGAAAAAAAAATAAAAAATATATCCAATTTGTTTACAGTGCGCAGTTTAGTGAGGGATGCTGAAGAGTTGTAAAAGTGGGTGGAACTCCACTTTAACCCTTCTCCACTTCATCAAAGCTTTGGCTGGAGTTGGGCTTGAATCTAATTTGGTGGCTCTGGGAGAATGGCAGCAGGTCTTAGTCCTGACACTTTGGCTCGAAGGTCCACGTTACGTTATGCGGATGGTCTGGTGTCTTTGATTGGGAAATGCTGTATCTTGTTTTGTTCCCCATCGCGACGGTCACACAACCGGTCTTACAGATGTCTGTGGACTCGCTGCCTCCAGTGTGCATATGGGGGACCTGCTGGAAGAGTCATTTCCATGTAAGCATCCAGGAAAAAATGTTTAGGAAGGAGAGCCGCAATGTTTTCTGTTCATTCCTGTCCGTGCTGTTCCTGGACTGTTAGAAGAGAAATATGCAATATGTGTCACACTGGTCGTCTCTCCTTCGCTCAGACATGTTCGTAGCCGTCTCGCTACTTGAAGAAGTGACCTGCTCTGTTTTTTTTTATTATTTCCTCTATCTTTGTGGAGAATGGAAACCATGTCCTTGTAATGTTTCATTATTACTATTAAATTGATAAAGATACATTGACCGCTTTTATTACTCCTATCATTTTTTTTATTACTGGAGGACGGAGAACTCACCAGATGTGGGCTGATGATGATGTGCGTTTTCTGCTCCTCAGGGTACGTACGTGTAGTTACATTGTTAATAAAGTTTAAAAGAGAATAAAAAATCCCTACACTTTATCCTCTCACAATTCCTACTGCTCGGGTCTGGAGGAACTTTCATTGTAACACCCTTGGGACCCATCCAAGGTCAGCTGGCTCAGTTCCCTGGATCAGGATATTTCTTTCTTAACCTGTAGAAATTATAACTTTGATCGGGGAAGAACCAGGCTGGGGAGAAACACAAAACAGGTGTGAGCAGACGCCTAGTGCATTACAAAAAGATTTAATAAAAAGTTAAAAGTAAAGCCAAATGCATACTCACAAAATATGGAGAAATGTAAGCATTGTATCCCAGCGATAACAGTCCAATGATGGTGAAGTGCCACCCCATCCAATACACCACAATGCCAAAGAGCTAACGCATTTTGGGAGACACGCCCTCTTTCTCAGCTCTGAGGAAGGGGGTGCATCTCCCGAAACATGTTAACTTTCCAGCATTGTAGTGCACTGGTTTGGGTGACACTTCACCATCACTGGACTGTTATCGGTGTGATACAAAACTTTTTTCCTCTCTTTTGTAAGTATGCATTTGGCTTTACTGTTATTTTTTTAAGAAGTCTTTTGGCAATTCATTAGACATTTGCACCCTCCTGTTTTTGTTTCTCTACAGTTTTCTGTCAGATTTCCACATCTGAGGAGGGCTGCACCGACTGAGCATTCCAGTTGAAGATTCCCACTGACTCTCATTGTTCAAAAATTTTGGGTTGTGTAGAAGTCCTCTGAGCGCTGGGGGTGTTTCTTTGTTCTGAACAAGAACCAGGATGGGAGTTGGGGGACATTTGTTCCCTGCGCCAATACTAATAAAATACACTATTTTGTCAAAAGTATTCAATTCAATATTTGTGGCAGATGTACAGTATGTGCACCATGAATCCACCGTCTCTGTCCCAGTCACCTGCAATACACTATATTTCCAAAAGTATTGGGACACCTGCCTTTACACCCACATGATCTTTAATGGCATCCCAGTCTTAGTCCGTAGGGTTCAATATTGAGTTGGCCCACCCTTTGCAGCTACAACAGCTTCAACTTTTCTGGGAAGGCTGTCCACAAGGTTTAGGAGGGTGTCTATGGGAATGTTTGACCATTTTTCCAGAAGTGCATTTGTGAGGTCAGGCACTGATGTTGGACGAGAAGGCCTGGCTCACAGTCTCCACTCTAATTCATCCCAAAGGTGTTCTATCGGAATGAGGTCAGGACTCTGTACAAGCCAGTCAAGTTTCTCCATCCAAAACTTGCTCATTCATGTCTTTATGGACCTTGCTTTGTGCACTGGTCCAAATCATTTGGTGGTGGGGGGATTATGGTGTGGGGTTGTTTTTCAGGAAATGGGTTTGGCCCCTTAGGCCCCTTTCACACTGGGGCGGTTTGCAGGCGTTATTGCGCTAAAAATACCGCCTCCAAACCGCCCCTAAACAGCCTCCGCTGTTTGTTCAGTGTGAAAGCCCGAGGGCTTTCACACTGAAGCGGTGCGCTGGCAGGAGAAGAAAAAATCTCCTGCAAGCCGCATCTTTGGAGCGGTGAAGGAGCAGTGTATTCACCGCTCCTAAACCGCTCCTTCCCATTGAAATCAATGGGACAGCGCGGCAATACCGCGGCTATAGCCGCGCTGTACGAGTGGTTTTAACCCTTTTTCGGCCGCCAACGGGGGGTTAAAACCGCACCGCTAGCGGCCGAATACCGCGGTAAAACAGCGCTAAAAATAGCGCTGTTTTACCGCCGACGCCCCCTACCGCCCCAGTGTGAAAGGGGCCTTAGTTCCAGTGAAGGGAACTCTTAAGGCGTCAGCATACCAAGACATTTTGGACAATTTCATGCTCCCAATTTTGTGGAAACAGTTTGGGGATGGCCCCTTCCCATTCCAATATGACTGAGCACCAGTGTACAAAGCAAGGTCCATAAAGACATGGATGAGTGGGCTTTGGGTGGAGGAACTTGACTGGCCTGCACAGAGTCCTGACCTCAACACCTTTGAGATCGTTCATCGTCAGTGCCTGATTTACAATTGCGCTTCTGGAAGAATGGTCAAACATTCCCATAGACACACTCCTAAACTTTGTGGACAGCCTTCCCAGAAGAGTTGAAGCTGTCAGTGTTGAGCCCTACGTGGGGACACTTTAACCTTCAGACATCAATTAGCATGGGACCTGCAGTCAATGGCACATGCTGGGCATTATATTTCTGCCAGCCAGTCAGTGCCCAGCAAAGGAATTTTTGCTAGGACAGGCAAGAGTGGTTCTTCATTTTACTGTAGGTGTCTACGGTATATGTCAATTTCCCGTATAGATGGAGCTATCCAGATTTTGAATAGGCTTCTAAATAAGCCTTTCCTATGTAGGCAGAATCACCCAGATTCCAGGGGGGGTTGCTATATGTCCTTTTTCCCATATGGACACACACAGTAGATCATCTCAGCAAGACCAGTTTCTGGCCAACCATAAACTGTTAGATAACTACATTGACTAATTTACTTTACTACTTTGCATTGCGTGACAGATAGAAGTGAATCATATCCAGGTCTGTGATACAAGGGGAGGGGTCCCAACACCCATCTGACCCACTTTCAGTATAAATGGGTCCCTAAGTCCCAGAAGGCCCCTGTACAGCTGCACACTCTGCACCAACGGTATGTCAGCTCTTGGGTCGTGGTGCTCCCTTAGTGAATGGGTGATGTGCGTGTCATGAGAAGTGAGGGGGCCATGTCGCAGTCTCAGCTATGGAGAACAGGCGGCCCCCAGTAATGTGATTAGGCAACCAATAACGGACAGCGGATGAGGAAGTCTTAGGACGGCCATTTCCCAATGATCATAATAAGATTCTGCTCTGACACAGAGTCTGTCCAGATCGCCGGCCATTGCATTATCCTCCGCTGTGATCATTACCAGCATGGCACAGCTGTGTTCTGCTAATCAAATGGAGCTCCCTGGAGAGGGGACAATGTGGCCTATGACATCACTGATACTATCCAGACTAAGCGCCCTGCAGTGTTTCAGAGAAGGCACCTTTCTACATGTGAAGTGGTCGCTGCCAGTCTAATACGGTGTCTTGGAATATCATTTTAATTATAATGTTCACATTTTGCCAGCCGATACTTTGCTGATGGTAAATCATAGAGTCCATTTAGGGAGAAATCACTTATCTGAGATCCGTTTGAGATACACTATATTGTCAAAAGTATTGGGACGCCTTTACACGCAGATGAACTTTAACAGCATCCCAGACTTAGTCCATAGAGTTCAATATTGAGTTGGCCCACCCTTTGCAGCTTTAACAGCTTCAACTCTTCTGGGAAGGCTGTCCACAAGGTTTAGGAGTGTGTCTATGGGAATGTTTGACCATTCTTCCAGAAGCGCATTTGTGAGTTCAGGCACTGATGTTGGAGGAGAAGGCCTGGCTTGCAGTCTCCACTCTAATTCATTCCAAAGGTGTTCTATCAAGTTGAGGTCAGGACACTGCAGGCCAGTCAAGTTCCTCCACCCCAAACTCGCTCATCCATGTCTTTATGGACCTTGCTTTGTGCACTGGTGTGCAGTCATATTGGAACAGGAAGGGGCCGTCCCCAAACTGTTCCCACAAAGTTGGGAGCATGAAATTGTCCAAAATGTCTTGGTATGCTGACTCCTAATGCTGTGTACACATTACCGGACTTTTCGACAGCAAAGGTCCGACGGAACGAATCCGTCGGACAATTCGATCGTGTGTGGGCTTCATCGGACCATTTCTGTCGAAAAATCTGATGAACTTTAGAAATAGAACATGTTTCAAATCTTTCCGACGGACTCGAGTCCTATTGAAGAATCCGTTTGTCTGTATGCTAGTCCGACGGACCAAAAACGACGCTAGGGCAGCTATTGGCTACTGGCTATGAACTTCCTTATTCTAGTCCGGTCGTACGTCATCACGTTCGAATCAGTCGGACTTTGGTGTGATCGTGTGTAGGCAAGTCCGTTTCATTGGAACTCCGTCGGAACTCCGTTGAAAAGTCCTTCGGAGTTCAGTCCGTCTAAAAGTCCGCTCATGTGTACGCGGCATTAGGAGTTCCCTTCACTGGAACTAAGGAGCCAAGCTCAACCTCTGAATAACAACCCCACACCATAATCCCCCCTCCACCAAATGATTTGGACCAGTGCACAAAGCAAGGTCCATAAAAACATGGATGAGCGAGTTTGGGGTGGAGGAACCTGACTGGACTGCACAGAGTCCTGAGCTCAACCCGATAGAACACCTCTGGAATGAATTTGAGCGAAGACTGCCAGCTAGGCCTTCTCGTCCCAACATCAGTGCCTGACCTTCTGGAAGAATCGTGAAATATTCCCATAGAAACATTACTAAACATTGTGGGCAGCCTTCCCAGAAGAATTTAAGCTGTTATAGCTGCAAAGGGTGGGCCAACTCCATATTGAACCCCACGGACTAAGACTGGGATGGCATTAAAGTTAATGTGCGTGTAAAGGTAGGTGTCCCAATACTTTTGACTAAATAGTGTATGTTCATATTTACCTGTATGGAGGAGTTAAAGGAAAGCAACACTAAAAATGGTACAATCCTCTTCAAAACTGTAATTATTTTAAATTATGTCAGAGGCAAAACATAACTCTAACATAACTCTCTGTCTACATGGACCTGTACGAAGATCTTAATGGGCAATCAGTAGGTTGTCCTGTGCACTTTCTTCAATTCCCCAGTATCCTTTTTGCAAACTAGAGCCCAAAACTGAGCTGCATATTCCAGATGAGGTCCTACTAATGATTTGTACAGGGGAAGATTGTGTCCAACCCTTTGAAGTCTATACCTCTTTGAATACAAGAACATATCTTTCTTACTCTAGAACAGTGATCCCCAAACTGCGGCCTGCGGGCCGGATGCGCCCCTTTTCTTGCCTTTATCTGGCTCTTGAGACACTATTGATCTTTTATTAAAAGAATCAAGCAACCAATTTTATACAAAAGTAAAAAACAAAACCATAGTACAAAACTTCAACAGAAATCCAAGGAATACACATCCATGTTCAGAATATATACAATATATACATAATCCGTTACCAAAACTATTTACATAAAGCAGCAGAGAAGGCCTAAGAGGCACAACCCATCACCTATGTACGCAGCCATTTATCAAAAATTAATCCAAAAAAAATAATAATCTAGGGTGATAAGAGACAGACAGCCACACCCGGGAAAGAGACTCCTGGCAGTCAGGGAGGCTTGAAACCCCTCCACGCCTTCAACCAAGCCCCCTGACTCCGCTTGTCTCTCTCAAGTACCCGAATCTTCTCCACCTCATGCAGAATGTCATACACCACCACCTGAACAGGAAGGATTTTACGCCGAATGCTGACCTGACACCGTGCGTTCCAAGTGAAATAACGGACTACTAGGCTAACTAGAAAAAGTGTATCTAAACAAAAAACCCCACCAGTATTGAATGCTCCATACACCCACTCAGCATAACCCAGCCCGGAGAGGAAAGGAACACCAAGGGCCCGCCCCACCTGTTTGTACACCTCTATGTTAAAAGGGCAATGAAGCAGAAAATGGTCCATAGTCTCCTCCTCACCTGCACATTCCTCCCGAGGACAGCTACGATCCACCCCACTGCGGAATTTCAAATTGCCCCTAACATAGAGCCTCCCATGGAAGCACATCCAGGCCAGATCCCTGAATTTAGGAGGTACTCTGTCCAAATTAATAAGTCTTAACCCTGCCCTCAAAACTGGGCCTGGGCAATCCCTTAAGGCCAGTGGGTCATGAAAGACTTCACTCAAGACTCGACTCATAAGGACTTTCCTCGGAACCGATCTGAGATCTTCAGCCGACAATCGCCACTGCCGTAATAACTTCAGGCACGGAGCGACATAGGCTGGTAGCTGACCACGATGACCCCTGAGATTCTTCACTTGGCCACCTTCTTCCCAAAGTCGCAGAAAAGGCCTAAACCAAGATCTAAAAATGCCTGCCCATCCAGGAGGTTCCACTGCAAGCATATTACCAATATTAAACTTGAGAAAAAGCAGTGAAAAGAAAAGAACTGGGTTGACCATACCTAAGCCACCCTCCCTCCTGGATAGATAGGTGACATTCCTCTTGATGGGGTTCAGTCTGTTCCCCCACAACATCTGGAAGAACACACTACTGACCCTAGCATAGAGAGACACTGGCAAGATGCAGACAAAGCTGACATACAAAAAGATCGGAATCAGGTAAGTCTTAATCAGATCAACCCTTTCCCTCATAGATAACTTCCATTTCTTCCAGCTGACCACCTTAGTATTGGCAATTTCCAGTCTGCCTTCCCAGTTTTTGAGGCCATAATCGCCGGGTCCAAATTCAATGCCTAGAATCTTAATTCTTTCCTGGGGCACTGGAAAGGTGTCCGGGAGATCAAAACCCTCACCTTCCTTTCCCATCCAGAAGACTTCACTCTTTTCCTGATTAATCTTGGAGCCTGATGCTTCAGAATACCGTGATGTCAGAGAGACCACCTCCTCTGCTTCATCCGCCCCGGTGACAATCACTGACACATCGTCCGCATAGGCAACAACCCTCAAAGGCGGCTCACCCGGGAGACCCACTGGTACCCCACACAACATGCTGCTCTCTAGCCTCCTGATGAAAGGGTCGATTGCAAACACATAGAGCAGGGGACTCAGGGGACAACCCTGGCGCACCCCGGAGCCAACCTCAAAGGACTGCCCAACCCAACCATTAACAAGAGGAAAGCTTTCTGCCCCCTTATACAAGACTTTTAACCAATCGACAAAACCACCCGGCAGACCGTACTTACTAAGGAGCAACCACAGGTACTCATGGTTGACACGATCAAAAGCCTTTGCCTGATCCAATGTCAGCAAATACTTTCCCCAGCCTGCAGCCCTGCACCGCTCCAAGGCCTCCCGGACAGCTAAAACCGCTGTGAAGGTGCACCTACCCTGGACCGAACAGTGCTGATGGCGAGAAAGCAAAGACTGCTACTGACGATAGGCGCCAGAAAAATATCTTTGCCAGTATCTTTCTATCGACATTAAGAAGGCTGATGGGGCGCCAATTCTCAATCATCGAAGGATCTTTACCCTTTGAAAGAAGAATCACAGCCGAGTGCCTCATGGAAGGGGGAAGTACCCCCTCAGCAAGGCAACTGTTAAAAACCTCTACCAAATGTGGGGCCAGAATAGACTTAAAGGCTTTGTAAAACTCAGCCGTCAAGCCATCCGGTCCAGGTGACTTTTTGATGGCAAGTTGTTCAATTGCCCTCATCACCTCTTCAACTGTGATCTCCTCTGTCAAATTCATCAATGGGACATCTTCATCATTTAGACCTGGAGTAGAGTCCAAAAAGCCTTCCATCTTGTCACGGTCAAGCTCTTTCCTCCCAAGAAGGTCAGCATAAAAGGACCTCACGACCTCCAGAATCCCTGACCTGGACTTTGTCAAGGAACCTGTACTGTCCTTAAGGCCAACGACCGTTTTAACAGCTACACCTTGTTTGCAGTTCTGGTAAGGATCAGGCGAGTGGTACTTCCCATAGTCCCTCTCCAGAACCAAAGAGGCATGCCGGTCATATTGACACTTCCTGAGAAGGAGTTTCACTTCGGAGATTTCCCCAGGATCTCCACCTCTCGAGACAAGAATATCCAGCTTCCTCCGTAAACGTTGGTAGGTCGTGTATTTATTAAACTGCTTTCTATTGGCTAGGCCCCTGAAGAATCCAGCGATCCTCTTTTTGGTCAGCTCCCACCACTCAGCCTTGCTGCTACAAAAGTCCAGGATGGTCACCTGTGCCTGAAAGAATTCCTCAAAGGATTGTCTAACATGTTCTTCCTTGAGTAGAGTCGAATTCAATCTCCAGATGCCCTTACCCCTCTGAGGGGCGTCTGAAGCATTCAGGACCACAGATAGCATACAGTGATCAGAGAACTCTACTGCCTGCACCACTGGGGGTGAGAAAGCAGAGGTCTCCTTCAAAAAAAACCTATCTATTCTACTCTGACTATTACCTCGATGAAAGGTGAACCCAGTGTCATCCGGGAGGTGCTTAATGTGCACATCCACAAGACCAGCATCCCTAACCATACTATTTAAAAAAACGCTATCATATCCCAGCCTGTCCTTGAAGTCCTTCCTGTCCTTGGGCCTAGTTACTGTATTAAAGTCACCTCCAAAGACCACTTGCCGGGATGTAAAAAGAAATGGCTTGATCCTTGTAAAAAGGCATTTCCTGTCCCACTTTGTGTGTGGCCCATAGACATTAATTAGGCGCAGGTCCTGCCCTCCCACAAGGACGTCTAAGACCATACATCTCCCAATCTCCACCTCAATAACCCGCCGGATAGTTACCATGCCGGTTTTAAACAACACCGCCACACCGCCGTAAGGCTCGGCCGCAAGAGACCAGTAAGATGGACCATACCTCCACTCTCTCTTGGCCATATGAATATCTGCCAAGGAGGTGAGCCTAGTCTCTTGCAAAAATAAAATTTCAGCATCTAATTGGCTGAACAAAAAGAAGGCCATAGAACGAGCTCTTACTGACTTAATGCTGGCGACATTTATTGTCACCACTTTTAACGGAGGGGGAACCGCCATTTGGGTTATTGGGTGGATTGCTTCTTAGCTCCCCTCTGCTGCTCATCACCAGATGCCTCTCTCTTTCTTGAGGCCGCCTCAAACTCCATCTCAGAATCAGAACTTCGCTCCGAAGAAGCTCCAGATGAGGAAATCTCCCACTTAGAGGACCTATAACGGTTGGAGACAGGCACTGGAGCCTGTTCCGTCCTCACCACCTGCTTCTTCCGCTTCCCAACCTTCCTTCTCTCCTCTAGGTACTGCAGGTCAGCTTCAGAGATGCCCTTATCTCCTGTTTTTTTCTTTGAAGTCTTTACAGAAGACTCCTTTAGAGAGGCAGAAGCGACCTTTTTAATACCCACTACCACTCCTGGTGGGGGGGTTGCTCCCTTTGAATCTGTCTTAGGAGGGGTAGACTCCTGGGGGGTAACTGACTCGGGGGGCACAGACTTGGAAGGTTCTGACACATGAGGAGAGGGTACAGTAGGCTGGGGGGACACAGAGACAGATACAGAAGGAATACTTACAGACACAGGAGGGGTGGCCACAGGAACTGGGGAGGGACCCTGAGCAGGACCAGGGGAGTCAGTCACCGCAGAGGAGGATGGTACACCAGGGGCATCACCCTCCATCCCGTCCAGCCTTGACATGTCATCTATTACCTCCTTCTCCATATTGTGCCAGGCTTCAGGACATCTGCTGTAGGGGTGGCCAAGGCGCAGGCACAGGTTGCACCTGATCATCTCGGTGCAGTCCTTGGCCATATGACCCTGACCCCGACACACTGAACATATCAAGGCTGAACAGGAAGAGCTCAAATGCCCCTTTTCTCCACAGCGGTGACACAGCTTCGGCTGACCAGGGTAGAAAATAGTCATCCTATCCCTCCCTATAAAAGCTGAGGAGGGCAGGTGACGGACAACATTCCCATCCCTGGCCAACCTGACTGTAACCGACCAACCCCCAGTCCAGATGTTACGTTCATCAAGGATTTTGCTGGGCTTAGTCAAAACCTCACCATAGTTCCTTAACCAGACCTCTAGGTCCCGGGCAGGAACACTCTCATTAGTGAGTATGATGGTGATCTTTTTCACCGTTGACCTTTGCGAAACCGCAACTGGGGCCAGACCTTCCCATTCAGGTCTTGACCTGCACCGAGCCTCATATCGCTCCCAGAACAGGTCAAGACCCTCTGGCCTGGTGAAACTAATGGTATAATCCCGTGTCCCAGCAACATGTATTAGAGCATACAGGTCATTTGCCCCAAAACCCATCTCCAAAATCAAATCCACCACTGCACGCCGTGCTGGAGGGATCGCACCACCTTCCCATTTGAGAATTACCACATTTCTTCTCGGACCCCCAGCAGAAGCCAGAGACCCAAGACCAGATCCTGGGGTGCCCAAAGTGGTAGGCTGCAGGGGGAAACCCCGCTTGGGGGCGGAGCCACCAGGAGCAGAGCGTACCACCTGAGCAAACGTGGGTTTATCAGGGCCAAGGCCCCACACTGAAGTCACAGTAGTCTGTTCATTACTATTATTTGCTTGGACTGAGCTGGGACGATTGTCCATCACACTTGTACAATTGCTGTCAGACACACACACGTTCAATTTCCCATCAGGAATAGTCACAGTTGCTGCAATACCAGCTGTCTCCTGATGCTGCACTGTAGAGTCTCCAGCAGCTGTGGGGCAAACATCTTTAGACTCAGCCAAAGGAGAGTTAATAGGCTCTGCTGACACCGGTAGTTCCTTTTCAGAAATGTCATTTTTTAAATGCAGCTCTTGCTGCGCTGCAGCATTAGCAGGTACAACATTGCTACACATAGCATTAGAAACTTGATTGTCACTGGGCACACTTTCAACATTGCTCATGGTGTTAGATGACACAAAAACAGATTCATCCCCTGCTTGGGGCTTGTCATTATCAGGCACATTATCAGTTATGTTCTCATCACCAAACGCCAGCTGATCCCCCCGCACAGGAGACTCCATTACCTGGATGGCCCTGAGCATGCCTCCTGAGTCCTGGGAAGGCATGGGGCTGCTTACCTCTACCTGAGGGGGCAGGGGGTCAGAACTGGGGGTCTCCTCCTCCACCTCCATCTTTGTCATCCTCGCAAACCTTTTATCATTGTAAAACTTTTCCTTAAATGGCCCATCTCTTCCTTCCATGATGGACACAATGGTCTCCTGATGTTCCACCCGGACCTTGGCCAGTTGGATCTCCGGATCCATGGACCCTCGTTTCTGGCTGTGCAAGCCCTCACGCTGCCTTCTCAGGCGCTTCAGCTCCGCTCTCAGTTTATAGAGCTTGTCTCTTTCTCTATTCAGGGCTTTAATCACGGCCACCACTCGCTCCTGAATTGCCTCTGAGCCTTCATCCTTACCAGGGGCAGAAAGATCACAAGCCATGGTTTGTACAGAGGAAGGTATGTCACCCGATGGCCCAGGAGATGGCTGAGAGCTTCCAGCAGGAGAGGCCCTGCTGGCCTCCATGGCTTCCCCAGAAAGGGGCCAGGAGAGCTGGGATAGATTTCCTCACCAGTCCCCTCTCACACGGATCTGCAGCAGCTCCAGACAGACAGCCTCCTCCTGACACACCTGTGCTCCAATGATGGGTGGGACACTATTCCTCCCACTGACACCAATAATGGGACACTATTCCTCCCACTGACACCAATAATGGGACACTATTGATCTTTTATTAAAAGAATCAAGCAACCAATTTTATACAAAAGTAAAAAACAAAACCATAGTACAAAACTTCAACAGAAATCCAAGGAATACACATCCATGTTCAGAATATATACAATATATACATAATCCGTTACCAAAACTATTTACATAAAGCAGCAGAGAAGGCCTAAGAGGCACAACCCATCACCTATGTACGCAGCCATTTATCAAAAATTAATCCAAAAAAATAATAATCTAGGGTGATAAGAGACAGACAGCCACACCCGGGAAAGAGACTCCTGGCAGTCAGGGAGGCTTGAAACCCCTCCACGCCTTCAACCAAGCCCCCTGACTCCGCTTGTCTCTCTCAAGTACCCGAATCTTCTCCACCTCATGCAGAATGTCATACACCACCACCTGAACAGGAAGGATTTTACGCCGAATGCTGACCTGACACCGTGCGTTCCAAGTGAAATAACGGACTACTAGGCTAACTAGAAAAAGTGTATCTAAACAAAAAACCCCACCAGTATTGAATGCTCCATACACCCACTCAGCATAACCCAGCCTGGAGAGGAAAGGAACACCGAGGGCCCGCCCCACCTGTTTGTACACCTCTATGTTAAAAGGGCAATGAAGCAGAAAATGGTCCATAGTCTCCTCCTCACCTGCACATTCCTCCTGAGGACAGCTACGATCCACCCCACTGCGGAATTTCAAATTGCCCCTAACATAGAGCCTCCCATGGAAGCACATCCAGGCCAGATCCCTGAATTTAGGAGGTACTCTGTCCAAATTAATAAGTCTTAACCCTGCCCTCAAAACTGGGCCTGGGCAATCCCTTAAGGCCAGTGGGTCATGAAAGACTTCACTCAAGACTCGACTCATAAGGACTTTCCTCGGAACCGATCTGAGATCTTCAGCCGACAATCGCCACTGCCGTAATAACTTCAGGCACGGAGCGACATAGGCTGGTAGCTGACCACGATGACCCCTGAGATTCTTCACTTGGCCACCTTCTTCCCAAAGTCGCAGAAAAGGCCTAAACCAAGATCTAAAAATGCCTGCCCATGCAGGAGGTTCCACTGCAAGCATATTACCAATATTAAACTTGAGAAAAAGCAGTGAAAAGAAAAGAACTGGGTTGACCATACCTAAGCCACCCTCCCTCCTGGATAGATAGGTGACATTCCTCTTGATGGGGTTCAGTCTGTTCCCCCACAACATCTGGAAGAACACACTACTGACCCTAGCATAGAGAGACACTGGCAAGATGCAGACAAAGCTGACATACAAAAAGATCGGAATCAGGTAAGTCTTAATCAGATCAACCCTTTCCCTCATAGATAACTTCCATTTCTTCCAGCTGACCACCTTAGTATTGGCAATTTCCAGTCTGCCTTCCCAGTTTTTGAGGCCATAATCGCCGGGTCCAAATTCAATGCCTAGAATCTTAATTCTTTCCTGGGGCACTGGAAAGGTGTCCGGGAGATCAAAACCCTCACCTTCCTTTCCCATCCAGAAGACTTCACTCTTTTCCTGATTGATCTTGGAGCCTGATGCTTCAGAATACCGTGATGTCAGAGAGACCACCTCCTCTGCTTCATCCGCCCCGGTGACAATCACTGACACATCGTCCGCATAGGCAACAACCCTCAAAGGCGGCTCACCCGGGAGACCCACTGGTACCCCACACAACATGCTGCTCTCTAGCCTCCTGATGAAAGGGTCGATTGCAAACACATAGAGCAGGGGACTCAGGGGACAACCCTGGCGCACCCCGGAGCCAACCTCAAAGGACTGCCCAACCCAACCATTAACAAGAGGAAAGCTTTCTGCCCCCTTATACAAGACTTTTAACCAATCGACAAAACCACCCGGCAGACCGTACTTACTAAGGAGCAACCACAGGTACTCATGGTTGACACGATCAAAAGCCTTTGCCTGATCCAATGTCAGCAAATACTTTCCCCAGCCTGCAGCCCTGCACCGCTCCAAGGCCTCCCGGACAGCTAAAACCGCTGTGAAGGTGCACCTACCCTGGACCGAACAGTGCTGATGGCGAGAAAGCAAAGACTCTGCTACTGACGATAGGCGCCAGAAAAATATCTTTGCCAGTATCTTTCTATCGACATTAAGAAGGCTGATGGGGCGCCAATTCTCAATCATCGAAGGATCTTTACCCTTTGAAAGAAGAATCACAGCTGAGTGCCTCATGGAAGGGGGAAGTACCCCCTCAGCAAGGCAACTGTTAAAAACCTCTACCAAATGTGGGGCCAGAATAGACTTAAAGGCTTTGTAAAACTCAGCCGTCAAGCCATCCGGTCCAGGTGACTTTTTGATGGCAAGTTGTTCAATTGCCCTCATCACCTCTTCAACTGTGATCTCCTCTGTCAAATTCATCAATGGGACATCTTCATCATTTAGACCTGGAGTAGAGTCCAAAAAGCCTTCCATCTTGTCACGGTCAAGCTCTTTCCTCCCAAGAAGGTCAGCATAAAAGGACCTCACGACCTCCAGAATCCCTGACCTGGACTTTGTCAAGGAACCTGTACTGTCTTTAAGGCCAACGACCGTTTTAACAGCTACACCTTGTTTGCAGTTCTGGTAAGGGTCAGGCGAGTGGTACTTCCCATAGTCCCTCTCCAGAACCAAAGAGGCATGCCGGTCATATTGACACTTCCTGAGAAGGAGTTTCACTTCGGAGATTTCCCCAGGATCTCCACCTCTCGAGACAAGAATATCCAGCTTCCTCCGTAAACGTTGGTAGGTCATGTATTTATTAAACTGCTTTCTATTGGCTAGGCCCCTGAAGAATCCAGCGATCCTCTTTTTGGTCAGCTCCCACCACTCAGCCTTGCTGCTACAAAAGTCCAGGATGGTCACCTGTGCCTGAAAGAATTCCTCAAAGGATTGTCTAACATGTTCTTCCTTGAGTAGAGTCGAATTCAATCTCCAGATGCCCTTACCCCTCTGAGGGGCGTCTGAAGCATTCAGGACCACAGATAGCATACAGTGATCAGAGAACTCTACTGCCTGCACCACTGGGGGTGAGAAAGCAGAGGTCTCCTTCAAAAAAAACCTATCTATTCTACTCTGACTATTACCTCGATGAAAGGTGAACCCAGTGTCATCCGGGAGGTGCTTAATGTGCACATCCACAAGACCAGCATCCCTAACCATACTATTTAAAAAAACGCTATCATATCCCAGCCTGTCCTTGAAGTCCTTCCTGTCCTTGGGCCTAGTTACTGTATTAAAGTCACCTCCAAAGACCACTTGCCGGGATGTAAAAAGAAATGGCTTGATTCTTGTAAAAAGGCATTTCCTGTCCCACTTTGTGTGCGGCCCATAGACATTAATTAGGCGCAGGTCCTGCCCTCCCACAAGGACGTCTAAGACCATACATCTCCCAATCTCCACCTCAATAACCCGCCGGATAGTTACCATGCCGGTTTTAAACAACACCGCCACACCGCCGTAAGGCTCGGCCGCAAGAGACCAGTAAGATGGACCATACCTCCACTCTCTCTTGGCCATATGAATATCTGCCAAGGAGGTGAGCCTAGTCTCTTGCAAAAATAAAATTTCAGCATCTAATTGGCTGAACAAAAAGAAGGCCATAGAACGAGCTCTTACTGACTTAATGCTGGCGACATTTATTGTCACCACTTTTAACGGAGGGGGAACCGCCATTTGGGTTATTGGGTGGATTGCTTCTTAGCTCCCCTCTGCCGCTCATCACCAGAAGCCTCTCTCTTTCTTGAGGCCGCCTCAAACTCCATCTCAGAATCAGAACTTCGCTCCGAAGAAGCTCCAGATGAGGAAATCTCCCACTTAGAGGACCTATAACGGTTGGAGACAGGCACTGGAGCCCGTTCCGTCCTCACCACCTGCTTCTTCCGCTTCCCAACCTTCCTTCTCTCCTCCAGGTACTGCAGGTCAGCTTCAGAGATGCCCTTATCTCCTGTTTTTTTCTTTGAAGTCTTTACAGAAGACTCCTTTAGAGAGGCAGAAGCGACCTTTTTAATACCCACTACCACTCCTGGTGGGGGGGTTGCTCCCTTTGAATCTGTCTTAGGAGGGGTAGACTCCTGGGGGGTAACTGACTCGGGGGGCACAGACTTGGAAGGTTCTGACACATGAGGAGAGGGTACAGTAGGCTGGGGGGACACAGAGACAGATACAGAAGGAATACTTACAGACACAGGAGGGGTGGCCACAGGAACTGGGGAGGGACCCTGAGCAGGACCAGGGGAGTCAGTCACCGCAGAGGAGGATGGTACACCAGGGGCATCACCCTCCATCCCGTCCAGCCTTGACATGTCATCTATTACCTCCTTCTCCATATTGTGCCAGGCTTCAGGACATCTGCTGTAGGGGTGGCCAAGGCGCAGGCACAGGTTGCACCTGATCATCTCGGTGCAGTCCTTGGCCATATGACCCTGACCCCGACACACTGAACATATCAAGGCTGAACAGGAAGAGCTCAAATGCCCCTTTTCTCCACAGCGGTGACACAGCTTCGGCTGACCAGGGTAGAAAATAGTCATCCTATCCCTCCCTATAAAAGCTGAGGAGGGCAGGTGACGGACAACATTCCCATCCCTGGCCAACCTGACTGTAACCGACCAACCCCCAGTCCAGATGTTACGTTCATCAAGGATTTTGCTGGGCTTAGTCAAAACCTCACCATAGTTCCTTAACCAGACCTCTAGGTCCCGAGCAGGAACACTCTCATTGGTGAGTATGATGGTTATCTTTTTCACCGTTGACCTTTGCGAAACCGCAACTGGGGCCAGACCTTCCCATTCAGGTCTTGACCTGCACCGAGCCTCATATCGCTCCCAGAACAGGTCAAGACCCTCTGGCCTGGTGAAACTAATGGTATAATCCCGTGTCCCAGCAACATGTATTAGAGCATACAGGTCGTTTGCCCCAAAACCCATCTCCAAAATCAAATCCACCACTGCACGCCGTGCTGGAGGGATCGCACCACCTTCCCATTTGAGAATTACCACATTTCTTCTCGGACCCCCAGCAGAAGCCAGAGACCCAAGACCAGATCCTGGGGTGCCCAAAGTGGTAGGCTGCAGGGGGAAACCCCGCTTGGGGGCGGAGCTACCAGGAGCAGAGCGTACCACCTGAGCAAACGTGGGTTTATCAGGGCCAAGGCCCCACACTGAAGTCACAGTAGTCTGTTCATTATTATTATTTGCTTGGACTGAGCTGGGACGATTGTCCATCACACTTGTACAATTGCTGTCAGACACACACACGTTCAATTTCCCATCAGGAATAGTCACAGTTGCTGCAATACCAGCTGTCTCCTGATGCTGCACTGTAGAGTCTCCAGCAGCTGTGGGGCAAACATCTTTAGACTCAGCCAAAGGAGAGTTAATAGGCTCTGCTGACACCGGTAGTTCCTTTTCAGAAATGTCATTTTTTAAATGCAGCTCTTGCTGCGCTGCAGCATTAGCAGGTACAACATTGCTACACATAGCATTAGAAACTTGATTGTCACTGGGCACACTTTCAACATTGCTCATGGTGTTAGATGACACAAAAACAGATTCATCCCCTGCTTGGGGCTTGACATTATCAGGCACATTATCAGTTATGTTCTCATCACCAAACGCCAGCTGATCCCCCCGCACAGGAGACTCCATTACCTGGATGGCCCTGAGCATGCCTCCTGAGTCCTGGGAAGGCATGGGGCTGCTTACCTCTACCTGAGGGGGCAGGGGGTCAGAACTGGGGGTCTCCTCCTCCACCTCCATCTTTGTCATCCTCGCAAACCTTTTATCATTGTAAAACTTTTCCTTAAATGGCCCATCTCTTCCTTCCATGATGGACACAATGGTCTCCTGATGTTCCACCCGGACCTTGGCCAGTTGGATCTCCGGATCCATGGACCCTCGTTTCTGGCTGTGCAAGCCCTCACGCTGCCTTCTCAGGCGCTTCAGCTCCGCTCTCAGTTTATAGAGCTTGTCTCTTTCTCTATTCAGGGCTTTAATCCCGGCCACCACTCGCTCCTGAATTGCCTCTGAGCCTTCATCCTTACCAGGGGCAGAAAGATCACAAGCCATGGTTTGTACAGAGGAAGGTATGTCACCTGATGGCCCAGGAGATGGCTGAGAGCTTCCAGCAGGAGAGGCCCTGCTGGCCTCCATGGCTTCCCCAGAAAGGGGCCAGGAGAGCTGGGATAGATTTCCTCACCAGTCCCCTCTCACACGGATCTGCAGCAGCTCCAGACAGACAGCCTCCTCCTGACACACCTGTGCTCCAATGATGGGTGGGACACTATTCCTCCCACTGACACCAATAATGGGACACTATTCCTCCCACTGACACCAATAATGGGACACTATTCCTCCCACTGACACCAATAATGGGACACTATTCCTCCCACTGACACCAATGATGGGCACTATTTCTCCCACTGACACCAACGATGGGGCACTATTCCTCCCACTGACACCACTAATGGGACACCATTCCTACCATTAATACCAATGATGGGACATTATTTCTTCTCCTACTAACCAGGATGCTATGTAATTTTTTTTACTCCCGCTGACCACCAAGCCTGAGGCATTATCTACTCCCACTGGCCATAGTCTGGAGCCTCTAAAGTCTGAATGACAATAAACTGGTCCTTTGTTTAGAAAGTTTGGAGACCTCTATTATTATAGAGGTTTTTTATAGCGCCAACATTTTGCGCAGCGCTTTACAACATGAGGGCAGACATTACAGTTACATTGCAATTTGATACAAGAGGAATCAGAGGGCCCTGCTCGTTAGAGCTTACAATCTAAAAGGAAGGGTCAATTGATACAAAAGGTAATGGCTGTGGGGGATGAGCTGATGAGGAAGTAAAACAGAGTTAGTTAGAAGCAGGATAGGCTTCTTTGAAGAGAAGGGTTTTCAGGGATCGCCTAAAGATGGATAGATTAGGGGACAGTTGGACAAATTGGGGTAGGGAGTTCCAAAGGATGGGAGAAGCTCTGGAGAAATCCTGGAGGCGAGCATGGGAGGAGGTGACAAGGGAGCTAGAAAGCAGGAGGTCTTGGGATGCCCGAAGAGAGCATTTCGGTTGGTATTTTGGGACTAGGTTAGTGATGTAGCTGGGGGCAGAGTTATGGATGGCTTTGTAAATTATCGTTAGTACTTTGAATTTTATTGGGTGAGTGGAAGCCAGTGGAGGGATTGGCAGAGAGGGGTGGAGGACACTGAACGGTTGGTAAGGTGGATGAGTCTTGCAGCGGCATTCATTATGGACTGAAGGGGGGATAGTCTATGTAAAGGTTATCCAATGAGGAGTGAGTTGCAGTAATTGAGGCGAGAGATGACCAGGGAATGAATTAGAAGCTTGGTGGTGTCATTAGTTAAAAAGGGGCGTATTCTGGAAATGTTGCGGAGGCGGCATGATTTAGACAGGGATTGTATGTGGGCCTGAAAGGACAGTTCAGAGTCTAAGGTTACCCCTAGCACCATGGCATGTGGAGATGGACTGATAGATGTGCCATTGATCTTGACAGAGAAGTCAGGGGAGGGGGCACGTGGGGGAGGAAATATTAAGATTGGTCTATGAGGTGTAGATTGGCATTGAGTGCTGATTTAAGTCTATGATCTACCAGAAGATCCTTCTCCATCATTGACTCCCCCAAGATGTGCTCCCCCTGGAGTGTATGATGGATCAAACAGCATCCAAGTCTGAGACGTCAGGAAACATCTTATGTAGTGTGCAACACAAATAAAAAAAAGTCACAGACATAAGGCCACCTTATTTTATAGCCAGGTGAGGCTCTCCAGGGCTGAACTGTGCACACATTGCAGGAAGGGTCCTGCAAATGGAACAATTTGTGCTGCTCATGGTCCAACAGCCCAACACTAAACCTAGGGGTACATTGCTAACAATACCGAATCTTGGAGTATACAGATAACAACACTGAACCTTAGGGTACACCATTAACAACACTAAACCTTGGGGTACACAGCTAGCCACTCTGAATCTGGAGGTACATCTCTAACAATACTGACTCTGAGTATACAGATAACAACACTGGAGCTTGGGATACACAGCTAACAACACTGGACCTTGGGATACACAGCTAACAACACTGGACCTTAAGGTACACCACAAATAACACTGAATCCTGGGGTACACCTCAAACAATACTGAGCCTTGGAGTACACCACTAATAACACTGAACCTTGGGGTATGCCGCTAACAACATTGAACCATGGGGAAAATCGTTAACATCACTAAACCTTAGGGTACACCACTAACATTGATTACTGGGGTACACCGCTAACACTGAACCATGGGGTGCTCCACTAACAACACTGAACCTTGGAGTACACAGATAAAAACATTGAGCCATGGGGTACACCATTCATAACACAGAAGCTTGGAATACATTGCTAATAACACCAAACCTTGGGGTACACAGCTAACAACATTGGACCTTGGTGTACACCAGGGATATGCAATTAGCAGACCTCCAGCTGTTGCAGAACTACAAGTCCCATGAGGCATAGCAAGACTCTGACAGCCACAAGCATGACACCCAGAGGCAGAGGCATGATGGGACTTGTAGTTTTGCAACAGCTGGAGGTCCGCTAATTGCCTATCCCTGGTGTACACCATTCAGAACACTGAATTCTGAGGTACATCGCTCTTAAAGTGGTTGTATGCCCTGGAAAAAAAAAAACATGTAAGGCTAGTATGCACCGCACCGCATACTAGCTCATTATGAAATACTTACCTTAGAACGAAGCGCCCACACCGCCTCCTGGTCACCGCTGAGGGAGCTGACATGTTCCCTCTGCATTTTTTCCGGGTTCCCTGGCTCCGGCGCTGTGAGTGGCCGGAGCCACGATGATGTCAGTGCCGCGCTTGAGCGTGAGAGTCCTCCGTTCCAGCAAGAAGCTCTGAATTTCCGGCACGATCTGCTGGACCTTCAGAGCGCATGCACCGCTGACGTCAGCGGCTGCATGCAGGGCAAATATCTCCCAAACCGTGCAGGTTTAGGAGATAATAATTTTACCTACAGGTAAGCCTTATTACAGGCTTACCTGTAGGTAAAAATCACCAAGCGGGGGATACAACCGCTTTAACACTGAACCCTGGGGTACACTGGTACTAAAACTAAACCTTGGGGTATACAGCTAACACTTCAAATTACTGGCTGAATATTTACTATGGATTTGCCAGTCCCTAGGGAGGTGTGCCCAGAAGGTGGTCTGGGAGGTGGTAAATAACCTGAAGCCATGAGGAGATTGTCTTTTTCCCCACCAGGGATGGATCTGTGAGCTTCAAGGGTCTCCTTGCCCCGAAGCACCTCTGGACAGAATGCTGGACTTCTCTGCCAAGGGATCGAGACTGAGGATGTAGCTGCTCTATGACTTGTGAGTAGAGACCCTGACTGACTCCCTACAACAGCGTAATCAGAGAGACCTGGCTCATGGTCCCCAGCTATGACATTTAAAATATTCTAGAGCACTCTCATGGTCTCCAGCTGTAAGAAAATAGACTGTTCTGTAAACTACCTCATGGTTCCCTGCTGTGAGAGCTAGACGGTTTACTAAGAGTAGAGTGTCCTCTGCCAACTGTTCTTAAACATTTTGGGTATCCCATGCCCCTTAACCCTCTCCTGTTAGGCTCCTTTTACATGGGCTTTCTGATCAGGTCCGTCTGTCACTTTTTCAGGCGGACCTGATTGGAGTCTCCATTCACTCCTGTGGAGCGGCAGATGTCAGCGGTGACATGTCTGCTGACACCAGCTGCTATCCGATCCGATCCTGTCAGTGAAATTCAGACAGATGGTGACCCTATTTTCCATCCATTTGGAGGACCACCTGTCCGTTTTTTATCCGCTCTTCCCATAGAGGGGAGCGGGACTCTTGACAGGTCCAACTCAGCAAAGTGAGTGGAGATGGACCTTCTGTCACCCGCCTGATCAGCAGGGATCAGCGGATCAATCCCCCGCTGAGCAAAGCAGAGTCTGCTTGGCAGACCGCTGGGTGAAAGGACCCTCAAAGTTCTGCAACCAATAAATCTTAAAAATAAATCCCCCAGACTGTTTAATGGTGTTGAAACGCATGAACTGTTGTCTGTGTGACTGGCAGCCATTGTGCTACATAGGGGGAACCCATCTAATTCTCAGCAGCTCCTTCGGGGGTGGGGGTGGTGTAGCGCTACATAGCTAACAGCACCGAATCTTGGGGTACATCACTGAACCTTGAGGGAACAACTCTGCTTCTTGGGGAACACAATTCATAATATTGACTCTTGGTGTATAATGCTAACAATATTGAATCTTGGGATACAATGCTAGCAGTATTGAACTTTCATGCCCCGTACACACGATCGGCTTTTTCCGACAACAAATGTTGGATGTGAGCTTGTTGGCTGAAAGTCCGACCATGTGTATGCTCCATCGAACATTTGTTATCGGACTTTCCGCCAACAAATGTTGGCTAGCAGGTTTTAAAATTTTCCACCAACAAGACTTTGTTGTCGGAATTTCCGATCGTGTGTACACAAGTCCGACGCACAAAAGTTCACGCATGCTCGGAATCAAGCAGAAGGAGCCACACCGGCTATTGAACTTCCCTTTTCTCAGCTCATCGTACGTCTTGTACGTCACCACGTTCCCACGTTCAAAATTGTTTGCCAACATTTGTGTGACCGTGTGTATGCAAGACAGGTTGGAGCCAACAACCTTCGAACAAAATTCCATGGTTTTGTTGTCGGAAAGTCCGATTGTGTGTACGGGGCATTAGGTACATCATTTATAGCGCTGAACCTTGTGGTGCACAGCTAACAACACAGATTCTTGGGGTACACCGTTAACAACACTGACTCTTGGGGTGTACACCACTAACAACCTGAGACTATTCACAGAATGTATTGTTAATCACTGCCTCCTTTAATCTGGTTTTCTATCCATTTTCATGCTGAATTTTTTCATCCTATAGCACAACTCCCCACTTTGTGAGAGGAGAAATGGGGACACTGTGTAGTATATCCCTGATCCCATAATACTAGGAACTGTGCTTTAGGTCCTTCTGCATTGCAGCATCTACAGGAGAATATTGTACTGTTTCCTAGTCCTAACGTTTCAATTTTTTTCACATGTTCCAGACCGTAAGAGATGTTATTTTCTCTGGAATTGCATTTTGGTACGCTTAGATGCTGATAGTACTTAGATGGGGTCCTCTGTAAAAAGAAAGTCTGACAGTTATTTATGGAATTGACAGATGAAAGGTTCTGTGTCCATGCCATTAACATTTCCTCCTAGTGGCCCCAAGGATTGGAGAGCCCTGTGTTCAGGAGAGCTGGACTAGACTGGACAACGTGGTATGTTGAAGACTGTGAATCGTCTTTTCATCATTTAAGAATGAGTCAGATTGATGTGTAAGAAGGAGGTCATTGTGTAGTCTGTACTGCCCACTGCACGTGGCACTCGCCAGAAGCGGCAATGCAGAAGGGGAAGGAAGTTGACTTCCCGCAGTCACAGGGAGACAGCTGTTTGATTGGACACTGGGGCCACATGTGACTCCAGCAGCCATCATGGGTCAGGTAGTCTATTTAAGACTCAGGCACTTGGGTTGGAAGCGCTTTGTGCGAGTGGCTAGCGTAGGGACAGGACCTCTGTCTGGCAGGGACAGTGCTTAGAGGTAGGGAAAGGTTCCAGTGGAGTAGGTACAGTGCAGGGACAATGTCTTCCTCTCTTCAAGAAGCCTTCCTCTTGGGTGTGGACTGGCCAGGCTGCAATCCGCTCCACGTTCTAGATACTGTTGGCATTCTCAAATCTTTAGACTGCTGTCACAGTTCGTAAGTGGCTCCAGACAGGTGGGCCTAGTGCCTACCCGCCGGGCCTGAATAGTTGTGTTGAACCTTTTCTACAATATAACTTTATTGCCTAACTTAGACTCTGTGTGTTCACTGTCCGCCACGCCATGCTGCACCTTGCCCACACTTGTGTCACCTGGCCATCTTTGAGCTGGGAACACAACACCACATTGATGTCATCATCCCCTTCGTAGTCAATGTGCATCTGATTCAACGTCTGTGAGACCTGTCCTAAACATGAGAGTTTCATGACTGTGACCAATTCACATACATGTCATTATGTCTTATCTCACCACAAAGTAAGCACAAATATCATGTCTGCCATCACTGAGCCCCCCTGAAAAGGCTTGTTGCCTGACTATCATGTTGATCATCCAGCTTCAGTACATGGAGTTACTGACCTGGAATGAGGATGCAGAAAAGGATTTCTCACCAAGTCCTGATCGGAATACTTGTTCCAGGTCTGTGTGTGGGGAGGTGCAGCTTATTGTGGCAGCAGTAAACACTTTGAGTCCGGTTGCAGAGAACATAGCTTGTATTAATATCAGAGTTCAAAAATTCACAACAAGCCCGGTGGGAAGGCGCTCAACCGGAAACAGTGAGGTGTAGCAGAGCAGGTCTAGATGTGCCGGCAATGTCTGTCTGAGGGGCGGAATGCGGCCAGGCCAGTCTCTAACCAGTTGGGGAGGTCTCCAGGAAGGATGGTAGATCCCTTTCCTTTCCCTACTCATCTGTAATATCTCCCTGCCGCTAATCACTGTCCCTGTCAGACGAGTGACCTGTCCCTACATTACCCACATGTGAAATGTGCGCCAAGCCTGGGAGCCAGGGCCATAAATAGCTTCTGCCTGACCCAAGATGGATGCCAGAGTCAAATGGAGCAGCAGCATCCATTCGGATAGCTTCCTCAGGAAACCATAGAGAAACCAATTTCCTCTTGACTTCCCCGCCAACTGCAATGCCGCTGCGGTTGAGCGATACAGACAGTGGAGAAAATAGACTGCACCTGCATACATGTGGCTCAGAAAGTAAAGCCATAGACTAGCAATTTTCGAAAGAGGCCAACAACAGCAGCCCCCACGGTTCTCTCATAGCAGGTGCATTTTTATCTGAACTTTTAAAGGTAAAAGTCCCATCTAAGAGGCAACAAAATGTCCCCATTACCTTTATTAGCCAGAAAAGTCTAAGGGGTTCTGTCAATAAAAATCCAAGCAGATATGAAAGCCAAAAAGAATGCAACTCTATTATCCTTAATATATCATTATATTTATGGTTTTAAATACAAGCAGTGTAAGTACCTAAAATTTACTTGATACTGTACAACAGACCAGGCTTCAGGAACCTGATACTCTCAATCCACATCATCTAATGTTGGCTGCATTCCTCGGATAGTTTATTGGCCATCTCCGGGTATCATCAATGACTGATAGCACATGGTCCCCCTGGGCTTGGTTTGAATGACACTGAAGCAAGATAGCTGGTAACTATAATGTTTCCACCAACTAATCAAAATGCCGGATTTGACCCATTTTACTCCATCATGGTCTTTATCTGAGCTTCCTCCAATTAGTCTCTTGAGAGGCAGATCCTAAACTTGTGACAGTCTGGTCATCCTGGCACTGATGGAGTCCCTTCAATCACCCTTAAGGCCCCTTTCACACGGACGGATAGAATGGTGCTTTTAGCTGCGGATTTTCTAATTTTCTACCGCAGCTAAAAGCACAAAATGCTTTCCTATGGCCCCATTCACACACTGCGTTTAGCTGCGAATTCGATACATGCATTTCCGTGCGAATAGAAAAAATAGAATTGCCTGCGTCCAGGAGCGATTTAGCGCAGCTATCTGCACATAACCGCAGGTAATCGCAGTGCACTGTGTCAACTGCGGACAGCAGCGTGAGAAAAATTTGAACTGATTTGAACTGCAGAGGACCGAAATGCATCATGGGTAGATTCAGGATCAAACAAAAACATTGACTACCGCAGCTAAACGCAACCGCGTGCAAACGCACGTAAACGCAAGTGATCTTATTGTACAAATGCAGCTGATCGCAGTGCCTGGAGTCTTGAATTTCACAGAAAAAAAAACATGCTTTTAACTGCGGCAGAATAGCCGTCCGTGTGAAAGGCGCCTAAGACCCCTCTTCTGGACTGACAATGATCACTGCTAAATATTACCATGAAAATAGCCGATTCTTGGATGCAGAGTGTCATGACGCATGTACGCGCTACCGTGCAAACATTTCTTCTGAAAGGAGACGTTTAATCTAACATGTCACTTTCACTTACATGTCATTCAAATTTCAGCAAAAAAACCAATCCTCGCTTCTTTCAGTTAAGCTGTGCTGTCAGTGACATAAGACATCTACAAATACTACATCTCTGATTCATCTCTCCTGTCCTACTCCACACTACGTCCCTGACCCATCTCTCCTGTCCTACTCCACACTACGTCCCTGACCCATCTCTCCTGTCCTACTCCTCACTACGTCCCTGACCCATCTCTCCTGTCCTACTCCTCACTACGTCCCTGACCCATCTCTCCTGTCCTACTCCTCACTACGTCCCTGACCCATCTCTCCTGTCCTACTCCTCACTACGTCCCTGACCCATCTCTCCTGTCCTACTCCACACTACGTCCCTGACCCATCTCTCCTGTCCTACTCCTCACTACGTCCCTGACCCATCTCTCCTGTCCTACTCCTCACTACGTCCCTGACCCATCTCTCCTGTCCTACTCCTCACTACGTCCCTGACCCATCTCTCTTGAACTACTCCACACTACATCCCTGACCCAGCTTTCGTGTCCTACTCCTGTCCTACTCTTCCTCGCTATTTCTCTGACCCATCTCTCCTGTCCTACTCCTTACTATGTCCCTGACCCAGCTCTCCTGTACTACTCCACACTACCTCTCTGAGTCTGACCCATCTCTCCTGTCCTACTCCTCACTATTTCTCTGACCCATCTCTCCTATTTAATGCTAAATCTCTGATCTATCTCTCCTGTCCTACTCCACCCTACGTCTATGTCCGATCTCTCCTAACCTACTCAACACTAAATCTTTCACCCATCTCTCCTGTCCTAATCTACACTACGTCCCTGACCCATCTCTCCCATCAAATGTAATGCTAAATCTCTGACCCATCTCTCCTGTCCCACTCCACCCTACATCTCTGATCCACCTCTCCTATTCTACTCCATCCTACATCTCTGACCCATCCTACTCTGCACTACGTCTCTGACCCATCCATCCTGTCTTACTCCACACTATATCGCTAACCTGTCTCTCCTGTCCTACTCCACACTAGGTCTCTGACCCACTTCTCCTGACTTACTCCACACTACATTTCTGATCCATTTCTCCTGACCTACTCCACACTTTGTCTCTAACCCATCTCTCCTGTTCTACATCACACCACGTCTCTGACCCAACTTTCCTGTCCCACTTTGCACTACATCTCTGACCCCTCTCTCCTATCCTACTCCAAACTACATCACTGATCTTTCTCTCCTGTTCTACTCCACAATGGATCCCTCACCCATCTCTACTGTGTCTCACCACACTATGTTTCTGACCCGTCTCTCCTGTTCTATTCCACACTACGTCTCTGGCCCATCTTGTCCTGTTCTACTCTACACTACGTCTCTGACCCATTTCTCCTGTCCTACTTCTCACTACATCTCTGACCCATCTCTGATGTCCTACTTCACACTACATCTCTGACCCATCTCTGATGTCCTACTCCACACTACATCTATCACCTATCTCTGATGTCCTACTACATCTCTGACCCATCTCTGATGTTCCACTCCACACTACATCTCTGACCTGGCTCTTCTGTCCTATGCCAAACTTTGTCTCTGGCCCATCTCTTCAGTCCTGGTCTACACTACATCTCTGACCCATCTCTTATGTCCTACTCTGCACTATGCCTCTTACCCATCTCTCCTGTCCTACTCCACACTACATCTCTTACCCTTTTCTCTCCTCCTGCCAAACTTTGTCTCTGGCCCATCTCTTCTGTCCTGGTCTACACTACATCTCTGACCCGTCTCTTATGTCCTACTCTGCACTATGCTTCTGACCCATCTCTCCTGTCCTACACTACATCTATGACCCACCTCTGATGTCCTACTGTACACTACATCTCTGACCCATCTCTCCTGTTCTACTGCACACTACATCTCTGACCCATCTCTGATGTCCTACTCCACACTACATCTCTGACCTGGCTCTCCTGTCCTAAGCCACACTTTGTCTCTGGCCCATCTCTCCTGTCCTGGTCCACACTACATCTCTGACCCATCTGTTCTGTCCTTCTCTGCACTATGCCTCTTACCCATCTCTCCTGTCCTACTCCACACTACATCTCTTACCCTTTTCTCTCCTCCTACCCAACAATTTCTTGAATACTTCAAGCCAATCGTACAGGGTCTGGTTCTAGCACATGAGCATCTCTTCTGTAGCTCTCAGGTTGTCATTATCGTGGGCAATTTGTGGCCCAGTTATAAACTTCGTAATTTTCCTTTCCTGCTTTACATTCACATTGCTCGTTTATAGTGCTGTTCTCTGTAATTTCACTTCTCATTTCTTTTGATTCTGCTGAAAATAGCCCACAGACATCTATCTTGCAGATATCATGACCAATTTATATGAATTTTATGAGCTTTCATCTATAATGTACTCCACCAAAAGCACAGTGGAATCTATTATTTTCAGTGGAGGGATGCTGGAAAAGGTTAAAGTTTATAAAGTCTCTCTGGGGTGCGATTCTCTTTCATAACTTGACCAGTTTAGAGCCTGTACTGGAACCAACATCACACTGCCAGCAGCTGGGAGCTACAGCCTGGTCATCATACAAAATTTGTGACTACACAGACAACAATCCTCACACAACTCCTGACACGTTTCGAAGGAGGACTCTGAGGAGGAAGGGTCTCCTTCGAAAAGCATCAGCAGCATTACTGATGTCCTCCCCTTTGCTATCTGGAGACTGTTCGTTCCAGGACTAATTGCCACAATTTGATGGCTTTTACAAGCAGTTACTCTCCACATATTTGTGAGTAGTTTTTGACTTGTTTTTACTAATAAATTGCATTTGGATATTGGATATCCCCTATCCTGGAGGGGCAGCAAGGCCAGAGACCTTATCCCTTGAGTTATTGACCACTCAGTCATCACACTAATGCGCAAGAATGTTTGTTTGCTGTTACTTAGACAATTATTAACAATACCATCTCTTTTGGAACAAAATTCCAGCCTTACAATACCTTTACTAATAATAACATGGGCAATAAGTCCCATTTATACTGGCCAGATGAAGTCTCTACCAGTGGAAAACCTGTGTCCTCCTTCCTTCTCCAAGATAACTAGTTAAAGCCCACAGCAACCAATCAGAAAACATTTATTCCGTATGATGATGCACTAAGCTGCCCAAAAGCTGATATTTGATTGGCGGGAACATAATGTAACTCCCCCCTCCAGTGGCGTGTATAGAGGCGGTAGGATAATATCCATTAGCCAGGCTGAAATCAGTGGAGTGAATGCTCCCCGAACAGATGAAGACTTTTAACGATCCCCATAAACCTTCAGAAGTAATGGATGTGTATTTAGCCATTTCTCCTTGTAAGAGGGTTATGGCTTAGTTAGTATGAAATGATAAATTACCCGGAAGGTGTTATTAATTAGCCTTTCCAATAAAAATCCAATGCAGAATGCCGACTGGAGAGAAAATATTAAAGAGTGCGGACACGAGGAATACCAGAGTTCAGATCTGTTGGGGGCCAACAACACCGGTGGGGTTCCTGACACGTCCCAGGACTCACTACCGTCTATCTCTTGAAGCTGAACTCCAGGCAGATATAAAGTATATAAAATAATGAAGCTGTGTATTTATTAAAACATCATTTGATTCATTTTTTTTAATTACATGCAGTCTAAGTACCTGATTATGATGTACTGCAATACCTGTAATGTAGAGCTCAGAATGAGAGAGGAAGGAGCAGGACCAGAGCCACCCAGGTAAGCTGCATGCAATTATACGGCCAAGGAGCATGATAATAGGAAGAGAGAGCAGAGAGATGACCTTGTCAGTCTCCTACTGCCTCCTCGCTGTCGAATGAGCAAGCTGGGAGTGTAGCGAAGACAACACAGATGCAAGCTGTTCCGGATTTACCAAAACAGTCCCGCATCTTGGACCTCAGTCCTGACGGTGCTGTGTCCCATGTGATGTACTTCGCAACTCAGTAAGGTATTCATTACAGTGTTTGGGGCTGCGAGTGGGCAATCTCCGCATAGAGGCGGAGTAATGCCCTGTACACACGGTCGGATTTTCCGATGGAAAATGTGTGATAGGACCTTGTTGTCGGAAATTCCGACCGCGTGTAGGCTCCATCACATGTGCTACATCATGGCAGCTGAAGATCAAACAGAAGCCAAGATGGGTATTTCCCTGGCTGAAAAACGATAGAAGGGTTTAGTTCCAGCTTGGAACTGGCTCCCCATCACAGTTCAAACAACACATTGGGTGCTCTTAACCAAAACCGTCAAACCATCAAATGGCTAGAGTCATAACTGATCACATGTGCAACATCATGGCAGCTGAAGATCAAACAGAAACCAAGATGGGCATTTCCCTGGCTGAAAAAACGATAGGAGGGTTTAGTTCCAGCTTGGAACTGGCTCCCCATCACAGTTCAAACAACACATTAGGGGCTCTCAACCAAACTGTCAAACCATCAAATGGCTGGTAACATAACTGATCACATGTACAACATCATGGCAGCTAAAGAGCAAACAGAGGCCAAGATGGCCACTTCCTTGGCTAAAAACAACAGGAGGGTTTAGTTCTAGCTTGGGACTGGCTCCCCATCACAGTTCAAATAACACATTTGGGGCTCACATAGCTTGATGTGTTGGAAACGCCATCAAATGGCATTCAGCAGATTTTCATTTACCCCAATCGTGCCAGGTGAAGAACAATCCTTAGGCTGCATATGACCTGCTCTGTGTTGCATTTCTTTGGACACAGCACATTGCAGAAAAAAGTGTATCAAAAACTGCCAACACAGATGCAAGCTGTTCCGGATTTACCAAAACAGTCCCGCATCTTGGACCTCAGTATGTGATGTACTTCGCAACTCAGTAAGGTATTCATTACAGTGTTTGGGGCTGCGAGTGGGCAATCTCCGCATAGAGGCGGAGTAATGCCCTGTACACACGGATTTTCCGATAGAAAATGTGTGATAGGACCTTGTTGTCGGAAATTCCGACCGTGTGTGGGCTCCATCACACATTTTCCATCAGATTTTCCGACACACAAAGTTTGAGAGCAGGATATAAAATTTTCCGACCACAAAATCCGTTGTCGGAATTTCCGATCGTGTGTACACAAATCCGACGCACAAAGTGCCACGCATGCTCAGAATAAATAAAGAGATGAAAGCTATTGGCTACTGCCCCGTTTATAGTCCTGACGTACGTGTTTTACGTCACCGCGTTCAGAACGATCGGATTTTCCGACAACTTTGTGTGACCGTGTGTATGCAAGACAAGTTTGAGCCAACATCCGTCGGAAAAAATCCTAGGATTTTGTTGTCGGAATGTCCGATCAATGTCCGACCGTGTGTACGGGGCATAACTGTGTTAATTAGAGCAATGGGGGTATGTATGATGTCATTTGCCTGGTGGTGTTGTGTGGCAGAATTGTATAAATCTCAGGACTGGATGGACTTGAATACAAATCCTTTGGCAAGTAAAACAGCTTCCATATATGTTTTCTTCTTTGTATTTAGCTGATTTTCCAGAGTTCAGATTTACCATGTGTTTTCCATAGACAGTGACACTCCAGGTTAAACACAGATGGCATAACAGGGCCACAAATGTGGTTGAGCAAATGACATTCTTCTCTTGTCTTTACATGTTCTGTTTGATGTCACATAAATGTTTTGTATCGTGTGTTATGAAACAGACAGAAATAGCTGTGTTTATCATCTGGACGTTATTGATGAACGAAAACGTGCCTGGGGTTCGCTCCTAGAATCCCGCGCTCTCCGGGGGTCGCTCTCTGTACACAGGAAGACCACAGCCGTAGTCATTGTTATTTCATTGTAGATTTACAGACAAAGCCTCCGACAGCCAGGAAAACAAAATATGACACAAAAGCTAATATTTACCGGCCATGATACACAGTAAGTGGCTTGTTACCGCCAGAGCCCAGCGCTGCCCACGGGATGACGCAGATGTCATATGGCAACGTCGTCTCAGCGGTTTCATGTTTGCCAAACACGAGGATTAGGATGTCTGAAGGTCTTCTAGATGGTGGATTCATGTCTAATGCCAGCAGGGACCATTCAGCCTGAAAGGTCCGGGGATTGAAGCGGAACTAAACCCATCAATTTAATAGTTTCAAAAAATAGTTACATTCCTGGCCCGTGCTGGGAATGTTACTGCCCCATTGGTTGTGCTCTCAACCAAACTGTCAAACCATCAAATGGCTGGTGTCATACCTGATCACATGTGCTACATCATGGCAGCTGAAGATCAAACAGAAGCCAAGATGGGTATTTCCCTGGCTGAAAAACGATAGAAGGGTTTAGTTCCAGCTTGGAACTGGCTCCCCATCACAGTTCTAACAACACATTGGGTGCTCTTAACCAAACCATCAAATGGCTAGAGTCATAACTGATCACATGTGCAACATCATGGCAGCTAAAGAGCAAACAGAAGCCAAGATGGGCATTTCCCTGGCTGAAAAACGATAGGAGGGTTTAGTTCCAGCTTGGAACTGGCTCCCTATCACAGTTCAAACAACACATTTGGGGCTCTCAACCAAACTGTCAAACCATCAAATGGCTGGTAACATAACTGATCACATGTGCAACATCATGGCAGCTAAAGAGCAAACAGAGGCCAAGATGGCCACTTCCTTGGCTAAAAACAATAGGAGGGTTTAGTTCTAGCTTGGGACTGGCTCCCCATCACAGTTCAAATAACACATTTGGGGCTCACATAGCTTGATGTTTTGGAAACGCCATCAAATGGCGTTCAGCAGATTTTCATTTACCCCAATCGTGCCAGGTGAAGAACAATCCTTAGGCTGCATATGACCTGCTCTGTGTTGCATTTCTTTGGACACAGCACGTCCCATTGACATGTATTTGCATTGCAGAAAAAAGTGTATCAAAAACTGCCTTTTGAGTTTTCAGATTCAGATCTTTTGCGTTTTCAGATGTTTGAGCAGCACCACATTTGCATGCACAAATCAGTATTTGACGATAATCTCATCTACACAAGCCGAAAGAACACCCTGTTCAGCACTTGGGCTTCTAGCCCGATCTATTTCAGTATTTGTACTTATAGACCAGCCTTTCTCAGCTAAAGTTCCTGCAGAGCAGGGGTCTCCAAACTTTCGAAACAAAGGGCCAGTTTACTGTCCTTCAGATTTTGAGGGGGCCGGACTGTGGCCAGTGTGAGTAGAAAATGCCCCGACATCAATGGGAGTAAACAATGCCCCATCATTGGTATTAGTGTGAGGAATAGTGCCCCATCATTTGTACTGGTGGGAGGAATATTGCCCCATTGTTGGTATCAGGGGAAGAAATAATGTCCCATCATTGGTGTCAGTCAGGGGCGTTGCTAGGGGATGGTTATTGGGGCTATAGCCCCCAATCTGGGGCCCATAGCCCCGAGTCTCTTGCCGCAGGGTCCCTGCCTAACCAGCAGGTTGCAGCTGCTGCGGCAGGCAGGCTGGCTGCATGAGAGAGGCGGAGGAGAGAAGAGAAGCGAGCGGGTGGACGAGCAGAGATGGCATCTCTCTCCGCCCGCTCCACATCAGTGCTCTTCACAGCCAGGCCTCTTCAATTTGGGAGCGAGGTGTGGTGAGCAGCAGAGAGATGACATCATCTTTCACTGCCCGCCACATTTGGTGGCATTGGCTGGCATGGGAAGTGACAACCCACATCTGGTGGTCGGTGACGTGGCAAGTGACAATCTGCAAATGTTGCCAGGAGATGTGGCAAGTGATCATCTGCAAATGGTGGCAGGAGACGTGGCAAGTGACAATCTGCAAATGGTGGCAGGTGACATGGCAAGTGACAATCTGCAAACTGTGGCAGGTGACGTGGCAAGTGACAATCCACATTTGCTGGCAGGTGAAAGTGGCAAGTGACAATTCACATCTAGTGGCAGGTGATTGTGACAAGTAACATGCTGCATCTGGTGACAGGCGACGGTGGCAAGTGAAACGCTGCATCTGGTGGCAGGAGATGTGGCAAGTGACACGCCCAGGGCTCCCACTGATTCTGCAGTATGGTGAGTTGAACCACTTGACACCATATCAAACATTATGCCATGATGATTGAAGCGCCAACACCAGCCATCGCCCGTAACAAATTGCTTACCACTGGTAGCCCCCCCCCCCCCCACGGGCATGCAAAAAGGTTGGTGACCACTGCTATGGGCTCTAGCCCCAGATCTTTTGCAGGCCTAGCAACGCCCCTGGTGTCAGTGATAGTCCAAAGGCAATATTCCTGACGCACACGTTTCTGAAAATGGCTGTTCAGTAATATTGGGTGCTGTAATGACCACAGGCAAAGTTTCGGAACCACACAGGGCCCCTTTGTCAGGCAAGTGACGTGCCTGATGAAAGGGCCCTGCGTGGATTCAAAATTTTGACTTATGTTTACCATGGCCTCACCTGGAGTATGCTGTCCAGTTCTGGGCACCAGTCCTCTTGAAGGATGTGCTGGAACTAGAGAGAGTCCAGAGAAGGGCAACAAAACTAATAAAGAGACTGGACGATCTTTGTTATGGGGAAAGGTTTATGAGAACTGAACTTATTCTCTCTGGAGAAGAGATGCTTGAGAGGGGATACGATTTCAAAGTACAAATACCGTACTGGTGACCCCACAATAGGGATAAAACTTTTCCACGTAAGGGAATTTAACAAGACACGTGGCCATTCACTAAAATTAGAAGAAAAGCGGTTTAACCTTAAACTATGAAGAGGGTTCTTTACCGTAAGAGCGGTTAGGATGTGGAATTCTGTTCCACACGCAGTGGTCTCATCGGGGAGCATCGATAAATTTCAAAAAACTTTTAGATAAGCACCTGAACGACCACAACATACAGAGATATACAATGTAATACTGACATATAATCACACACATACGTTGGACTTGATGGACTTGTGTCTTTTTTCAACCTCACCTACTATGTAACTACGAAATTAAAGCTTTGGACCCTTTTGAGGAATCCTTGGTGTGTTGATGACATTTCTTCACTTTGAGTGGGAGAAATAGTGTCCCATCGTTGGTGTCAGTGGCAGGAATAGTGCTTTGTATCTGGGGGAGGAATAGAGCTCCAAGGGCCAAATAAAGGCAAACAAGGTGGCGGCATCTGGCCACTGGGCCGCAGTTTGGAGACCACTGCTCCAGGGGCTGATAGGGGTTCCTTGAGCAATAAGCAACTTCTGCCTCTCAGATCAGTAATCACTGACACCAATGATCTTCGAACTCATTGTAAGAATGGGATTTTTTCCACTGACCACAAATGTACGGAGCATTCTTCCTAGTGATCATCACACTAATGTACCATGAGCTGTAGATATAGTAATTATTGGCAGGGTTTCCCTGAGCCTGCAAAGTTATTTCAAGTGTTCCTTCATGTAGGAAAGGTTGAGGAAAGCAGCTATAGATTAACCATATGAAGGCATCCTCGAAATACAGGGAGGGCTCAGCGGCTACAGTGTGTAGAGAATGTACAAACGCATAATACAGAGAATTTACCAACATAAGCCATTATATATAAAATATTTGCAGTCAGGCCTCCAGGGGGTCAGCATGGTCCATACATTAGCTTTGAGAAGGATTTACCACAAAATGCAATGTGTGTGTGTGGGGGGGGGGGGGGGGGGGGTGTGACTCGCCCATAGCGATAAACTTCCATTGAAATTCATTTAATGCCTCCATCCATTCTTTGATGTACCCTGCCACCCATGGCTCTGATAATATAAATAATTTTGTGTTTGAAAAAACAGCAAAAAATGTGAGAATATATTAAGTAAATGGCACCACCTGGAAAAACAGCCCTTGTCCCGCCTCTACCGAAGACAGAGGCTAAGACCCCTTAATATCTCATTATCAAACCCCTTAATCTCATACTCAGTTCCCATTGATGGAGGCTGAGACGCCTACAGAGATTGCATAGATGGAGGTTGAGACCCCTATGGAGATCCCATAGATGAAGACTAAGACCCATACGGAGATCCCATAGATGGAGGCTGAGACCTCTACAAAGATCCCATATTGAGATTCCATAGATGGAGGCTAAGACCCCTATGGAGATCCCATAGATGGAGGCTGAGATCCTACATAGAACCCTTGCTCAGATCCCATAGGCCAGCTTTTCTCAATGATTTTTCTTAATCGATTCCTTACTCAGATCCCTATAGATGGAGGCTGAGACCTCTACAGAGATCCCATATTGAGATTCCATAGACGGAGGCTGAGACCCCTATAGAGATCCCATAGATGGAGGCTGAGACCCCTACATAGAACCCTTGCTCAGATCCCAGCTTTTCTCAACAATTTTTCTTAATCGATTCCTTACACAGATGCCATAGATGAAGGCTGAGACCCCTACAGAGATTGCATAGATGGAGGCTGAGACCCCTATGGAGATCCCATAGATGAAGACTGAGACCCATACGGAGATCCCATAGATGGAGGCTGGGACCTCTACAAAGATCCCATATTGAGATTCCATAGATGGATGCTGAGACCCCTATAGAGATCCCATAGATGGAGGCTGAGACCCTTACATAGAACCCTTGCTCAGATACCATAGGCCAGCTTTTCTCAATGATTTTTCTTAATCGATTCCTTACTGAGATCCCATAGATGAAGGCTGAGACCCCTACAGAGATCCCATAGATGGAGGCTGAGACCCCTATGGAGATCCCATAGATGGAGGCTGAGACCCCTACATAGAACCCTTGCTCAGATCCCATAGGCCAGCTTTTCTCAATGATTTTTCCTAATTGATTCCTTACTCAGATCCCTATAGATGGAGGCTGAGACCTCTACAGAGATCCCATATTGAGATTCCATAGACGGAGGCTGAGACCCCTATAGAGATCCCATAGATGGAGGCTAAGACCCCTACATAGAACCCTTGCTCAGATCCCATAGGCCAGCTTTTCTCAACAATTTTTCTTAATCGATTCCTTACACAGATGCCATAGATGAAGGCTGAGACCCCTACAGAGATTGCATAGATGGAGGCTGAGACCCCTATGGAGATCCCATAGATGAAGACTGAGACCCATACGGAGATCCCATAGATGGAGGCTGAGACCTCTACAGAGATCCCATATTGAGATTCCATAGATGGAGGCTGAGAACCCTATGGAGATCCCATAGATGGAGGCTGAGACCCCTACATAGAACCCTTGCTCAGATCCCATAGGCCAGATTTTCTCAACTTTTTTAAAAAAATGAAGAAACCTTTGAAAAAAACTCAGGTCTCAGGAAACTCCTGATAATAATTATTAAATTTACAGCTCATGAGACATCAGTGTGAAGAGTAAGTTTTGTTATAGGAATAAATGAAAGAATGTGGTGTACTTCGCATACCTAGGGCTTCTCTATATGACACAACTATTTTCAACAAAATTAAATACTAATAATGGCCAGAAATGACACATTGACATTTAAAATTGTAGTGTTCCCTAACATTCAGTGAGTTCAGTGGAAAAGTGACCCCTTACATTGATGATCAGTGAAGAAATCTTCCCGTCACTACCATCCCCTCCAGATAATATCACCAATTAGCAGAATAAAACCTCACTGAGACCTACTGGAAGAATGATGCATCCACCACAGGGAAACTGCTCCATCTGCTGCTGAAATATGGTACTGCAGAGGACCGAAGCCACATCACCCCTGGTCTTTACCGCTCTTCAGATACAATATGTTTTATTGTACAGTGACATCACCACTCTCCATATATAAGTTATATTATACAGGAGTGACATCATCACTCTCCAGATATAAGTTATTATACAGGAGTGACATCACTGCTCTCCAGGAATTTTTTGAGTATAGCCTCAAATAGCAAAGGCCTAAACCTAGGCATGAAAAAGGACCATCATTAGTGGAACCTTCCTATGTGGGGACTGCCCCCACTGCCCCTGGATTCTCGAGGGGAGGAGGTTCCAGTTACCTAATGGTGAGACTCACCTCGTATCTTTTCCAATTGCGGCACTATGGTGGTGATTTACCTTATGCTGTGTAAGTGTAATGCCTTCTATGTAGGCAAAACAATACGAGAACTCCGACAGAGAATCGGGGACCACCTATACTATTCCGGCAATGGTAAACTTACCACCATAGGCCCACATATTGGACTGCACCACCCCTTTAATGTTACGGCTGTCAAATGTTTGGTCCTTGAAGTAGTCCAACAGAGCCCTAGAGGGGCTAGAACCCAGAGATGATCAAATACCACCAAAAGAAAGTTCTATTTGTGGAAAAAAAGGACATCAATTTTATTTGGGTACGGCGTCGCACGACCGCGCAATGGTCAGTCAACGTAAAGCAGTGCAGTATAAAAAAAAAATGGCCCGGGTTAGGGGGGTAAATCTTCCGGAGGTCAAGTGGTTAAATTGGAACTTCAGTCATTTTTTCATCTATTGAATCTTCTGCCCTTGTTGTTGTTTTAACTTTGGATAATAAAACATTTTTTTTCTGCCAGTTAATACTTTATACAGTCCACTTCCTGTTTCTTGTCTGGTAAAAAGCCTAGGCTTATGACATCATACACAGCTCTCTCTCTCACTCTTGCCAGGAAGGGAGGGGGGGTGAGTCATAAGAGGACCAATGAGAGCTGCAGAGCTGGAGGGTGTGCCTCTGTGTGTCTGTGTAAACCCAGGAAGTGAACAGGCAGCAGCTTCAGCTGCCCACACTTAAAATGGATGCAGCCAGACTCAGTGGAGGGAGGTTTCTGCAGCATATTTGACAAGTACAGAATCACAGTATATATAAAATAATATGCAAAGTGGTTGGAGGGAAGCTTCGGAATGACAAATTATGTAAGCAGACTGCAGTTCCTCTTTAACCACTTGCTGACTGCCCACTGTCTCTTGAGGGCAGCATTATGGCTCCCCTGTGCGAATCGCCGTAGCTGTACGGCGGGCACTTTAAGGTGTATAGGGGGCGCGTGTGCTCCCACGCCGCGTCACTTGGGGGCTGGTGCGCGTGCCAGACGGCTGGGATGTCCCTTGGGCACCCGCGATCGCTCCTGACAGAGCCAGAACGGGGATCTGTGTGTGTAAACACACAAATCCCGGTTCTGTCAGGAGAGTAGAGACAGATTGTGTGTTCCTAGTAATTAGGAACAACGATCGTTCTCCTCCTCCAGTCAGTCCCATCCCCCCACAGTTAGAACACACACTGAGGGAACTCATTAACCCCTTGATCGCCCCCTAGTGTTAACCCCTTCCCTGCCAGTGTCATTTACACAGTAATCAGTGGCTATTTGTAGTACTGATCGCTGTATAAATGTCAGTGGTCCCAAAAAAAAGTGTCTGATCTGTCCGCTGTAATGTCACAGTCCCGCTAAAAATCGCAGATCACCGCCATTACTAGTAAAAAATAAATAATAAAAATGCCATAAATCTATCCCCTATTTTGTAGACGCTATAATTTTGTGCAAAACCAATCAATCAATATACGCGTATTGCGATTTTTTTTTACCAAAAAAATATGTAGAAAAATACATATCGGCCTAAACTGAGGAAAAAAATAGTTTTTTTATATATTATTAATTTTTTTTTTTTTTATTAGTAGTGGCGGCGATTTTTATCGGGACTGCAACATTATGGCGGACACATCGGACACTTTTGACACTATTTTGGAACCATTGTCATTTATACAGCAATCAGTGCTATAAAAATGCACTGATTACTGTGTAAATGACACTGGCAGGGAAGGGGTTAAACACTAGGGGGGCGATGAAGGGGTTAAGTGTGCATAGGAAGTGATTCTAACTCTGAGGGGGAGGGGCTACCACTGACATGACAGCGATCACTGCTCCCGATGACAGGAAGCAGTAGATCTCTGTCATGTCACAAGGCAGAACGGGGAAATACCTTGTTTCCCCGTTCTGCGGCTCCGTGACACGATCGCCGGGAGACCGGAGGACATCGAGTCTGCCGGTCACGCGACAAACAAGATATTTTGGGGGGGCACACCCTAAGCGGTCACGGTCACGACGTACGCGGCGCTAGCCCCGGCTCTTAAAGGGGACGTACAGGTACGCCCATTTGCCCACCGCTGCCATTGTGCCGATGTATATCGGTGCGCAGCGGTCGGCAAGTGGTTAAGTTCATCCTAAATCAGGGATATGCAATTAGCGGACCTCCAGCTGTTGCAAAACTACAAGTCCCATCATGCCTCTGCCTCTGGGTGTCATGCTTGTGGCTGTCAGAGTCTTGCTATGCCTCATGGGACTTGTAGTTCTGCAACAGCTGGAGGTCCACTAATTGCATATCCCTGTACTAAGTGAGAAGAAATCTTCCCTTTAGCTCTAAGCAGGCAGAGATCTTTTCCTGGAAAACCTCATCAAAGGGAAATTTCTTCATACGAGGGAAAGTTTCACAAAGTGTCATCTTGTCTTATCTGTAACTAGAAGGAAGTTTAATTGATGCTGCGAGTGGAGATGGCGGTGCAGAGATACCTCGTTATCGATAATTAAAGGCGGAAAGAAATCTGCGAGGGGTCTATCGGGTATCGCTGTACAGCGTGTCATCTACAGCAGAACAAGAGATACATCTCCGATGAGCAGAACGAGCTGAATAATTCAGCCCGGCCGGGGGAGGGGGGCACCCCCCAATCCTGTCATTACCGCTCCGCCCTGTAAAATATTCATCACACACCGTGTTCCAAGTGTAACCTGAACGCAGATTAGGAGAGAAGCCGTAAGACTCTCCGATTTCCACATTCTACCAGAGCAGTCGCTGGATGTTATATTATCTCTCTCTCTCTCTAAATATATACAGTACTGTGCAAAGGTTTTTTTGGCAGGTGTGAAGAAATGCTGTAACGCTTTTTAAAATATCTATTTTAATTGCTTTTTTTTTTTATCAATTTACAAAATGCAAAGAGAGCGAACAGAAGAAAAATCGAATCAATATTCGGTGCGACTACCCTTTTGCCGCGTACACACAGTCGACAACAAATGTTCGATGTGAGCTTTGTTGTCGGAAATTCCGACCGTGCGTAGGCTCCATCGGAAATTCCGACAACAAAAATTGGAGAGCTGGTTCTCAAATTTTCCGACAACGAAATCCTGTGTACACAATTCCGACGCACAAAATTCCATGCGTGCTCGGAATCGAGCAGAAGGAGCCGCACTGGCTATTGAACTTCATTTTTCTCGGCTCGTCATACGTGTTGCACGTTCAGAATTTCCGACAACATTTGTGCGACTGTGTGTATGCAAGACAAGTTTGAGCCGACATCCGTCGGAAATAAATCCGGGATTTTGTTGTCGGAATGTCAGATCGTGTGTACGCGGCATTGGGCTTCAAATCAGCATCAATTTTTACACTTAAAGTGGAGTTCCACCCACTTTTACAACTCTTCAGCATCCCTCACTAAACTGCGCACTGTAAACGATTTGGATATTTTTAAATTTTTTTTCTCAGCACCTACTGTATATCTGCTGTATTCATTTTTCACTTCCTCCTCTCTGGCCGTGGCCCATCGCATTCCTGTTTGCAATGCCTTCTGGGAAGGGGCGGAAACTTCCTCTGACACTGCCGTGGCTATGGAAACCTGACCTATTACACTGCTTGTGCTGCACTGAGCATGTGCGAGATCCAGGAAGAAATACAGTCTGGCTTTAGATGCCCACACTTAAGATGGCCACAGCCTGCTGTAAGTTTATAAAATAACAAACTACTGCTATAAACTAACAAAACAGACCTTAGTTTACAAACTAACTTTACTAGAATACATTAAGCTTGTGTATTATAGGGGTATTTTATTTAAAAAGTATAATTTCGGCCGGAACACCACTTTAAGCCTCGTACACACGATCGGATTTTCCGATAGGAAGTGTGTGATGACAGGCTGTTGGCGGAAAATCCGACCGTGTGTACGCTCCATCGGACAATTGTTGTCGGATTTTCTACGGGCAAATGTTTTAAAATTTTCCGCGGACAAATGTCTGTTGTCGGATTTTCCAAGCGTTTGTACACAAGTCCATCAGACAGAAGTCCAAAGTACAAACACGCATGCTCGGAAGGAGAAGCGGTCGGTCTCGTAAACTAGCGTTCGTAATGGAGAATTAACATTCGTGACGAGGCAAATTATGAAATCTGGAAATGCAGCGCACAATTCTCTTCTTCTTTAATGGGATAATAATGAAGCTGCTTTGCTGATGATACTGATGGAGTTATTGCAAACTAATTTTCAAAGGCTTTTTTTTATAGTGATATCAAGAATAATATTATTATGCTTTTTTTTTCTTATTTGGGCAAGTTACCACAACACCATTATCCTGTAGTTTTTAGGATCAAAGATACAACTATGTTGGTGTCCCTTGTTAATTTTACATTGTATTTTTTAAAATGTAACTGTCTACTCCCAAACTGTCATTTGAAGTAAAACACATAGCCAAGTATTATTCTACACTATTTTTTATTGTGCATTAAAAAAAGAAAACAAATAAAATTAGACATGATATCTGCTAACTCACTCTCCCACGCTCATACCCAAAGACACCATCTTGGCGTCTGAATGAAACACTTCTCAGGGACCCTGAAACAGCGGCAGAGATCAACAGAGAACTTCGCTCCTATTTTGAAAATAATATTGGTTCCATGTCTAATCCTCTCTCAGTATGGTCAGCACACAAGTGTTACATCAGGGGGATCTTCATAAAACTTGGTCATGCGGCCAAGCAACGCCGTGCCAAAACTCTGAAGGACCTCTTGACAAAACTTCACGTTTTGGAGAGACACCACAAAGTTCGTCCTGACCGCACATCGGAAGCAGAGTTGCTGCGGACTAGAGAGGCGATCAGAGAGCACTCCCTTTACAAGGCCAAACATGTCCTGCTTAAGGCTCGCCGTTCCATTTATGAGTATGGAGATAAATGTGGCCGTTTGTTGGCCAATACATTGAGAGCAACACGCACACAATCATACATCCCTGCTCTCTTGACCCCATCTGGGTCCAAGATTCATGCCTCACTGGACCTGGCAGCTACCTTTTGAGATTTCTATTCAAAGCTTTATAATTTAGATACGGCACAGGCCACTGGATCCTCGGCCCCCTTTCTCTCAATCATACTGGATTACCTTCAAGAGGCCAAACTTCCCTCTCTCACGGAAGCTGAACGGGAACTATTATTCCAACATCTCCACATAGATGAACTCACAAATGCCATGTCAGACACACAGCAGGGGAAGGTCCCCGGGCCTGATGGCTTTACACTTCTATATTACAAGACATTTCAGACACATCTAGCTCCCCAATTCATCACGGCCTTCAATGCCATACTTGAAGGACATAATGTTCCCCCCTGATTTGCTGCAAGCTTCTATATCCAAAAGGACCCGTTGCTGTGCTCCAGCTACAGGCCCATCTCTCTACTAAACTGTGACATCAAACTCCTCACGAAAATCATAGCCTCCAGGTTTAACAGTTTAATGCAACGCTTGGTTGCGCCTGATCAGGTGGGCTTCATACAGACTAGAGAAGCAAGAGATAATACTATCCAACATTAAACGTCATAGAGAAGGTTAGGAGGTCCAACACCCCTCTCTTACTCCTATCTACCGATGCCGAAAAGGCATTTGATAGGGTGGACTTGGTGTTTCTCCGGGAGGCACTCAGTTCTTATGGAATGCCGAAGTCTATCTTAGACTGGATCTCTGCCCTCTATTCTAAACCCACAGCTAAGGTCCGGGTGAATGGAACGGACTCGGACATTTTTGCAGTCTCCAACGGTACTGGGCAGGGGTGCCCGATTTCCCCCCTACTATTTGTCCTTTCCCTAGAGCCATTTCTTCGCCATGTTAAAGACAACCCAAATATCAATGGTGTCCACTCTGACCACTATCAACACAAAATAGCAGCATATGCGGACGATCTCTTATTCTATATCACTAAACCTATAACGTCCCTGCCTTCATTATTACAAGAATTGAAACGATATGGCAACCTCTCCAACTTTAAAGTTAACCTCCAAAAGTCGGAGGCTCTGAACATTTTGGTACCAGACCGTACACTGACTGGTATACGACCCTTCTTCCCGTTTAACTGGGCTACCCGTTCTATTCAATACCTGGGTACCAGAATACCTGCAAATCCAAAGGATATCTTTGCCCTGAATTTTTAACCGTTCCTATCGATGCTCACTACAGATCGTAGGAGATGGGATCCACTTGCTCTGTCTTGGTTCGGCCGTTGTAATGTTCTGAAGATGAACGCAATGCCACGGCTTCTATATCTGCTACAAGCCTTACCGGTCAAATTACCGCAAACTTTCTTTCACGAGGTCCGTTCGAGGTTTATTAAGTTCCTCTGGCGTGGTAGACACCCTCGACTGGGAAGGTCGTTACCACTAAGGCCGAAGTTGAGGGGGGGGCATCGGATTCCCAGACCCTGCTCTCTATTACACAGCGATGCACATGACTAGAGTGGTTGACTGGTGCCTTCATGGGGAATGGAAACTCTGGGTCACGCTAGAGCAGGAGATGGCCCGGGCACCATTGGCCGGTCTACCCTGGGCAGGTAAGCAATTAGACCCCCATCTAACCACCCACCCGTTGATTGGCCCTTCTCTCGCTGAGATGGATAGATTTTTCGTCTTTCATCCCTACCGAATTTCCCATCTCCCATGACCCCATTCATAGGACATCCTAAATTCCCTCCGGGCTTGTCAGACCCGGCCTTCACCGGACAAGCTCCGAAAAGGCTTCTACGCGCATCTCATTTCCTAGGATCCACAGGCTGGTTATCTACAGGGAACATGGTAGCAGGACAGGCACCCATCTCGCTGGATAACTGGAGAGCGTGGCAGCTCTCCCACTTCCTTGGCTCTCTGCCCAAACATACGTTTTTTTTTTAGACAGCTCCATTCCTTTGAAGAACTATGCCTGAGTGATGGCCCAATCCGAGGTTCCCTTTCTAGGTCCTACAGAAATTTGTTGGACATACAAGCTTTCACAGATCCTCCCTTCTTAGCCAAGTGGGAAAGAGACCTACAAACCACATTTACCACCCCACAGAAGGAACGCATACTCTTCTTTGCCCATAAATCACTCTGCAGCAAATATCAGGAAATTTCCTATAAGTTGACCACACGCTGGTATCGCACCCCGGCCGTTTTGGGCCAAAATATTTCCCAATCAATCTGACCGTTGCTGGCGTTGCGAGCAACAAGCTGGCACTATTCTACACATTTTTTTGGAGTGCCCCAAACTACAAACTTTCTGGCAACCTGTCCTCAGACTCATCCACAAACTCACAGACATTTCCTTAACCAATGACCCTGCTGCTGTGCTCCTCAACCTCACTCCCATGTCCAGAAAGCGATACCACAAATCTCTCCTCAAACACCTCCTTAACGCTGCTAGAGCCTGCATCCCAAGCCAATGGAAGCAACAATCTGCTCCCACTGTGGCCCATTGGTTCCCAAGGGTTCATGACATTGAGAGAATGGAAGACCTGACTGCCACAATCCGGGATAAATCCGGGGAACACAAGACCAGGTGGTTTTATTGGACCCAGTTCCACTTCTCAGAGGAATACCCCTGCTAGACATAATGGGGCCTCGATGAATGCCAGAGGCTCTTGCCCCAAACCATGGCCTTCTGATGGCCTGGAGAGCTGAGGGCGGTCCTTGCTCTCTAGGTGGACTTCTACCCCCTCTACTTTACCTTCATATACCGTCCACCCCCACCCCCACCCCCCCCCCTTTTTCCTTTATTCCATTTCACTTCCCCACTCTCTCTCTTTTCTCCCTCATTTAAATCAAAAAAAAAAATTTGGTATGTCTCGAACCTAGTTGGTCACCCCGCAGTACTCTTCCCCTATGTACAGATACCCGAATTCTTCATGGATACTGGGGCTAATCAATAGAGTATTGTAATTGATCAGTTGCACTGTCAAGGCGGAGCCCTAGTCTTATACCTTCTAGGTATCTAGGCATCGTGTAAACTTATAGAACTGTATCTTTCTTATTATTTGGTGTTTTCTTTTCTTATCTTTTGTTCAGATACCACTACCTGGTGTTCATATATAGGCTACCTTGTTCTCACAACAAATTCTGTGAAGTTAACTTTTCATTGTTTGTCGCAAACCACTAAATAAAAAAAATAAATAAAAAAATAAAAAAAGACATGTTATCTGACAATAGAACTTAACCAAAAAATTTTAATAAATATCTGAAGGATTTTATACTATGGTGAGTTCTTCTTCCTTCTGGGTTATCCGTGGTTCTCGTGGTGAATGGTGATACGTGACAACGCAAGTGAACCTGGAGATTTACCCCCCACATGAACACCGGGAGTGCCAGCAAGCTAAAAGGCCTTGGCTGGGCTATAGCCACCTGCCCTTTTATGCTTGCCATCTGGTAAGCAGGTTTAACTACTACGGTGGATTGTCACTACTGCTTAGAAGTACACGGTGGCGGTGTTTTTTACTTTGAAAGGATTTGAAAATCCCCTTGATGTCATTTGCATAGACTGTTTTTTTCTGAGCGCAGCCTTCTTTACAGGACAAAAAATGTATTCTATGCATCCAAAAATATAGAAAATATACCAAATCAAATCATTATTATTCAACCAAAAAATAAAATAAAAGCATGTGTCCTGTTTTTTAATATAGGGGGTCAACAATGCCAAGAGTTTGTGAAAGCAGAGGTCCGTCATCCGGAGAAAATTCCGAAAAACATCTGGATTATTCTCCTGGAGCTCCCGCAGCAAAGGCATATGACATAATTGGTCACGATTAAAAAAAGAAACCAATTTTTGGTCCAAGAACTCCTCCTCCTCCTTTTCCTGGACTGGACTTGGGTCAAAGCAATAACTCCAAGGCCAATAATAAATAACACGTTATCTCCTCTGGTTCCGCAACATGTCTGGTTGACGAACGGCCGTCCATAAACGAACTGAAAAGCACGAAATGAAAAGCGTGAACTGAAAAGCGCTAAATGAAAAATGCAAAATGAAAAGCGCGAATCAACACTCACCAAGCTTCTACTAACACAAAATTAGCAGAAAGAGCCCAAAGGGTGGCGCTAAAGAGCTGAAAAACCACGTAGTACGTCACTACGTTCGTGTTTGTTGGCCGACAATTCCTTACCGTTTGTATGCAAGACAAAATCCAGGCACACGCCTTCGGACAAAAGTCCAAGGTTTTGTCTTCGGGAAAATTCGATTGTGTGTTATGAGGCTTTACACACTGCGTACACTTGCACAAAGTCAGCGATTTTGTAGGATTAGAGTCAGGTGTATGATGAACCAATTATACCAAGCAGGTGCAAATGATCATCAGGTAAATAGGAGGTTTATGGGATTTTTAAGGTGCATATTAAATCAACTTGAAAAAAAATTGTTTAAAAAAAAATGTGTAGCACCCCGATGTTTAGGCAGGGTTGCTAGTAAATTTACCTGCCAGGTATAGTTGCCTTGGCCAATTGATAGGAGATCAATTGATTCCACCCTAATTCTGGAATTGCTTCACTTCTCTCTTCTGTCGCTAGGTGGCCGGGTATCTGGTGGCATTCGATAAGACAAGGGCATTGCAAGGACAGATTAGGAATAGATGGAGTATCGCAGCCAATGGGCAAGGATCTTCTTGGGTCCCTTGGTCTGCTGGGAGAGCCTATTTATTTTGGGTGAGGTCAGGTGATCAGGGTTCTGTGCCACCTGGACGGCTGTCTGGGTGGATGTGTTGTGCTGCCCCGGGCTGCTAGGCCAGAGTCCGAGGCCTATCCCCGGGAACATCTGGCTGCTAGGCCATCTGAGGGCCTATCCAGAAGCAAGAAAGCAGCGCAGGGTTGGGATTGCAGCTTGCAGTCCAACCATAAGTGACGATTCTGCCGGCCGGAGAACCTGTCGTGGTTGGGGGTAGAAGGGAAGCTGTCGCCACTAAGGGACCATCCACCTTATTACCAGGGACCGCAGTGAGTAGCTGAAGCAAGTACCAGAACAGTATTCTCACCAACCGGGGACGGTGAAGAATCGGGAAACTTCAGCAGGTGTCAAGCCAGGGACCCAGCCAGCGGAGGTGACGCTTGCAGAGCAGTCTTGTGTGCCAAGCCAGGGACCGAGCAGGCCAGTGGGGTGACGCTTGAGGTGTATCTGTGAGTGTCAAGCTAGGCACCCAGCAGGGACGCGGGGGTGACGCTTGAGAAAGATACTCAGTGAGAAGATTGGAAGAGCTCAGGAGATCCAGTGGCAGTGGATCAGCAAGTCTAGTGAGAGAGAGACTCAGGGAGCTCAGTTGAGCGAAGATCTACAAGAGGAGATTGTAGAGGAAGTGAAAGAGTTCATTGTAACCTTTGTTAGGAACTGTTCAAGATTGTTGCCATAGGAGACAGCGTGTCTACACATGCAGATGTGGTGTCCTGCTGGGTGCCTTTCCCTGCATGGCAGTCTATCTATAGAAGTCTCGGAGTCTGCCAATTAACATTGCAACTACTAAAAGTGTCCTGGCCCTAAACCTCTCTCTCCCGCGGTTCTGTTTAAGAGACAAGAAATCTCTTTGCATTCAAAAAGTGTCTGGCGCCCATGAATCTACCTTGCGTTACACCCACCATGCCTTGCAACCCACTCTACACAGAAGTATGTCAGCTGTCCCTAACTCTGGAGGTTCTCATTAGACCAAAGGGGACCCAGGATTTGGCTACAAATGTAAATTTTATTAATACCTAAAAACAATGCAATTGCATTAAGGAAGACTAATACAGTACAGTCCTTTAAGGTACAGAGATGGTGGATCTATGGACCACATACAGCCAACCCAATTATGGTAAGGGACAGAGATGGTGGATCTATGGACCACATACAGCCAACCCAATTATGGTAAGGGACAGGGATGGTGGATCTATGGATCACATACAGTTGAGACAAATATTGGAAGGGACAGAGATAGTGGACCTATGGATCGTATACAGCCAACCCAAATAATGGAGAGGGCAGGGACAGCGATGGCAGATCAATGGATCACATACAGTCTACCCAAATATTAGGGGGAACAGGGACAGACATGGCAGATCAATGGAACATTTACGGTCAACCTAAATATTGGAAGGGACAGAGATGGTGGACCCTTGGATCAAATACACTCACTTTAAATAATGAAGGAGATAGGGTCAGAGATGGTAGATCTATGGATCTTATACAGTCAATCTAAATATTGGAGGGGCAGAGATGGCGGATCTATGGATCACATATAGCCGACACAAACATTGGAAGGGGTAGAGATGGCGGGTCTAAGGACGTCTTATGCCCCGTACACACGGTCAGATTTTCCTACGGAAAGGAGCTTGTTGTCGGAAACTCCGACCGTGTGTAGGCTCCATCAGACATTTTCCATCGGAATTTCCGTCGCACAAAATTTGAGAGCTGGTTCTCAAATTTTTCGACAACAAAATCCGTTGTCGGAAATTCCAATCGTGTGTACACAATTCCGACGCACAAAGTTCCACGCATGCTCGGAATCAAGCAGAAGAGCAGCACTGGCTATTCGACGTACGTGTTGTACGTCACCGCGTTCTTGACGTTCGGAATTTCCAACCAACTTTGTGTGACCGTGTGTATGCCAGACAAGTTTGAGCCAACATCCGTCGGAAAAAAAAAACATGGATTTTGTTGTTGGAAAATCTTATCATGTGTACAGGGCATAACTGCCAACCCAAATATTGGGGGGACAGGGAGAGAGATGGCGGATCTATGGATCTTATACAGTCAATCTAAAAGGAACAGGGATGGTGGATCTATGGATCTTATACAGTCAATATAAATATTGGAGGGAACAGAGATGGTGGATCTATGGATCTTATACAGTCAATCTAAAAGGAACAGGGATGGTGGATCTATGGATCTTATACAGTCAATATAAATATTGGAGGGAACAGAGATGGTGGATCTATGGATCTTAGACAGTCAATATAAATATTGGAGGGAACAGAGATGGTGGATCTATGGATCTTAGACAGTCAATATAAATATTGGAGGGAACAGAGATGGTGGATCTATGGATCTTAGACAGTCAATCTGAAAGAACAAACATGGTGGATCTATGGATCTTATACAGTCAATATAAATATTGGAGGGAACAGAGATGGTGGATCTATGGATCTTAGACAGTCAATCTAAAGGAACAGAGATGGTGGATCTATGGATCTTAGACAGTCAAAATAAATATTGGAGGGAACAGAGATGGTGGATCTATGGATCTTATACAGTCAATATAAATATTGGAGGCAACAGAGATGGTGGATCTATGGATCTTAGACAGTCAATATAAATATTGGAAGGAACAGAGATGGTGGATCTATGGATCTTACACAGTCAATCTAAAAGAACAGAGATGGTGGGTCTATGGATCTTAGACAGTCAATCTGAAAGAACAAATATGGTGGATCTATGGATCTTAGACAGTCAAAATAAATATTGGAGGGAACAGAGATGGTGGATCTATGGACCTTAGACAGTCAATATAAATATTGGAAGGAACAGAGATGGTGGATCTATGGATCTTACACAGTCAATCTAAAGGAACAGAGATGGTGGGTCTATGGATCTTAGACAGTCAATATAAATATTGGAGGCAACAGAGATGGTGGATCTATGGATCTTAGACAGTCAATATAAATATTGGAAGGAACAGAGATGGTGGATCTATGGATCTTAGACAGTCAATCTAAAGGAACAGAGATGGTGGGTCCGACCGTGTGTAGGCTCCATCAGACATTTTCCATCGGAATTTCCGTCGCACAAAATTTGAGAGCTGGTTCTCAAATTTTTCGACAACAAAATCCGTTGTCGGAAATTCCAATCGTGTGTACACAATTCCGACGCACAAAGTTCCACGCATGCTCGGAATCAAGCAGAAGAGCAGCACTGGCTATTCGACGTACGTGTTGTACGTCACCGCGTTCTTGACGTTCGGAATTTCCAACCAACTTTGTGTGACCGTGTGTATGCCAGACAAGTTTGAGCCAACATCCGTCGGAAAAAAAAAACATGGATTTTGTTGTTGGAAAATCTTATCATGTGTACAGGGCATAACTGCCAACCCAAATATTGGGGGGACAGGGAGAGAGATGGCGGATCTATGGATCTTATACAGTCAATCTAAAAGGAACAGGGATGGTGGATCTATGGATCTTATACAGTCAATATAAATATTGGAGGGAACAGAGATGGTGGATCTATGGATCTTATACAGTCAATCTAAAAGGAACAGGGATGGTGGATCTATGGATCTTATACAGTCAATATAAATATTGGAGGGAACAGAGATGGTGGATCTATGGATCTTAGACAGTCAATATAAATATTGGAGGGAACAGAGATGGTGGATCTATGGATCTTAGACAGTCAATATAAATATTGGAGGGAACAGAGATGGTGGATCTATGGATCTTAGACAGTCAATCTGAAAGAACAAACATGGTGGATCTATGGATCTTATACAGTCAATATAAATATTGGAGGGAACAGAGATGGTGGATCTATGGATCTTAGACAGTCAATCTAAAGGAACAGAGATGGTGGATCTATGGATCTTAGACAGTCAAAATAAATATTGGAGGGAACAGAGATGGTGGATCTATGGATCTTAGACAGTCAATATAAATATTGGAGGCAACAGAGATGGTGGATCTATGGATCTTAGACAGTCAATATAAATATTGGAAGGAACAGAGATGGTGGATCTATGGATCTTACACAGTCAATCTAAAAGAACAGAGATGGTGGGTCTATGGATCTTAGACAGTCAATCTGAAAGAACAAATATGGTGGATCTATGGATCTTAGACAGTCAAAATAAATATTGGAGGGAACAGAGATGGTGGATCTATGGACCTTAGACAGTCAATATAAATATTGGAAGGAACAGAGATGGTGGATCTATGGATCTTACACAGTCAATCTAAAGGAACAGAGATGGTGGGTCTATGGATCTTAGACAGTCAATATAAATATTGGAGGCAACAGAGATGGTGGATCTATGGATCTTAGACAGTCAATATAAATATTGGAAGGAACAGAGATGGTGGATCTATGGATCTTAGACAGTCAATCTAAAGGAACAGAGATGGTGGGTCTATGGATCTTAGACAGTCAATATAAATATTGGAGGGAACAGAGATGGTGGATCTATGGATCTTAGACAGTCAATATAAATATTGGAGGGAACAGAGATGGTGGATCTATGGATCTTAGACAGTCAATCTGAAAGAACAAACATGGTGGATCTATGGATCTTATACAGTCAATATAAATATTGGAGGGAACAGAGATGGTGGATCTATGGATCTTAGACAGTCAATCTAAAGGAACAGAGATGGTGGATCTATGGATCTTAGACAGTCAAAATAAATATTGGAGGGAACAGAGATGGTGGATCTATGGATCTTATACAGTCAATATAAATATTGGAGGGAACAGAGATGGTGGATCTATGGATCTTAGACAGTCAATCTAAAAGAACAGAGATGGTAGATCTATGGATCTTATACAGTCAATATAAATATTGGAGGGAACAGAGATGGTGGATCTATGGATCATAGACAGTCAATTTATATATTGGAGGGAACAGAGATGGCAGATCTATGGATCACATATAGCCGGCACATATATTGGTAGAGACAGAGACGGCTGGGTCAATGGATAACACACAGTCATCTAAATTATTGGAAGGGACAAAGATAGCAAATCTATGGATCACAAGCAGGTGACACAATCATTGGAGGGAAGAGAGATAGTGGGGTCTATGGATCACATACAGTTCACCCAGATATTAGAAGGTACAGAGATGGCAGGTCTATGGACCACAAACACCCGACACAAACATTAGAGGGGGACAAAGACGGCAGATCTATGGATCACACACAGCCAACTCAAATATTGGAAGGAACAGAGATTGTGGATCTGTGGATCATATTCAGTCAAGCCAGATATTGGAAGGGACAGAGATGGCAGATCTATGGATCACATACAGCCGACAACAAATATTGGAGGGGACAGAAATAGCGGATCTGTGGATCACATACAGCCAAACCAAGTATGGGAAGAGACAGAGATAGTGGAACTATGAATCACATATACCCGATCCAGATATTGGAGGGAAGAGAAAAACGGCAGATCTATAGATCACATATAGCTAACCCAAATGCTGAAAGAAACAGAGATGGTGGATCTATGGATCATATAAAACTGATCCAAATATTCCAGGATACAGAGATAGCAGATCTATGGATCACATATAGCTGACCCAAATATTAAAAGGGACAGAGATGGCGGATCTATAGATCATATAAAGCTGATCCAAATATTTGAGGAGAAAGAGATAGCGGATTTATGGATCATATACAGTCAACTCAAATATTTAAGAGGGCAAAGATGGTGGATTTATGGGTCACTTACATCTGATATTGGAGATGATGGGGACAGAGATGGTGGATCTATGGTTCATATACATCTGACACAAATACACTTTATTACCAAAAGTATTGGGACGCCTGCCTTAACATACACATGAACTTTAATGGCATCCCAGTCTTAGTCCGTAGGGTTCAATATTGAGTTGGCCCATGCTTCGCAGCTATAACAGTTTCAACTCTTCTCAGAAGGCTGTCCACAAGGTTTAGGAGTGTGTCTATGAGAATATTTGACCATTCTTCCAGAAGTGCATTTGTGAGGTCAGGCACTGATGTGGATGAGAAGGCCTGGCTCACAGTCTCCACTCTGTCTTTATGGACCTTGCTTTGTGCAATGGTGCGCAGTCATGTTGGAACAGGAAGGGGCCATCCCCAAACTGTTCCCCCAAAGTTGGGAGCATGAAATTGTCCAAAATGTCTTGGTATGCTGAGGCCTTTAGAGTTCCCTTCACTGGAACTAAGGGGCCAAGCCCAACCCCTGAAAAACAACCCCACACCATAATCCCCCCTCCACCAAATGATTTGGACCAGTGCACAAAGCAAGGTCCATAAAGACATGGATGAGCGAGTTTTGGGTGTAAACCGATAGAACACCTTTGGGATGAATTAGAGCGGAGACTGCGAGCCAGGCCTGACCTCACAAATGCTCTTCTGGAAGAATGGTCAAACATTCCCATAGACACACTCCTAAACCTTGTGGACGGCCTTCCCAGAAGAGTTGAAGCTGTTATAGCTGAAAAGGTTGGGCCAACTCAATATTGAACCCTACGGACTAAGACTGGGATGCCATTAAAGTTCATGCGCGTGCAAAGGCAGGTGTCCCAATACTTTTGGCAATATAGTGTATTGCAGGTGACGGGGACAGAGACGGTGGATTCATGGTGCACATACATCTGCCACAAATATTGAAGGTGACAGATGGTGGAGCTATGAATGACACACAACCATCCTGCAGATCTTCTGTCACACGCCCCGGCGCGGTCTGGGCATATCGCACCTCGTTTAATTAACATCTTCCATTCATTATAAACTTTCTGATCCTGTATTCCCCCCCGGCTGCCTCTCGCTCACCTCCAACAAATGTTTATCTCGTTACTGGCATAATTGTCGAGCGGCGAAGGTCTAATTCCCCGCTAATTGCGTTCATCTGATCTCTCCAGGTAGTGCGTTATGTCACCGGCCTATCGTAAATGATCCATGAAGGCAAATCGGATATAATATAGCAGAGGACGATTCTGTGTAATTAAGATGGGATAATGAGGAGGACACAATACCACCAGGCTTGTTCATCGAACGACGTGCACATAAGGGCATTTATCCCCTGCCAGCAATATGTCAGTGCTATTAGAAGACCTCAGAATGGGATTATAATAATAATATCGGTACGGGCTCAGCTCAGGAACAGCGAGAGGAAAGTGAGAACATGTGGCTCCTGGGATCAACATCCTGAATGTTAACTGTAATATTTTATGGTGAACACTGGGTGGTGCTACAACAGTAGCGCCACCCAGTGTTACGTTATTACTTATGGGTCTGGCAGGTACCATCTTAGTTCTATGCTGGATATTATACAGTGTGACGCAGCAGCATGTTTCCTTTCTATGTTTACAAACTGTTTATTTGTAAAAGGTAAATTACAACACAAAAGACATATAAAAGCCAAAACCTTTAAGGATGGAAAAAAAGAGAAAGTATTCAAACATTCATGATGAACTGCAGCACAAATAAGATAATGTTACAAAAAAAAAAAAAAAAAAGGAAAAGGTAGTCAAAATGCCATATATACACTATGCTGTCAAAAGTATTGGGACGCCGGCCTTTACACGCACATAGACTTTAGCGGCATCCCAGTCTTATAGGGCGTACACACGGTCGGACTTTGTTCGGACATTCCGACAACAAAATCCTAGGATTTTTTCCGACGGATGTTGGCTCAAGCTTGTTTTGTCTACACACGAAAGTTGTCGGAAAATCCGATCGTTCTGAACGCGGTGGCGTAAAACACGTACGTCGGGACTATAAACGGGGCAGTGGCCAATAGCTTTCATCTCTTTATTTATTCTGAGCATGCGTGGCACTTTGTCCGTCGGATTTGTGTACACACGATTGGAATTTCCGACAACGGATTTTGTTGTCGGAAAATTTTATATCCTGCTCTCAAACTTTGTGTGTCGGAAAATCCGATGGAAAATGTCCGATGGAGCTCACACACGGTCGGAATTTCCGACAACACGCTCCGATCGGACATTTTCCATCGGAAAATCCGACCGTGTGTACGGGGCATTAGTCCGTAGGGTTCAATATTGAGTTGGCCCACCCTTTGCAGCTATAACAGCTTTAACTCTTCTAGGAAGGCCGTCCACAAGGTTTAGGAGTGTGTCTATGGGAATGTTTGACCATTCTTCCAGAAGTACATTTGTAAGGTCAGGCACTGATGTCAGATGAGAAGGGTTAGGGTTGGGGTTTCCCCTGGAAATACAAGGTTAGAACTCAGGGATTGTTGGATGAGAAGGCCTGGCTCGCAGCCTCAGCTCTTATTCATCCCAAAGGTGTCCTCTCTGGTTGAGGTCAGGACTCTGTGCTGGCCAGTCAAGTTCCTCCACTCCAAACGCGCTCATCCATGTCTTTATGGACCTTGCTTTGTGCACTGGTCCAAATCATTTGGTGGAGGGGGGATTATGGTGTGGGGTTGTTTTTCAGAGGTTGGGCTTGGCCTGTGAAGGGAATTCTTAAGGCGTCGGCATACCAAGACATTTTGCACAAATTCATGTTCCCAACTTTGTGGGAACAGTTTGGGGATGGCCCCTTCCTGTTCCAACATGTCCAGAATGCCTTGGTATGCTGACGCCTTAAGAGTTCCCTTCAATGGAACTAAGGGACCAAGTCCATAAAGACATGAATGAGCGAGTTTGGGGTGGAGGAACTTGACTGGCCTGCACAGAGTCCTGACCTCAACCCGATAAAACACCTTTGGGATGAATAAGAGCGCAGACTGTGAGCCATGCCTTCTCGTCCAACATCAGTACCTGACCCCACAAATGCGCTTCTGGAAGAATAGTCAAACATTCCCATAGACTAATTCCTAAACCTTGTGGACGGCCTTCCCAGAAGAGTTGAAGCTGTTATAGCTGCAAAGGGTGGGCCAACTCAATATTGAACCCTACGGACTAAGACTGGGATGTCATTAAAGTCCACGTGTGTGTAAAGGCAGGCGTCCCAATACTTTTGGTAATATAGTGTATTGCAGGTGACGGGGACAGAGACGGTGGATTTATGGTTCACATACATCTGTGCGTGTAAAGGCAGGCGTCCCAACACTTTTGACAATATAGTGTACCATACACAATGAGGTCATCGTGAAATCAGATCGGTACAGTATAACAAATGTAGTACCCTGGGGTTTAGTCAGGGAGCTCCTCACAAATTTACTTGCCAAGAGTAGTCATCTTGGTCGATTGATAGAGATCTATTGATTTCTCCCTAAGTTTGGCCTTAATGCACTTTACTCTTCTACCACTAGGTAGAAGAGAAAAGTGGTACTAGATATGAGAAGGGCAACCCAAGGTCAGGTTATGGGTATATGGGGTATCTCAGCCAATGGGCAAGGGTTTTCTTGAATCCTTTGGCCTGCTGGGAGAACTTATATATTTGGGTGGAGTCAGGTGAGCTATGTTCTGTGCCACCTGGATGGCTGTTTGGGTGGACGTGTGTCGTACGCCCCAGGCTGCTAGGCCGAAGATTGGGCCTATCCTGGGGGCTTCTGGCTGCCAGGCTGTCTGAGGGCCTATCCAGAAGTAAGAGGGCAGCGCAGGGTTGGGATTGCGGCTTGCAGTCCAACCGAAAGTGACGGTTCTGTCGGCCGGAGAACCTGTCGTGGTCATCCTCATTAGACTGGACAAGGCCTGAGGCCTTGCTACACAAACATAAAGTCAGAGACATAAATATCAAATAAAAACAAGTTACAATAAGTAACAAGGGTTGGTTAGAGGTCCATCAATCCCATTTAGCAGTAAAAAGGGGCGTATTATCCTGTACTCTGTGAAAAATTCTTTCCATCAGCATAATAGCATGTTTCCTTTCTAAAGCCAACCAAAGGAACACTAAAAAAGCAGTACTACAATAAAGAAAATGGATGAAACACGAAGTTTGAGGAAGGGGGGCTTATGCACCATCACCTGGATCAGACACCGGAGGACACCTTTGGACATCTCTGGAACCTTGTAGATACGTATGTTAAAAATAGAAATCCAGTCCAAACACCTAACCCATTCACATTGTGTACAGAACAGAAAAAGTAGAAAAAAAAACTGTATAGGGAATAAACATTAAGGGACTGATCAGATATTGTCGTCTTCGGTGTGGTCTTCCCGAAGTCATCCTCAGTGCACCATGGTCATCTTCGGTGCAGTATGGCCATCCTCAGTGCACTATGGTCTTCCTCTGTATGGTATGGCCATCCTGATGGTGGCATAGTCTTCCTCGATGTGTTATGGCCATTCTGAGTGCAGTATGGTCTTCCTTGGTGTGGTATGGCCATCCTCAGTGTACTATGGTCATCCTCAGTGTGATATGGTCTTCCTCGATGTAGTATGGTCTTTCTTGGTGTGGTATGGTCATTCTCAGTGGTCATCCTCAGTGTGCTATGGTCTTCCTCTGTGTGGTATGGCCTTCCTCGGTGTGGTATGGTTTTCCTCGGTGTGGTATGGCCTTCCTCGGTGTGGTATGGCCTTCCTCGGTGTGGTATGGCCTTCCTCGGTGTGGTATGGCCTTCCTCGGTGTGGTATGGTCTTCCTCGGTGTGGTATGGCCTTCCTCGGTGTGGTATGGTTTTCCTCGGTGTGGTATGGCCTTCCTCGGTGTGGTATGGCCTTTCTCGGTGTGGCATGGTCTTCCTCGTTGTGGTATGGCCTTCCTCGGTGTGGTATGGTTTTCCTCGGTGTGGTATGGCCTTCCTCTGTGTGGTATGGCCTTCCTCGGTGTGGTATGGCCTTTCTCGGTGTGTTATGTTCATCCTTGGTCTAGCATGGTCTTCCTCTGTGTGGTATGGCCTTCCTCGGTGTGGTATGGTCTGTCTCAATGTGGTATGGTCATCCTTGGTATAGTATGCTCTTCCTCTGTGTGGTATGGCCTTCCTTGGTGTGGTATGGTCTGTCTCAATTTGGTATGGTCATCCTTGGTATAGTATGGTCTTCCTCTGTGTGGTATGGCCTTCCTTGGTGTGGTATGACAACTACAAGGAGAAAGGGTTTGGGACTTTATATGAAGCCATGGCCTGGTAAGGTCATGTGACTTTATCCCTGTCAAAATGAAAGAAGGAGCAAGGAGGTGGGACTTTATATGAAGCACGTGGTTGCAAATGAGTAAATTGGTGAGTTTAAAAAATGTTTATTAATTCATATACACACATATATATATATATATAATCTTGATGCTTGGTGTGGTATGGTCATCCTTACTTAGTGCGGTATGGCCTTTTCTCCGGTGTGGTATGCTCATCCTCTGTGTGGAATGGCCATTCTTACTGCGTTATGACCATCCTTGGTATGGTATGGTCTTCCTCTGTGTGGTATGGTCATCCTTGGTGCAGTATGACAATCCTCGGTGTGGTATGACCATCCTTGGTATGGTCTTCCTCAGTGTGATATGATCATACTTAGTGTGGTATGGTCTTCCTTGGTGTGGTAAGGTCATCAGTAATGCGGCATCGCCATCCTCGGTGTGGTATGGTCATACTTGGTGCAGCTCTGGGAGCTCCCAGTATGGCTTTCTGGTGGAAAATGCTGTTTGCCTGGCTGCCATGTTGGTGATTTTTTTCCCCAAGGATGCTGATGTCCTGAATCCAGGGAGGTAACATTTTCAAAAGACATCCACTGATTATTCCCTCTGAAGAGATGACAGACAGCCCTGACATAGCCCCACCTCCAGGACATTCCTATTGGTCCATCACTGGAAAGGACAGTGGATGGGCAGAATGATGAGAATTTTATTGTCACCATGGGCGGAGTCAGGATGGGAGGGTGGTGATATTGGGGGTGGAGTCCAGGGTTTATAGAGAACCAATCACAATCAGAAGTGGCACGTTCTCGTACCAGAAATGTTCAGGCTCCACCCTTACGCAAAGACTCCGCTCAGGGTCACCTGACCTCGGAGGACACACCCCCGGCTCCTGAGGGCACATAATGACATCACTGAGGAAGGCGGGATGGAGGGGACTGCTCCGCCCTCTGTGTGTGATAACTCTGGAGTCGGAAGACAGCGTGCACCATAAATGGGTGGAGGACAGCGTAGGGTTGCCACCTCATCCCTTTAAACCCGAACACATAGTAATTACACAGGTTCTGAGACTAATTTAGTGCAGATAAGGCACCAAGTGAATTTAATTATCACCTTAATCAGCCACAGAACCTGTGTAATCAATATGTGTTCGGTTTTAAAGGGATGAGGTGGCAACTCCAAGGACAGGTCATTGTAAGACTGAGAGCCCCACCCACCAGTGTGTCACCGCTGACAGGAAGTGAGGAGAATCTCCCCAGCTGGGACACACCCAAAGCTCCCACCTCTCCAGTTGGAGGGCTGTTACCACCTATCACATGTACAGCCCTCACTGGCTACAGCCTCTGGGAGACAGACAGGTAATATGACAACCAAGTGAGAGATTCTGCAGCTCACAACATTCCCCGACCCTTTTACCTTAAAGTAGGAGGGGCCTCCGAACAGAACACGCCCCTTACCCTGTATTCTTCCTAAAGAGGAGCAGAGGGGAGGAGTCACAGCTTGCCGGCACCGCCCAGGCTCTCCGCTGTCTCATCCCCTGTGGTTGCGTCGCTACAAGCAGGGGGCGGGGTCACGTTTTGCTGCCTTTCGCCTCAGTTACCACGGCAACAGCGCCCGCCCACCACACAGCCAATATGAGGAAGACCAATTACAGCGCGCCTTCCCTCAGCGGGCGGGAAACGGTTTGCGTGTGATTGTGAGGTGACCCGGACACTCCTCTCCTGGGTCAGAGAGAGTCAGGAGGAGACCATATAGAAGGAAGCGGTGTCCCATCAATACCCCGTCCAACCAACCACTGACTTCATCTACTATAGAAACCGCCAATAATGAGAGTGCTGGACACACAGAGGAACCATGGTAACCATAGCAACGGAGAACAGCCAGTCTGCAGCAGTAACCATCGCAACAGAGTACAACAGTAACCATAGCAACAGAGTACAGACAATCTGCAGCAGTAACCATGGCAACAAAATGCAGCAGTAACCATAGCAACGGAGTAGAGTCTGCAGCAGTAAACAGGAACAGAGTACAAGCTGCAGCAGTAGTCATGGTAAATAAACAACAAAGCAAGTGTGCAGCAGTAACCATAGCAACAGACAGTCTGCAGCAGTAACCATGGCAACAGAGTACAGACAGTCGGAAGCAGTAACCATAGCAATGGATTACAGACAGTCTGCAGCAGTAGCCAAACAAAGCAAGTGCGCAGCAGTAATCATAGCAACACAATTTAGCAGTAACCATAGCAACGGAGTGCAGTCTGCAGCAGTAACCATAGGAACAGTACTATCTGCAGCAGTAGTCATGGTAACTAAACAACAAAGCAAGTATGCAGCAGTAACCATAGCAACAGACAGTCAGAAGCAGTAACCATAGCAACGGAGTACAGACAGTGTGCAGCAGTAACAAAAGCAAACGGCAACAGCAAGCCTGAAGTAGAAACCGCAACAACTCGATACAACTAGTCCCCGGCAGTAGCCATAGCAACCATGTACAGCCAGTCTGCAACAGTAACTGAAGTAACCAAGTACAACCAGCCCAAAGCAGTAACCATAGCAACTGAACATGACCAGACTGTGTGCAGCAGTAATAACCATAGTAGCCAAGTACAGATTGTCTGAAGCAGTATACATGATAACTGAGTACAGCCAGTCTGCAGAGGTAACCATAGCAACCAGGCACAGCCAGTCTGTAACAGTAATCCTAGTCACCAAGTACAGCTAGTCTGCAGTAACTATAGAAACTGAGTATGGCAAGCCTACAGGAGTAACCTTAGCAACTGAATACAGCCAGCCCACAGTAGCCATAGCAGCCAAGTACAGTTTCCAGCAGTATACATGGTAACTGAGTACAGCCAGTAGTAACTAGGCATGGTCAGTCCGTAACAGTAACCATAGCAACCGGGTACAGCCAGTCGGTGGCAGTAACCATAGCAACCAGGCACAGAAATGATGGTATCTCGTTAAAGTAAATCAGATTTAACAGTTACAACCAGTCCACAGCGGTGATCCATAGCAACCAAGCACAGTCAGTCCACAGCATCCATGTACAGACAGTTTTCAGCAGTATACATGGTAACTGAGTACAGCCAGTTTGCAGCAGTAACCATAGCAACCAGGCACAGCCAGTCTAACAGTAACCATAGCGACTGGCCACAGCCAGGAGGTGTTAGTAACCAGGCACAGACAATCAGCCGCAGAATCCATGGTATCTCGATAAGGCAAGTTTTAACCCTAGCAACCAGTTACAGCCAGTCCACAGGAGTAACCCTGACTGAGCACAGCCAGTCCACAGCGGTAACCATAGCAACCAAGCACAGAGAGGCCACAGCAGTAACCGTGGTGGCTGGATACAGCCAGTCTGCAGCTCCCGGGACCTCACTGACCCATGTAAGAATTACATGTATTATTGATAAGTGTATATAAAATTATGAATATTGTAATGCTGAGAGGGGACATCAGTAACAACATTGTACCCCAATAGACTAATGTATTACACCACAACACTAACATCTACCTAACCCAGATATAAGAAATGCCATATATTGCAGCTTACGACTCCTTAGATTCATTTGTACCCCCCCCCTCCCCCAATCCCACCCCCCCAATCCCACCCCCTCCTTCAGTACACTAACATTCTTCCTTTTCTTGGGGTGACAACACTGCTCCCCCATAAATGCAGTGAGTGAGTGAGGTCACCCTAGGACAGTAAGTGGGTTAGGACTACAGAACATCTCCATTCTAAGTTATGGACATAAGGATAGGGTGAGGTGTTTTGTGTATGCCTGTTGATTCTTCCAGTGCTTTGTGTTATTACTACACATCATGCCGATCGTCTTTTTCTTAAACTTGATTGAAATTTCACAAAATTACATTTCATTCAACTCTTTGCACGGCAGCTTGTTGTGAAATGCATTGAGTTGTGCTGCATAAAAATACAGACGTGTGATATTTTTATACAGCGCACACCACTGCACAATTCCGGTCTGTCACACAACTCAACTGTTGAGTAACATGAATGAACATGGAGTTCCTAAGGCCCCTTTCATACGATCGGACCGTTCAGGTCCGCCTGTCAGTTTTGACGGCGGACCTGAACGAGCGCTCCATGTTAGCCTATGGAGCGTCGGATGTCAGCGGAGACATGTCCGCTGACATCCGATCCGCTAAAAGCAGACGGATGGCTCTACGTCCAGGTCCGTCGCTGGCGGATCGGGTGAGATCTGATGAAAACGGACATGCTGTCCGTTTTTGTCCGATCCCTCCATAGGCGGCAGCGGCGCTTGACAAGCCCCTCCCCGCTCAGTGAGCAGAGAGGGACCTGTCATCCGCCGGCTCAGCGGAGATCAACGGACTGATGTCCCGCTGAGCCGGCGGACCGAGGCGGGCTCCGTAGAAACGGAGTCCGCCTCATGTGAAAGGGGCCTTAGACTGACAGTCACATGACTGGAAATGGGGTGCCTGTAATTGTTTTGTGCCTTATTGGTTACATACACCCCTATTTGTATCCCCAGTATGCAGGGCTCCTCGTCCTATTTCTATTTTATATATATACACACAGTATCTTTTCATGTGACAACACTGAAGAAATGACACTTTGTTACAATGTAAAGTAGTGAGTGTACAGCTTGTATAACAGTGTAAATTTGCTGTCCCCTCAAAATAACTCAACACACAGCCATTAATGTCTAAACTGCTGGCAACAAAAGTGAGTACACCCCTAAGTGAAAATGTCCAAATTGGGCCCAAAGTGTCAATACTTTGTGTGGCCGCCATTATTTTCCAGCACTGCCTTAACCCTCTTGGACATGGAGTTCCCCAGAGCTTCACAGGTTGTCACTGGAGTCCTCTTCCACTCCTCCATGATGACATCATTGGGCTGGTGGATATTAAAGACCTTGCGCTCCTCCATCTTCCATTTGAGGATGCCCCAAAGATGTTCAGTAGGGTTTAGGTCTGAAGACATGCTTGTCCAGTCCATCACCTTTACCCTGAGCTTCTTTAGCAAGGCAGTGGTCATCTTGGAGGTGTGTGTTGGGGCTGTTATGTTGGAATACTGCCCTGCGGCCCAGTCTCTGAAGGGAGGGGATCATGTTCTGCTTCAGTATATCACAGTACATGTTGGCATTCATGGTTCCCTCAATGATCTGTAGCTCCCCAGTGCCGGCAGCACTCATGCAGCCCCAGACCATGACACTCCCACCACCATGCTTGACTGTAGACAAGACACACTTGTCTTTGTACTTCTCACCTGGTTGCCACCACACACGCTTGTCACCATCTGAACAAATAAGTTTATCTTAGTCTCATCAGACCACAGGACATGGTTCAGTAATCCATGTCCTTAGTCTGCTTGTCTTCAGCAAACTGTTTGTGGACTTTCTTGTGCATCATCTTTAGAAGAGGCTTCCTTCTGGGATGACAGCCATGCAGACCAATTTGATGCAGTGTGAGGCGTATGGTCTGAGCACTGACAGGCTGACCCCCCACCCCTTCAACCTCTGCAGCAATGCTGGCAGCACTCATACGTCTATTTCTCAAAGACAACCTCTGGATATGATGCTGAGCACGTGCACTCAACTTCTTTGGTGGACCATGGTGAGGCCTGTTCTGAGTGGAACCTGTCCTATTAAACCGCTGTATGGTCTTGGCCACCATGCTGCAACTCAGTTTTAGGGTCTTGGCAGTCTTCTTATAGCCTAGGCCATCTTTATGTAGAGCAACAATTCTTTTTTTCAGATCCTCAGAGAGTTCTTTGCCATGAGGTGTCATGTTGAACTTCCAATGACCAGTATGAGAGAGTGAGAGCGATAACACCAAATTTAACACACCTGCTCCTCATTCACACCTGAGACCTTGTAACACTAACGAGTCCCATGACACCGGGGAGGGGAAATGGCTATTTGGGCCCAGTTTGGACATTTTCACTTAGGGGTGTACTCACTTTTGTTACCAGCGGTGTAGACATTAACCTCCCTGGCGGTATGATTATTTCACATTTTAGGTGCTGAAAGCGGAAGAATTATTTTGCATGGAAATTTGGCGTTTTATATTGTAGGTCTGTAATTCTTAACAATAACACACTTAAATCTGTCCAAACAAGAGTCTAGTAGATATCCCGGGTATGATAAAGTTTGAAACACAAAAACATAAATTATAATATAATAAATAAAAATAAATAATTAAAAAAAATATATAATAATAAAATAAATTTCCCCACAATTCACTATCGCTCAATTCTGCAAGTGTTCTAATTTACTATCGCTGTTTTCTAGCTGGTCTAAAGCCACTTTTGATGTAAAGGGACACTTTTTGGTTGCTATGGACAATCTCCAGTTTCCAGGCAGAAAGAACAGTATATATCACATAAAACTGCATGCAGGGCATAGGACAAAGCACTGGGGACAAAAGGGATGTGAAATAATTTCATACAGTACTGTAATCTGTAAGATTACAGTACTGTATGTGTTATGATTTTACACTTTTTTGAATTTGCCGCCAGGCTCCGCCCCCGTGCGTCGCGCTGCTCGCAGGGAACGGAGCCTGGCACAGAGAGGCTTCGGAGGAGGACGGAGCCCGCCGACACTGCGGGGGACATCGCAGGATCCCGGGGACAAGGTAAGTAAAGCCACACCAGGATCCTGCGATGTAATGGCTCGGGGTTACCGCTAATGGTCCTGAATTTTAACCCCGAGCCACACTCGGGAAAACCGCCAGGGAGGTTAATGGCTGTGTGTTGAGTTATTTTGAGGGGACAGCAAATTTACACTGTTATACAAACATTAGCTGTCTGAATTTCCGCACACAAATGTTTGAGAGCAGGCTCTCAAATTTTCCGACAACAAAACTTGTTGTCGGAAAGTCCGATTGTGTGTACACAAGTCCGTCGCACAAAAGTCCACGCATGCTCTGAATCAAGCAGAAGGAGCCGCACTGGCTATTGAACTTCCTTCTTCTCGGCTCGTCACCACGTTCTTGACGTTCGGAATTTCCGACAACATTTGCGTGACCGTGTGTATGCAAGACAACATCCGTCGGAAAAAAATCCACGGTTTTATTGTTGGAAAATCCGATCGTGTGTACGGCGCATTACTGTACGAAGGGGCATTCCCACATCTCCTCCCAGTCTTCATTGTCTAGCTCTGGGAAAAGTCTGATGTCCACTTAGAACTAGACGACTCGAGGCCTGTATGGACTGAGGGAAGCATAGGGGTTGATTTACTAAAGGCAAATAGACTGTGCACTTTGCAAAGTGCAGTTGCTCCAGAGCTTAGTAAATGAGGTAAGGCTTCACTTTGCAAAGAGTACCCAATCACATGCAAGGAAAATAAAAAAAAAATTGCATTTTTGCTTGAACATGATTGGATGATGGACGTCAGCAGAGCTGCTCATTTACTAAGCTTTGGAGCAAGTGCACTTGCAGAGTGCAGCTGCACTTTGCAAAGTGCACAGTCTTTTTGCCTTTAGTAATTCAACCCCATAGACTGATATATATGAGATAGAGGCTTAGTCAGTGTATCATCTCTCTGAGTATCGTTTCAAGGGTGGAAGTAAAGAAGACAACCGAGTCAGTGACAAATTGAGTACAGAATGCATGTCTGAGATGAAGGGATGTAAAAAAGTACTTATTAGGGAGGTCAAACTGTGATTTTAGAACATCTTCAAAATTTGATTCAGATATTTAATGCCCTTCACCGCCCAAACCTGTGGATCAGGTATGGAGGCGAATTCAGGGAGCAGTGGATTAAACCATAGTGGAGTACATTGTGATAAGTGCCCGGAAGGAGTGGGTCTTTCTGCTCGAGCCATCGACCAGGCTTTCAGGACTGCTTTCACCGCCGGTGTCAGAGGAAGTGGTGCGGTTGGACCTCTATAAACCAGATTTTTTAATGACTCATAAGAGCCCACTCAGCGTGCATTCTTAGCACACTTCGGCTGAGCCAAAATGACTGACTCCCATGCACATGCGCGGGATGACATCACCCTCACCGGCCAATCACAAGTCAGAAAAACAGGATTTCATGAAAAGATGACAGCGGGCACCGTATGTAACCACCATATTACCTGGGTTTAGTTCCACTTTAAGCCCTGGTTCACTCTAGGGTTGCACCGATAATATTTTTTTACCGGCGAGTACAGGTACTTTTGGTCACCTTTGCGGTGCGATTTGAGCAGGAATGCGGTGCAATTCCTGTTCGAAACGCGTTGCTCCTATGTGAACCCAGGCTGAAGTCACTATGACCAGCCTTAGTTCACACAGGAGCAGTGCGGGAAACCGCAGGCAATTCGGACAGAAATTGCACTGCATTCCTATTCAAATTGCATGCAATTCTTTGCAGTGCGATTTCAGCCTATTCCATTTGTATGGGCTCAAATTGCACCACAAAGGTATCGGTTTCAGGTATCAGAGCATTTGCATGAGCCTTTGTACAAATGCTTAGTATCGCCACCGATACAAATACCAGCGCAACCTTAATTCACGCTATGAATCAGAATCGCACCACATTCCTGCCATTTGAGCCCATTAATTTAGAATAGACTCAGATCGCACCGTATCCGCACCAAAGTCATGCATGTAGCAATTTTGAGAACTCACTGCAACCAGATCGCATTGCCGTTTTGTACCATGCGATCCGGTGCAGGCAAATGCGCTACATTTGTGACCTGCATTTGAGGTGTCATTATGATTGCACTGAGACCTGCAGCAGATCGCAGGGGCAGTGCGATTTGAGTGCGATCCGTGAGCATTTCCTGCACTGCATTCTACTGTAAACCAAAGTGATAAACAAACTGAAAGCAATAAAATGATTACTAAGCACCATGTGGCCACAATTGCCCCTCTCCTGTTATCCCCTTGCCTGGGTGGGGGAGCAGCGGATGTGACTGCTTTTCAAACCCCATAACACTTTTGGATAATTGCAGCCCTTCTGGAGTTTCTGTTGGTGGGGGGGGGGGGGGGGGGACATGTGTGACAACACTAGCTTAGAGCAGAACTCCATACAACTATAACAAGATCAAAATGAACAGACCATTAAAAAGATAAAATAACACATTTTGCTGCAAAATTCATATTCAATCCAAAAATTCCCCCCGTGATACTTTTTCTTTGCCACTGACCATCATTTTTCAACCCACTTTCTCTGAGCCCAGGTCATCCTAGACCCACCCCCAGCCTGTGACGGGTAGGCATTTTCCAATGACCGTTATCTTATACACCCCATACCAGTGTTATAATTACTAAATCAATAAAATGCAACACATGTATGGATAGCAAGATGTTTATCGGAGATTACTGTAGACTCCCCTCATGGCCGACCCCCAATGGTCAGGGAATCCTTAATGTGACATTCTTATACTCCATGTGAAGTTTGATTCCTCGGCCCCCGGGTCATCGTTGTTCCAAATGAAATTCCAAAGGTGTCTTAGAAAGCCCAAGACTCTTGATGTTCTGGAGTCGTTAGGTGGTGGTGGGCTCTGTGCAGTGCCAGTTGCTAATGTCCTCTGCTCATTGGTAGCTGGTGATGGCCTCTGCATGGTCCTAGGTGGTGAGGGCCTCTGCATGGTCCTTGGTGGTGATGGACTCTGCATAGTCCGAGGTGGTGATGGCCTCTGCATAGTCGTAGGTGGTGATGGTCTCTGCATAGTCCTAGGTGGTGATGGCCTCTGCATGGTCCTAGGTGGTGATGGCCTTTGCATGGTCCTAGGATGTGACATATGATATGTGGTGGCCAATGGTGGCTCCCTCTGCCATGATCCAGTTGAGGGCATACTATCCAGGGTGCCAGTCCTTTGTGTATTCTGCCGTGATCCATTGGATGGTATACTATGCAGGGTGCCAGTGCGTTGCGTGCTCTGCCCTGTTCCCATTGATGCCATCCTAAGTAGGGTATCAGCTGGTGGTCTGCTTTCCTCTGTGGCAATTGACTGGGTCTGCATGACCTGATCAGTTAGCTCAGGATCACCAGTCTGCGTGCTGCTATCCGCCTTGCTCATGGAGGGGCCTTCAGATTCCCCGTGTTCTGTTGTCAAAGGCCTGGCTCGACCGGCTGCAATGTATTGTGCCATGGGCAGGGTGACCCCATACCTGAGTGACAGCTGGCGGGGGGTGTAGTTGTGATATTCTGGCTGGGGCATCTTGGCTTCTCTGGAGCAAGTCCTGCTGGGCTCTCACTCAGCCTGCCAGTATCCAGTAATGTCCAACTGCCACGTGTGACCTTCCAACTGCCATCACCTCACCCCGTCCATTGTAGATGAGGTCACTGCTGGGGGCCAGGCTGGGCTAGTGCAGACTGTATACATTACACCTAAAGTGCATTAATATACATCTACAGAACACTTCTACACATGTATCAAATAATGTCATCATTTAATCTGTAGAATTTACAAAGAAAATAGAATTCTGTACATCGAGCAATTAGATACTCTGAGCGCGTCTGCGCACCGATACATACAAATGGGGGGAATAGAGGTCTAAATAATGGAGTTTATAATAAAACAATACGAATTCATCAATCATCTTGGGGAAGGCAATCCTAGCACTCCAGCTGCAGCAAAACTACAAATCCCATCATCCCTCTGCCTCCAGGAGTCATCCCTGTACCTATCAGTCTTGCAATGCCTCATGGGACTTATATTCCAATAAAAGCCGGAGTGCGGAGGATGCCTAACCCTGATCTACAGCATAGATATGGTTTATAGGAGTGGTCACCATACTGCATAAATCTCTCCAATAACCCCAATTACTTACAAAGGATCTCACAATAAAGTATAACTAAAAGGTAGAACTTTGTTTTTTTAGTTCTGGATAAAATAGGGAGGGATTAGAACCCCTGTCAGGTTTTATTGCTAGGTAAAGACAATAGACCCCTATATTAGTAACTGATTTTTTTTTTTGCCGTAGACAGTATCTCGTTAAAAAATTAACCTTCTTTTGGCAGGTATGCTGTAGAGCTGCACAATTAATCGTTAAAAATTTGTGATCTCGATTCAATCCCCCTGACGATCTCTATTGCAGAGTTTGCCGATTCTGTCATATAAGTGGAGAGACTTATCTGCTCACTCAGCTGTCAAAAGAAAACATCTGGGCAGTCTGCCAAGTTTTTAATATGAAACATTGTAACTAACTCTTCCTTCTTAGATCAAAGGGTTAAACTTCTGTGTGTAAAGAAAAAATCCAAAGTTTTAAACAACGCCTAAATGCAGGAAGTCTAAATCTTTTTCTGACACTTGTTTCTTAAGTTAAAATCAATATTTTTTGCTAGAAAATGACTTGGAACCCCCAAACATTATATATATTTTAGCAGAGACCCTAGGGAATAAAATGTCAATTGCTGCAATATTTTATGTCACACTGTATTTGCCCAGCGGTCTTTCAAACGCAATTTTTAAAAAATTGAAAATGTAAAGTTAGCCCAATTTTTTTTTGTTTTAATGTGAAAGATGATGTTACGTTGCGAGAATAGTGATCTATCTTCTAAGCAAAAAAATTGTGATTCTCATTTTAGCCAGAATCGTGCAGCTCTAATATGATGCAATACTATACAAGCAATGGTCAGAGACCGGGGACATATTATAGACGAATGTCAGAGAAACATACTACAGGAGACAGGGACTGAGGACATACAACAGTAAGTGGTCAGAGACTGCAGGAATGCTACAAAAAGCTGATAGAGACTGGGGACATACTATAAGAGATATCAAACACTAACAACATACTACAAAAGATGGACAGAGACTGGGGCTTGCTACGTAGTCAGTGGTCTGAGACTGGAACAGGAAACAGTCAGAGACAGGGGATATGCTACACAGGCAATGGTCAGAGACTAGGAACATACTACAGGAGATGGTCAGAGACTAGGAACATACTACAGGAGATGGTCAGAGACTAGGAACATACTACAGGAGATGGTCAGAGACTAGGAACATACTACAGGAGATGGTCAGAGACTAGGAACATACTACAGGAGATGGTCAGAGACTAGGAACATACTACAGAAGATGGTCAGAGACTAGGAACATACTACAGGAGATGGTCAGAGACTAGGAACATACTACAGGAGATGGTCAGAGACTAGGAACATACTACAGGAGATGGTCAGAGACTAGGAACATACTACAGAAGATGGTCAGAGACTAGGAACATACTACAGAAGATGGGCAGAGACTAGGAACATACTACAGGAGATGGTCAGAGACTAGGAACATACTACAGGAGATGGTCAGAGACTAGGAACATACTACAGGAGATGGTCAGAGACTGCAAACATGGTACAGAGACTGGGGAAATACTACAAGAAACAGTAATGCCGCGTACACACGGTCGGACTTTCCGGCATACTTGGTCCGGCGGACCAGAGTGTGCCGGACAATCCGCCCGTGTGTGGGCGGCGGCGGACTTTTCCGGCGGACTTCTTCCCAAAAGCCCGCCGGACCTAGATTTGAAGAAAGTTTCAAATCTTTCCGTCGGACTCAGTTTCGGGCGGAAAGTCCGCTCGTGTGTGTGCTGGTCCGACGGAAAGCCCGCTCGTGTGTAGGCTGGTCCGACAGACCAAATACGACACGAGGGCAGGGTATTGCATCTCGCGCTCGCTGCAATAGGAAAAACAAATCTTCCTATTGCGGCGAGCGCGGGGCATACCAGGCCCTTAGGTCTGGTATGGATTATAAAGGGAACCCCGCTACGCCGAAAAAACGGCGTGGGGTCCCCCTAAAATCCATATCAGACCCCGATCCGAGCACGCAGCCTGGCCGGTCAGGAAAGGGGGTGCCCAGGGACTGTGACATCAAAAGGGGGCGGGGTCTCCGCCTATATAAGTCACAACGCAGCCCTCGGAGACCAGTCCAGCAGGAGAGAGCGTCGTGTCAACATCTGGGGAAGAGAAGACAAGAAGACAAGAAGCCCAGAAGTCCGGACCTCCGCTGGCAATAGAGCTACATGAAGACAGTGGAGGGACCGGCCGAAGACCTGGGACACCGGGAGAAGAGGCCGGAGAGCGGAGAAGAACCAACCGGACGCCGGGAGAAGATGAACCGGAGGGACCCCCGAAGACGGAAGGAGACCCCCGAAGCCGGAGGAAGATTCCCCCCCCCCGGAGCTGTTTAATAAATTATTTTAAAACCCTGTGTTGTGTTTTATTATTGACACTTTACCTAGGTGAATGGGTAGGGGTACCATGTACCCCATACTCATTCACACAGGGTGGGGGGCCGGGATCTGGGGGCCCCCTTATTAAAGGGGGCTCCCGGATTCCGATAAGCCCCCCGCCCGCAGACCCCGACAACCAACGGCCAGGGTTGTCGGGAAGAGGCCCTTGTCCTCATCAACATGGGGACAAGGTGCTTTGTGGTGGGGGGGCACCGTAAGGCGCCCCCTCCCCCAAAGCACCCCCCCCCCAATGTTGAGGGCATGCGGCCTGGTACGGTTCAGGAGGGGGGGGGCGCTCGCTCGTCCCCACCCCCTTTCCTGACCGGCCAGGCTGCGTGCTCGGATCGGGGTCTGATATGGATTTTAGGGGGACCCCACGCCGTTTTTTCGGCGTAGCGGGGTTCCCTTTATAATCCATACCAGACCTAAGGGCCTGGTATGCCCCGCAACGGGGCTCGCAAGGTGTCAATCTCGCCGATAAAAGCGGCAAGATTGACATCCTTTGCTAGTCCCGTCGCACCTGAGTCACGTTCAAAATGAACGGACTTGGCCGTGTGTGGGCAAGTCCGTTCATTCTGAAAGTCCGCCGGAACTCCGGCGAAAGTCCGTCGGAAAGACGGGCGGACTTAGCCCGCCGGAAAGTCCCGGCGTGTGTGGGCAAGTCCGTCCGTTTTAAAGTCCGGCGCACCTGGCGGACAAAGTCCGTCGGAAAGTGTGCCGGACCAAGTATGCCGGAAAGTCCGACCGTGTGTACGCGGCATAAGAGACTGAAGACATATTACAAAAGACAGACAGACAGACAGAGACTGGAGCAACTACACAGTCAATGGTCAGAGACTGTGGGAAATACTGAAGGAGTGCTTGGAAACTGGGGACATGATACACAGGCAATAGTCAGATACTACAGGAGAGGGTTAAAAACTGGGGACATACACTCGAGACTACAGGTGATGGTCAGAGACTGGGCAATTACTACAAGACATGGTCAGGGACTAGGAACAGGCTAATGGAGATGTTCAAAGACTGAGGACAGACTACAGGGGAAGTTCATAGACTGGGGACAGCTACAGGAGACTGTCATGGACTGAGGACAGACTACAGGAGACACTCATTGACTGGAGATATACTACAGGAGATGGTCAGAGACTAGGCACAGGCTAAAGGAGAAGTTTAAAGACTGGGGACAGACTACAGGGAAAGGTCATAGACTGGGGAAATGCTAAAGGAGATGATCAGAGAGCAGGGATAGACTACAGGAGATGTTCAAAGACATAGGATAGACTACAGGAGATGATGAGAGACTGCAGACGTGATATAATAGATGGTCAGAGCCTGCAGATATATAACAAGAGATTGCTAGAGACTGAAGACAGCAGGAGATAGTGGGACACTGCAGACTGGAAAGAAACCGCAGGGGATGGTCAGAGACTGTTGACACACTACAGGAGACGATCAGAGACCTTGTTAAAGTGTTACTAAACCCAGGACCCTGCATTCACTATATCTGGTCTCCCACAGTACACAGAACATGGAAATGCAATTGTTTTAGTAAATAAGTTATAAATACCTTTTTTTCATCAGCAGTATATAGCAATCTAGTAACTTATACCAGTGTCTGGTTAAAGCTTGTAGGAGGAGTTTTTCATTCTCCTCTAACTGTCCTATGAGGCTGCAGGACCCCTGACCCTCTGTTTGGACAGTGCGGATTGCCCTGTGCTGATCACATGCACCTCCCCCCAAAGAAAACCTCTCTAGCTATACACCCCAAACTGAGCATGTGCAGAGTGCCCCCCAAGGCTCTGTACTATCAGGACAGTGGAAGAAGGGCAGGATCAGATAAGACAAGATCAAACAGCCTTTTTACACTATGATTAACCCCTTAGGTTCCACAGTGAGTATAACAAACATGCTTTACTGCATATATACAGACTGATTTTACTGTTGTGAGTTTAATTCCTTTTTTCCTGCTTATTTTATTGCTGCTATTATCTGTAATATTTTTTCCTGTAAATATTTTTCTTGAACTGTTTTCTTCCTTTCATTAACCTGTTTTCATTCCATCATGAAGGGGTTAAAAATATATTGACTATTTTAAGTAGTACATGCCATCCAGAGTCTGAAAGGTTTAGGCCATTTTCACACTGGTGTGGTGAGGGCGTCGGCAGTAATGCGCCGTTAGTTTTAACAGCGTTTTACCGTTGTTTTAGTGGTGCTTTTCGGGGCGCTTTTAACCTCTGCTAGCGGCCAACGAAAGGGCTAATAGCGCCCTTGTAGCGGCGCTGCCGAAGCGCTTTGGTAGCGATGCCCATTCATTTCAATAGGCAAAAGTGCTTTCACACTGGAGCAGTGCGCTTGCAGGACCTTAGAAAAAGTCCTGCAAGCAGCATCTGTGATAGTGACAGGAGAGGCGCTTTACAGGCACTATTTTTAGCGCTAAAATGCCTGTAAAGCACCCCAGTGTGAAAGTGGCCTTAAAACAAGCTCATGTCTGCCACAAGCTTGTATGTGTTTTGTTCAGCTGGCTCCTGGCTTTTATGTAAAAGTGATCCAGGCGGTTGTATAGCAGCCTGATCACTTGTACAGTGCTGGCTGAGTGCAGCATGATCTGTGCTTAATTAGCATCAGTAGAGAATAGATCACTGATGTCTGCATTAAAAGTACCTGTTTGGAGATGTTTTTGTTTTCTTTTTACTTTTTTGATGTGTCTTTGGTGTCCTGTGGTGCTCTTCACTGCACTGCAGAAAAATGCAACATGTATGCACTGGACCCCAAAGCCCATCACAACAGCGTTATGATGTTTATTATGTGTCCTCGTGGTGACTGGTGTTGATCCAGTGCAGAAAAACATTGGTCACCTAGTGTAAACTAACATTAAAGCGGAGCTCCACCCAAAACAGGAAGCTCCACTTATTTTCCTCCTCCCCCCCCTCCCCCCGCTGCCACATTCTGCACCTTATGGGGGGTACCTGGTTTTGACAGATACCCGCTCCTACTTCTGCCTGATTTTGCTGCGGAAAACTCATCCGGAAGTTCGGCCTCCTTCCCCGCCGCCCTGGCCGGGCTTTGCGCATGCGCAATAGGGAACTAGCTGTGAAGCCTCAAGGCTTCACTGCTGGTTTCCCTTACCCAAGATGGCAACGGCGGCAGCACCTGAGAGCTGATTGAAAAATGTGTGGATTTGTGGACAGGTAAGTGTCCTAATATTAAAAGTCAGCAGCTACAGCATTTGTAGCTGCTGACTTTTAATTTTTTCGGAAGAAACCTGGAGCTCCTCTTTAAAGTGGTTCTTAAGGCAGGAGTTTTTTTACCTTCATACGTTCTATGCATGAAGGTAAAAAACCTTCTGTGTGCTGCTCCCCCCACAGCTCCCCTAACACTCACCTAAACCTCATCGCGATCCAGCAACGTGCACAAGAGCCTCTGCTGTCCCGGGACTCCCTCTCCTTATTGGCTGAGATCAATCACATCCAGTGAGCCAATGAGGAGAGATTGTGGGGGGTGAGGCTGAGCCATAGCTCTATGTATCTTATGGATGTGTAGAGCAGGGCTCAAGAGTGAGCATGCACCAGTGCCCCCCCCCCCCCCCATAGAAAGTGGCTTGCTGTTGGGGGCGCTGGTCAAGGAGGAGGAGCCGGGGGCACTGGTCAAGGAGGAGGAGCCAGGAGCACCAGCAGGGGATCCAAGAAGAGGAGGATTGGGGCTGCTCTGTGCAAAACCATTACACAGAGCAAGTAAGTATAAGACATGTTTGTTATTTAAATTTTAAAAAATCAGAACCTTTTATACCAATTTAAATAAAAAATAAAAGAATCCTTGTCTTTTGGAGAATACTACACTATTTTACGCTCTGTTATCTTCCTGTCTGCGTGGCAGCGAGTGTCACAGATATTTTCTAAGGCCTCTTCCACACGAGGCGGATCTGCTCAGTGGAGTCCTCCAGCTCAGCAGGAGATCGCTGCGTTGATCTCCGCTGCTCCAGCGGATGACAGGTCCATCTCTGCTTACATGATGGAAATCGCATGGTGCATAAGCCGCATGCAATTTCTACACGGCTGCGCTTTTAAAAATGTGTGCAAACATGACCCGAAACCAATGGCATAGGTGTGAACCTAGCTATACAGTGCATGAACATACATTGCATTAAGGCAGCCCAGTCATTTCGAATGGGCTGCTAATGCACCTCAGTGTCTCAGTTATTTATGTTAATTACATTTTTGGAAGAATTGGAGTTTTCCTTTAAGAAGCCAAATACTGGCATTGACATTGACATCACTCGGTGCACCTTGTCAGCAGCAGAATAATGTCCAGGAACAATTTACTTGCCATAAATTGTAATTATCACAGTGCAGCGTGGCATGTCTGTGCTGGACAGTATACACATCCCCCCTCCATAATAGAAAAAGCGATCTGTCACTGCAATTTATTTGGAATAAATTAGATGTCGCAGGCAGTGTGCCGCTTGTGCAGTCACAGATGAAAGGCTGGATAATGAGGTGAGACGCTCAATCATTGACTATTATTATAGACATAGTGTAGTAATTATCTCCATCCAGACAAGATAATCCCACAATGACACCAGAAGTGCTATCTGGAATAATAATAATAATAATAATGTGTGACCGTGGTGGGATATAGAGTGTAAGCTCCTCTGGTGCAGAGACTGATGCAAATCTGTACAGCTCTACGGAATATGTCAGAGCTCTACACACTCACCGGCCCCTTTATTAGGTACACCTGTTCAATTGCTTGGTAACAAAAATTACTAATCAGCCAATCACATGGCAGTAACTCAATTCATTTAGGCATCTAGACGTGGTGAAGACGACTTGCTGAAGTTCCAACTGAGCATCATAAAGGGGATTTAAGTGACTTTGAACGTGGCATGGTCGTTGGTGCCAGACGGGCTGGTCTGAGTATTTCAAAAACTGCTGATCTACTGGGATTTTCACACACAATTACTCTAGGATTTGCAGAGAATGGTGGGAAAAAGAGAAAATAATATCCAGTGAGCGGCAGTTGTGTGGAGGAAAATGCCTTGTTGACGTCAGAGGAGAATGGGCAGACTGGTTCCAGATGATAGAAAAGCAACAGTAACTGAAATAACCACTCGTTACAACCAAGGTATGCAGAATACCATTTCTGAACGCACAACACATCGAACCTTGAAGCATATGGGCTACAGCAGCAGAAGACCACAGCGGGTGTCACTCCTGTCAGTTAATAACAGGAAACTGAGGCTACAATTCGCACAGGATCACCAAAATTGGATAATAGAAGATTGGAAAAACGTTCCCTGGTCTGATGAGTCTCGATTGCAGCTGCGACATTCAGATGGTGGGGTCAGAATTTGGTGTAAACAACATGAAAGCATGGATCCATCCTGCCTTGTATCACCGGTTCAGGCTGGTGGTGGGGGTGTAATGGTGGGGGGGGGGGGATATTTTCTTGGCACACTTTGGGCCCCTTAGTACCAATTGAGCATCGATTACACACCACGGCCTACCTGAGTATTGTTGCTGACCATGTCCATCCCTTTATGCAGGGGCGTCGTTAGGGGGTGGCTATTGGGGCTATAGCCCCGAATCTGGGGGCCATAGCCCCGAGTCTCCTACAGCAGGGGTCCCTGCCTAACCACCGGGTGCTTTTTGCATTGTGCAATTTCCCTGCAGGTCCTGCACCCACAATCGCGCTGCATTTTTAGATGCGTGGGGGTGCCATTAGGAATTTATTTTTTAAACAGCAGTGTGTGCAGGAATCTCAGCAATTCCAGCACCCAGAGTCAAAACATGCTGCTGTTTAAAAACACACTAGGCTGCCATTCATTCCTAATGGCACCCCCACACATCTAAAATTGAACTGCAGGGAAATCGCAAAGTATAAATGCTGCTGCGTTTTTCTAAAAATGCAGGCACAGCAGCCCATTTAAAGGAATGGTCTGCCATGCCTGCGCAAACATGCACTGTAAACCCGCAAAGATGTGACCTAGGCCTAAAGCGTTAGTAAAGTCATTTTTTTAAAATGAAAAAGCTGGACCCCCTGCAGGTTTAACCGCTTGCCTACTGGCCACTTTTTTCAGTGTGAGGAAAGGAATGCCGATAACCGACAAGTGTGTTTACATCATGATCAGTTGTGATTGGACACAGCTGGTCACGTAGTAAAGAGCTGCTGTTATTGGTTCTTTACCCCAATCTGTGATCATCTGTGTTATAGAGTGAGCTGGGTGTGCACCGCAGTGAGCACGGTTTGGGAGGATGTCAATAGACGCCCTCCCAGAACTGGATCGCACTGTTGAACCACTTCATTATATATTACAATATAACAATAGAAATAATGCACTTCAATCACCCTGACACCATATCAACCATGGTGCCATGATGATTGAAGCGCCAACATCAGCCACTGCACAAATTGCGAAAAATTTCTTAATCCGCCCCCCCCCCCCCCGTGCCTGCAAAAAGGTTGGTGACTGCTGCTATGGGCTCTAGCCCCAGATCTTTTGCAGACCTAGCAGCGCCCCTGCCTTTATGCCTACAGTGTCCCCATCTTCTGATGGCTCCTTCCAGCAGGATAATACTCCATGTCATAAAGCTCCAATCATCTCACCACTGGACAACGAGGTCCCTGTACTCCAATGTCCTCCACACTCACCACATCTCAATGAGCTTTGACAGCTCTTATATAGGCAAGGGTGGGGCCACCCGCTGACCCCGCCCCCTGTGATGTCACATGATGTCAGAAGGGTGCAGGGTCACTCGGTTACGTCATCGGGTGGCCCCGCCCTTGCCTATATAATGGTTGTCAAAGCCAAGAGACAGCAGGTGGAGCTTTTTTTTTTTTTTTTTTCCGGTTTGTCGGGCAGCGTGATTGAATATATTGGGATGTGGATTTGCATCATGGATGTGCAGCCAACAAATCTGCAGCAACTGTATGATGCTAAATTCTGATGCCACAAAGAATGAAGGCAGTTCTGAAGACCAACAAGGGTCCAACTCGGTACTAGCAAGGTGTACCCAATGAAGTGGCCGGTGAGTGTAAATGTATCCATAATTGTATAAAATATTCTTACATCTGTATAGAGGAAATAGAACTAGTGGCAAAAACGGCCATAGGACAGTGCACATCCATACCTCCCAACATTTTGAGATGGGAATGAGGGACACCTACTAGCAAATGTATGTAGGCATAGGACACACCCCCTGCCACACACCCTTAAAGGAGAATGAACCAAAAAAAAAAATTAATCAAATCCACAAGGGACTTTTTTTACCACTACTATTCCTTTATATTGGCTTTTAAATGTTACAAATGCAGCAATTTAGAAATTAGATGAAAGGTTTAGCGCTGGGAAACACTTTTTGAAAGACAAAAAGGGCATTTTATATACAACTATATGGATCAGACCAAAATAAGGGGGACAGAGGGACATTGCTCCAAATCAGGGACAGTTGGGAATTATGCACATCTCCCAATGCAGCTTGCAGACTGAAGGCTCGGACTCCGTTCAGCACATGGGACACAGTATCAGCCAGCTGGATTTAAAGTGAAAATTCACTCTCCCAATCAACATTATTATTTTTAATCCTCATGCTGCTGGCATTAGTAAATAGATAGGAAAGTATATCATATTTACTTGTTCTAAAATTATTATTTTTTTACAATTCTTTGGTTACTTCCTGTTTTTTGCCAAGATGAATGATGCCATACGACCCAGGAGTCTTCAGGAGGGGAGGAAAGGAGCAAGGGTTTTCTCAGCACACTCCTGCGTGCATGCTTGAGCTAAAGATGGATTCCAGGTAGTAAACGCTACAATCAGGGATATGCAATTAGTGGACCTCCAGCTGTTGCAGAACTACAAGTCCCATGAGGCATAGTAAGACTTTGACAGCCATAAGCATGACGGGACTTGTAGTTTTGCAACAGCTGGAGGTCCACTAATTGCATATCCCTGCGCTACATGAATCATTTGCCCTTACTCAAGATGGCTGCAGCTAGAAATGCTAGCTTGTCTTTCAAAATGATTTTGAAAAAAAAAAAAAAAAGCAGAGACAAAGATGAATGGTGGAGTTTGCTTGGAATATTAACAATGAATTAAAAGTGTTTTTGGTGCTCAGATTTCAGGGACAATAGCATGCTATTTTCTCCCCTGTGCCAAAGGCAGTCTGTGGTTTGTCACTTCTTCCAAACCGCACTTCCCGACACTGTTGCTTCTCCATAAACTGTTCAGTTTACCATTTTAAAATTGCTTCGCTGTCCCTTGTCACCCCCCCCCATCCCACACTGCAGTCCCCTGTTCCTCAAAACTGTGATGTCATGCTCCTAATCTGCCCCCCCCCCCCCCCCCCCATCCCACTGTGGTTCCCTGATCCTTACCCCCTCCATCCAATTCTGCCGTCTTCTACTTCTCACCAGGACCAGATCTAGGGGAGTGCTGGGGTGGGATTTGCCCCCTCTCCCTGATTTTATTGGTGCTCCCCTCAGGATCAGTGACATAGGTATAAGGAAGTAGAGGGGCTGAGGAGCGGCACACAGCCTTGGCAGTGCCAAGTTGGTATGGCTGCCCAGTCCCTATCCACCACACTGCCAATTGTTTCCATGGTGCAGACCAGGATGCACAGTATCATTCATTGCTATTTGTGAAGGGGGGGGGGGGGGGGGCGCGACTGATATGAATTAGGCGATGTATAGGGGGCTGACTTTGAAGTGCTGGTATGTAAATGGAGAACTCCCTCATGTGGCACCGAGGAGTGGATGACATCATCCAGTGCAGAGGTCTGTCTTTCAGCCCAATACAGTTCAGAACTGTAGGCAACCATGGCCTTCCAGCTGTGGTGAAACTACAAATCCCATCATGCCTCTGCAAGTCATGCCTGCGATTGTTAGGGTCTTCCAGTTTCAAAACAGCTGGAGGTAGGGTTGCTACCTGTCCAGGATTCACCCGGACAGTTCGGATTTGGAATCATGCGTCCGGGTTTCAGACTGCCTGAAACCCGGACACATTCAGACTATGGCTTCCCAGCAGGGTTGCTGGCTGCAATTGTCTAAGCTGAGAGTGTCTGTTACACTCTCTTTCACACTGCACAAAGCCAACAGTCCCCCCCCCCCAACAGATGTGCGTTGGCGGGAAATTTGAAGCCCAGCAGCCACAGATACATCTGGATGAGAGGTGCCGACTGACTGACAAGGGGTGAGTGAGCTCACCATCCATCCCTGTCTGTGACTGATGTCTCCCCCCTCTGAGAGTACACTAAAGTAAATCAGGGTTCTCAGAGCACTCTTTGATGTAAGAGGGAACACTGTGGACTCTGATGTGCAGAGAGGACTCTGATGTAAGGGGGAACACTGTGGACTCTGATGTAGAGTCCTCTCTGCACATCAGAGTTCTCAGTGTTCCCCCTTAAATCAGGGTTCTCAGAGCATCCCTTATGTCGGGGGGGGGGGGGGGGGGTTCTCAGACCATAAAATGCAAGAGCCGAGGTCACAGCCACTTTATATTGTATAGTCCTTAGGCTGGGTTCACACTGGTACGACAAACGCTCCGACATTGGGAGCTCATGACGTGTGAAATCCAATGTTTCCCTATAGGAGCCGTCCTAACTGGTCCGACACAAGTCGTTCCGACTTTAGAAATGCTCCCTGTACTACTTTGGTCCGACTTTGATCCTACTTCAGCCTATTGACTATCATTGAAGTCGGATCTCCGTCTCGCATGATCCGACTTCGGCACGCGACTTGTGCTCAGATGATCTTGAGGGGGAACTCCGCGCCAAATTTTAAATAAAAAACCGGCATGGGTTCCCCCCCAAGAGCATACCAGGCCCTTAGGTCTGGTATGGACCTCGAGGGGAACCCCCTATGCCGAAAAAACGGCGTGGGGGTCCCCCCCCAATCCATACCCTTATCCGAGCACGCAGCCCGGCCGGTCAGGAATGGGGGTGGGGACGAGCGAATGCCCCCCCCCTCCTGAACCGTACCAGGCTGCATGCCCTCAACATGGGGGTGTTGGTGCCTTGGGGGAGGGGGGCGTGCTGCAGGCCCCTCCCCCCCACCCCAAAGCACCTTGTCCCCATGTTGATGGGGACAAGGGCCTCTTCCCGACAACCCTGGCCGTTGGTTGTCGGGCGGGGGGCTTATAGGAATCCGTGAGCCCCCTTTCATAAGGGGGGCCCCCAGATCCCAGCCCCCCACCCTATGTGAATGAGTATGGGGTACATCGTACCCCTACCCATTCACCTAGGGAAAGTGTCAATTAAAAAAAACCACTACAGATTTTTAAAGTAATTTATTAGACAGCTCCGGGGGGCTTCTTACGGCTTCGGGGGTCTCTCCGGGTCTTCTGCCGGGCTCCTCCGCTATCTTCTGCTCTTTTGCTATAGAGGAGGAGCCCGGTCTGCTGCCTTCTTCTCTTCGGGGGTCTCTGGTTCTTCTCCGCACTCTCCGGGTCTTCTGCCCTCTTCTCTTCTTCTGTTGACACGACGCTCTTTCCGGCTGGAATGCACTCTGGGCGCTCCGCTCTGACTTATATAGGCGGTGACCCCGCCCCCTTATGCAGTCAGTCCCTGGGCATGCTGGGACTGTGACGGTTTAGGGGGCGTGGTCATCACCCGATGACCACGCCCCCTTATGCTGTCACATTCCCAGCATGCCCAGGGACTGTGACGGCATAAGGGGGCGGGGTCACCGCCTATATAAGCCATAGAAGAGCACACAGAGAGCATTCCGGCCCGAGAGAGCGTTGTGTCAACATTGGAAGGAAAGAGGGCAGAAGTCCGGGCCACCGCTAGCTATAGAGCTGTAAAAGATAGCGGAGGAGCTGGCAGAAGATCAGGACACTGGGAGGAGACCCTGAAGTCGGAAGAAGACCCCAGAGCTGTCTAATAAATTAATAAAAAAAAAAAAAAAAAACCACAGTAGACAGGTTTTTAAAGTGACACTTTTTTCCCTAGGTGAATGGGTAGGGGTACGATGTACCCCATGCTCATTCACAAAGGGTGGGGGGCCAGGATCTAGGGGCCCCCTTATTAAAAGGGGGCTCCCGGATTCTGATAAGCCCCCTGCCCGCAGACCCCGACAACCAACGGCCAGGGTTGTCAGGAAGAGGCCCTTGTCCTCATCAACATGGGGACAAGGTGCTTTGGGGTGTGGGGGCCGCAGCGCGCCCCCCTCCCCCAAGGCACCAACCCCCCATGTTGAGGACATGCAGCCTGGTACGGTTCGGGAGGGGGTCTCGCTCGTCCCACCCCCCATTCCTTACCAGCCGGCTGCATGCTCGGATAAGGGTCTGGTATAGCTTGGGGGGGACCCCCACGCCGTTTTTTTCGGCTTAGGGGGTTCCCCTCAAGGTCCATACCAGACCTAAGGGCCTGGTATGCTCCTGGGGGGAAACCCCGGCCGGTTTTTTATTTAAAATTTGGTGCGGAGTACCCCCTCAAGATTCACACCAAGACATCCGACATTGCATTATTTCCCGCCCCCTGCTGTAGCCCCTCCCATTGTGTTAGTTTTAATTGGTCAAAGGACAAGTATACTATCTGAAAAGTCGGATCAAAGTAGTATCCTGTTCATGAAAGTCGGATGGATGTAGGATCAATGTAGGACTGATGTCGCAGAGCAAAGTAGGATGAAAGTCGTACTACTGTCGTGTAGTATAGTGTGAACCCAGCCTTAATCATCCCCATTAATAAGGATTAGTGACTCCTCCAAGGAGCCAAGACCAGAACTAGGAAGTCCAACACCCCTGCCAGAATTCAAACCTGGCTCTCCAAAAAAGAGAATTTACTGACAACTCGCTCACTGAATTTTTTTAGTGTTTCGTAATGTAAACATCTGTCCGCTTTATTACATTTTAAAGAGTAACTCCACTTTTTGTAACCCTTTGATTGCCCTAGCTGTTTAACCCCTGTCCAGCCAGCCAGTGTCATTAGTACAGTGAGTATTTTTAGCACTGATCACCATTAGTCACTGATTACCACAGCGTCAAAATTATCAGCCCCAAAAAAAAAAAAAAAAAAAAAAAATCGCAGTCACACTTTAAGTCGCTGATCACCACCACCATTACAAGGGAGAGATATAAACATAAAATATATTACACACACATTTATAACTTATGTAAACCAATCCATATACGCTTATTGGAATTTGTGTTACCAAAAATACGTAGTAGCAAACATATTGGCCTAAATTAATGAAGAAATTAGATTTTTTTTACATGTGCTTCACAGCAGAAAAGTAAAATTTTTTTTTTCTACACAATTGAGTCTTGATTTAGAGCCCTTGCACACTGGGGCGGTTTGCAGGCGCTATTACGCTAATAATAGCGCCTGCAAACCGCCCCGAAAGTGCCGCTACTGTCATTCCAGTGTGAAAGCCCGAGGGCTTGCACACTGGAGCGATGCGCTGGCAGGACGGTAAAAAAAGTCCTGCTAGCCGCATCTTCGGAGCGGTGAAGGAGCGGAGTGTATACCGCTCCTTTACCGCTCCTGCCCATTGAAATCAATGGGACGGCGCGGCTATACCGCCGGCAAAGCGCCTCTGCAGAGGCGCTTTGCGGTGGTATTTAACCCTTTTACCGAATACCGCTTTACCGCCGACGCCGCCCCCCGCCCCAGTGTGCAAGGGCTCTTATAGAGTTAAAAAAACAAAAAAAAAAAAAAACCCCACAGAGGTGATCAAATACCAAAAGCAAGCTTTATTTGTGGGGGGACAAAAATAAACCAAACAACTTTAATTGATGTAAAGCGTTGCATGACTGCGCAATTGCAGTTAAAGTAACTTTATTCATATGACCTAAACCCCCCCCCTGAAAAAGAAAGCCCATATAAAAATGCAGGTCCCTCCTCAGGGCAACAAACACTGCAGGGATTTTACAGCAAAATAAAACAGCGTCGTCATCCTGATGAAGGTTAAAAATCAGAAAATGTTCTCCAACACATCAAAAAGCAGCAGCTGGGAAATTGATTTAGCTGAAGGAGAGTCAAGATCTTCATTAGCCGATCACTAAACTCTTAATTCCTGAAGAAAGAAAAAAAAAAAAAAAAAAAAAAAAAAAAAAAATATCCACATGAACATCCAGCACAGAACTAGAACAGAAGACACCAGTATTGAAGTGTCTGTATATTTTCTGCAACAACGCTCACCTGGCTCCACCTTCCAGGGTGCGTCAAGCTTCTTCTTTCACAACAGACGGTCGTATCACTGAGCGGACCCCCCGTGTCCCCCCCCCCCCCCCCCCAGAGCTGTGTAGAATGAAGCACACTAGAACGGGCATCAAGGAGACCAGCCTGTGTGCCAGAGCTGTGCTGTCCTGTAAAGAGATGAGATGTCAGGAACAGAACTATGTGATGGGTATAACAGGAAATGGGTAAGGTGTCGATTTGAAGTAATCTGGAGGCCCAATACAGATTACCATAAATAAAGCGAGAATGCATATTACCAATGGGAGGACCAGAGCCTCCTGTCTGGATAAAGCACACTTCCGGGGACAAAACTATCCTCCCTATGAGGGACATGGACATACTTGTATATGTTCAGGTATTCGGCTCTTTTAAATTTCAGGCCTATAAAATTATATTTATGCCAACACATCTGAATGGTCTAAAAGCAGTGGTCATCAACCCTGTCCTCAGGGCCCACTAACAGGCCAGGTTTGCAAGATAACTGAAATACATCCCAGGTGATATCATTTGCTGCTCAGTGATTGCAGTATTCTAGTCTGCATCTCCCCAAAGTAATACTTAAAACCTGGCCTGTTAGTGGGCCCTGAGGACAGGGTTGATTGACCACTGGTCTAAAGAGTATTAAAAATGGTTTATATGGAAATAGCCAACAATCTAATATAATAGCATAGTACGGTAATATACTGCCTGTACCATCACTGGTGAGAATCAGTTTGGAGCTGTGAATATGTACTTCGTGTAAGCCACTTCCGAATTGGATTTGTAACAGTGTTTAAAACACAGGACAAAAAAAGTGACTAACCACCAACTCTGAGCAAATTTTTTTTCCCCCCCATGCAGTGGGGGTCAGTGGCTGCACTACATGGGCCAACTGCTCATTTGCTCTAGGGGTGAACACAGGACTTATACTCGCCCAATCCTTCCATCCGCTGAAAAACAGCACTTCCCCACAGAGGTGGACTGTTCCTGACTTCTTCACATCCAGAGCCTGTCTATGGGCGTGATGACATCAGAAACGGGGGGGGGGGGGGGGTGTTGGCAGGAGCCAAAGTGACTGGTCTTGCACTGGGAGGATTGGGCCAGTATATCTTGGCATGCTGAACTACTAGACAAAAACAGGCAGTTGACCTGTGCAGTGTGGGCACAGCTGCATTGCATGATTGTGTGTGTGTGTGTGGGGGGGGTGATCATATCTGTGTGCGCGTTATCCTGTGGATGATCTTTACTGAACATTGGAGGACTGCATTTCCTGCAAGAGAACGTATAAAGCTATAAAAGAAAAAAAAAAAAAAAAAAAAAAGACATATCACAGTCCCTACGAATTATGTAATAGCACATTATTGGGTGTATTCACCCAGTTCAGACCAATCTGTTGCCATTCCTAAAGCTTAAATCACAGATCAACACTGCTGGTGTATCAGACAAAACTGGCTTAGAGCATGCAATTATCAACATGGTCGATCTGCCGGGGAAAAAAATTCTGTCATCACATGACCAGCGAGAGCCGAGACTGAGAATACCCAGAGACAAGTCCCAGCAAACCGGGCAACCGAAAATAGACAGAGGATGATCATACCTGTCTGCATTCTTATCCTGCGGGTGATCTCCACTGGAGGACTGCATTTCCTACAAGAGATCGTATAAAGCTATAAAAATGACAGCAACAATAAAATCACAGTCCCTACCAATTATCTAATAGCACATTATTGGGTGTATTCACCCAGCTCAGACCAAACTGTTGCCATTCCTAAAGCTTAAATCAAAGATCGACACTGCTGGTGTATCAGACAAAACTGGCTTAGAGCATGCAATTATCAACATGGTCGATCTGCCGGGGAAAAAAAATTGTCATCACATGACCAGCGAGAGCCGAGATTAAGAATACCCAGAGAGACAAAGTCCCAGCAAACAGCCAAGAGATTTTACAGAGTGCGATCATACCTGTTTAACAGAATATCCTGGAAGGTGATCCTTGCCAAACACTGGAGGACTCCATTCCATGTCACAGGACTCCCATTTCCTGCAAGAGACAGTATACAGCTATATAAAAAAAAAAAAAAAAAAATTTATATATTCCCCCAACCTCAGACTAAATTGGTTGCCATTCCTGAAGCCTAATTGTTGCAATCGATTATTGCCGAAAGACCAATCCAGTGAACGCTAATCGTCAACTTCAGTCTGAACTATAACTGATCTGAAGTATCTCTCTCCCCCCCCCCCCCCCCATGACAATTGAACACTGGAAAAACCAATCACAATCCCTACCAATTATCTAATAGCATATTATTGGGTGTTATTCCTAAAGCTTAATCAGAGCAGCACTGCTGGTGTATCAGACAAAACTGGCTTAGAGCATGCAAATCATCAACATGGTCGATCTGCCGGGGAAAAAATTCTGTCATCATTTGACCAGCGAGAGCCGAGACTGAGAATACCCAGAGACAAGTCCCAGCAAACCGGGGCAGCTGAGAGATTAGATGGAGGATGCTCGTACCTGTGTGCATTAATATCCTGCTTGATGATCTTCACTGAACAATGGAGGACTTCATTTCCTGCAAGAGAACGTATAAAGCTATAAAAAAAAAAAAAAAAAAAAAAAAAAAACCCCACACAATAAAAATCCCTACTAAATATATAATAGGATATGGATAATATATCAACCAAGTATGAACACTACCTGCCATATTTAGTCTGAACTATAACTGACCTGAAGTATCTACTAACCCCCCCCCCTATGACCAGGCCAGTTGGAAACACAGTCCCTACAAAATTATCCAATAGCATTCTTGAGTGTATTCACACCAATCTGTTACTATTCCTGAAGCTTAAAATCACAGGTCAACAGTGCTGGTGCATCAGACAAAACTGGCTTAGAGCATGCAATTATCAACATGGTCGATCTGCCGGGGAAAAAATTCTGTCATCACATGACCAGCAAGAGCCGAGACTGAGAATAGAGATTAGATGGAGGATGATCATACCTTTGTGCGTTATCCTGCGGGTGATCTTTACTGAACACTGGAGCACTTCATTTCCTGCAAGAGACCGTATAAAGCTATAAAAAAGGACAATAAAAATCCCTACTAAATATATAATAGCACATTATTGGGTGTATTCACCCAGTTCAGACCAAATTGTTGCCATTCCTAAAGCTTAAATCACAGATCAACACTGCTGGTGTATCAGACAAAACTGGCTTAGAGCATGCAATTATCAACATGGTCGATCTGCCGGGGAAAAAATTCTGTCATCATATGACCAGCGAGAGCCGAGACTGAGAATACCCAGAGACAAGTCCCAGCAAAACAGAGGATTAGAAAGAGAGGACGGTCATACCTGCTGACTTTATCCTGGTAGGCGATCTTTACTAAAACACAGAGGACTCCAGTTGCTGCAAGAGACAGTATAAAAGTTCTAAGTGAGATACTAAACCTTCTCATGCTGCCCAATATTTGATAGCTTATTATTGGGGAGTATTCACTCAGTTCAGACCAAGCCATTAACTTTCCTAAAGCCCAATTGTTGCTATAGATTATTACAAAGAGACCAATCCAGTGTAAACACTACCAAACAACTCTAGACCGAAATATAACAACTCTGAAGTATCCACCACCACACTCCCTCCTCCATGTCTGGGGCAGGGGAAGCAAAAGATGGTGATCAGCAGACTGGCATACCCTGAGAGCATCACATCTTCAAGGCGCTATATTATAAATCCAATGCCCCCTCTACAAAAGTCTATGTACATTGTTATCAGAATAAAATAATAATAATAATAATAATAAGTGTGCGATATGGACCAAAGACACTGAACTAGAGATGCGATATCCTCTCAGTAACCCCCTCCATAAAGTCCAGATACATCTTATCAGAGCAATACATGGCCTGCAAATATGGTGTGCGCAATATCGGGCACAAATACAGGGAACTGTGTAGCATTCATCCTATACATCCCATATACAGTGGAACCTCGGATTGCGAGTAACGAGGTTAATGAGCGTTTCGCAATACGAGCTATTATTTTTTTTTTTAATTCTGACTCGGTTTGCAAGTGTTCTCGCAAAACAAGCAGGATTCAAGCATCTGTGGTGGCCAGAAGTGCGGGGGCGCCGATGACATTCGGAGCCGCTCAGAAACACTATTCCCAAGTGCATCCGAGCCTTTGAGTGTCTCCGAGTATTTCCGAGTCTCTCCGGTCTCTGCTGGTGTATCAGACAAAACTGGCTTAGAGCATGTAAATCATCAACATGGTCGATCTGCCGGGGAAAAAATTCTGTCATCACATGACCAGCGAGAGCCGAGACTGAGAATACCCAGAGACAAGTCAGAGAGCAAAACGGAGCAGCCAAAAGATTAGATGTAGGGGAGGATGAACATACCAGACTTTCCTGCTTGGTGATCTTCACTGAACAATGGAGGACTGCATTTTCTGCAAGAGACCGTATGAAAGCTTTAAAATGACAGTAAAAACCACAGTCCCTAATATTTACCACATTATTGGGTGTATTCACCCAGTTCAGACCAAACTGTTGCCATTCCTAAAGCTTAATCACAGAACAACACTGCTGGTGTATCAGACAAAACTGGCTTAGAGCATGCAATTATCAACATGGTCGATCTGCCGGGGAAAAAATTCTGTCATCACATGACCAGCAACAGCCGAGACTGAGAATACCCAGAGAAAAGTCCCAGCAAACAGGAGCAGACCAGAGATTAGATGGAGGATGATCATACCTGTGTGCGTTATCCTGCTTGGTGATCTTCACTGAACAATGGAGGACTGCATTTCCTGCAAGAAACCGGATAAAGCTATAAAAAAGGACAGTAAAAATCGGAGTCCCTACCGAATAAATAATGGAACATTGGGTGTGTTGTGGAAAATTTTATATTAATGTATTGTCATAGGAGTCCCCCAGTGTCTGTTCAATCGCAGCCCGCTCTAAAACGAGCTGGCTGGGGCAGACTGACGCTGGTTGAGACCTGTTAGGTAGTGGAAAACTTCCTGGTGTTTGGTGATAGAGGTGTTGGCGGAGAGAGGACATGTCCACCAGCAAAGGGCCCCTGTGCAATGCACAGAACGATCGTCTGGTGGGGATGCGTTCGCTCTGCAAAGACATTATCGGTGGTTTGCTCTTGTCGCCCCTGGTATGCCTGATCAACATGTTTGGGGTGCCATGACGTACACCTGCAGATCTCTCATGCACAAGGAACTCTAGTCATTGTATTTAGTTATTGTATCATGTCCTGTAGTAATTGGTGGTTGTCTTGTGTTCTATTGTTAAATCCTTATATGGTCATTCACATCCTGTATTCATTTGTGAGGTCACAAGCTTTGTAAGAGGCGTTTGGCTGTTGGAAGCCCAACCCTCAAGCTTTGGGACTTCCTGTTGATATGCTAATAAAGGGACGCTCTCACGGCTGAGGGCCAGAGAGAGTCATGCTGAGCTGATAATGTAAGAAGGAGCAGGTGGCTGTTTACTTGGAATGCGTGGGGTTTTTTAGGTAAGATGCATTTATTTCATTAGACGAAATTGGTATTATATCATAAGATGGAAAGGGGTGCTTATTAGCACAGGAGATATGGAAATGTGGCTATAAGCTATGCACACAGCCATAACAGGTGTAATCACCCAGTTCAGATCAATCTGTTGCCATTCCTGAAGCCTAAAAATGGAAGTCAATGCAAAATCTAAAATCCCTGCATCTATAGACACCACAGATCTAACACTAACCTCTCTATCCATGTAAAGAAAAGATGAGTATACATACCTGTCAGATGCGAGTGAGGAAAAGCTGATCAACGGCTCTTCCTGTTTACATCGTGATCAGCCGTGATTGGACACGACTGATCACCTGGTAGAGTCTCCGTCAGACTCTTTACCTAGATCGGTGTTGTGGTGTGTCAGACTGAGACACCGCAACAAAGATTGCCGCGATGCGCGCCCCCGGGGGCACGCAGCAGCTTGTTATCCTGAAGACGTCCGGTCTGGATGTTGAAACCACTTTGCCACCGTCCTTTTGCTACATGGCGGGCAGCAAGTGGTTAATCAGACCTACATCGCTGGTGTATCAGACAAAACTGGCTTAGAACATGCAATTATCAACATGGTCGATCTGCCGGGGAAAAAAATTCTGTCATCACATGACCAGCAAGAGCCGAGACTGAGAATACCCAGAGACAAGTCCCAGCAAACAGCCAAGAAATTGGTCAAAGCACCATCATACCTGTTCAATATCCTGGAAGATGATCCTCACTGAAAGATGGAGGACTCCATTCCATAGGACTCCCATTTCCTGCAAGAGAAAGAATTCAGCTATAAAGTGGACACTAAACCCACTCATAGTCCCTAACAAATATTTGATTGCACATTCAACCACCTCAGACTAAATTGGTTGCCATTTCTGAAGCCTAATTGGTGCAATAGAGGATACATAAAAGAATCGACCCAGTGTGAACTTTACCCTCCAACTTTAGTCTGAACTATAACCCAACCCCCTCCCCATGAATAGACCCAGTGGGAGCAAAGATAGTGAACAAAAGACCAGCATGGCCTGAGCTGAGGACACTTTATTGTCCCCGCTACAAAAGTCAACGTGTAAGCCTTCCTAAGTGCAGTAATAAAACACTAATGACAAGGAAGGGTTAAAAACCACTTACAAGATGGGAGTTAAAAACAGGCATATAAAATGAATGCACAACATCCAGCGAGTAAAGACAGCTGCAGGTGGAACTTCCAGCCGACCAGCTGAGAAACCCTATCGCTCTGATCCAAGATGGAGAGCCGTGCGGTCAGGACCAGCATGGAATCCAGGCATACGGAAGTGACGTCAGAATGGGCGATTACATGTTTCTGAGCATGCCCAGTCGCTCCTTCAAACCAATGGAGTAATGCAAGGGGAAGGAGTTTATACGAGAGCCAGGGGCGGGACAAAAAAGGGCAGGATGTTATGGATTCATTTATATGCCCGTTTTTCACTCCCATTTTGTAAGTGTTTAACCCTTCCTTTTCATTAAGGCGGTTTATTACTGCACTTAGAAGAACCTTCTCTGCCCATCAATTACCCCTTAATCAAGTCCAGATACATTATATGACAGCAATGCTTGGCTTCTGAATATTGTGTGCAGTATTGGGCACAGACACAGAGGGCGCTGTGCATTATAGATCCTACAACACCTCATATCAAAGCTGTGCAGTACTGGGCACAGGCATTGGGTGATGCTTTGCATAAGAGATCCTATAAGACTCAATATAAGAGATTCTCTATACGTTGTAACTTGTATCAGAATATTGCAGAGTGTGCAGTACCAGGCACAGACATGGGAGGGCATTTGGTATTACAGATCCAATACCTCATATATTTATTTCTCATACATTGAATCAACGTAGCGCTGGCTGTACTCTGTATTATAGATCAGAATACATCCCATATAATGCAGCCAAAGAAGGAAACATGACGACCTGTCCACGCCAACATCCATCATTCCCAAAGGTACTCCCCTCCCCCCCCCCCCATACAGGGCCTGCTACACAACCCCTTCTCCTGCAGTGTAAAAGGTCCAACAATGAAGTATCAGATTAAACTGGCTTATAGTATCAAACAGTCGATCTGTCAGGGAAAAAAGTTCAATCACACATCAGCAATATCAGATGATCACCAATCACTGCACTCGAGGACTACAAGTCCCATCAAAAAGAAACATTCTAGGACGTCAAAAGTGTACACCGTACCTGTACTGCATGATGATCCCTTACATTGTGGTCAAAGGCCTCTCCGTTCCCTGCAAGAGATATTGTACAGTTATAAATCACAGCAACCACAAATATCACAGCACACAGATCAACAGTGATGGTGTATCAGACAAAACTGGCTTAGAGCATGAAATCATCAACATGGTCGATCTGCCGGGGAAAAAAATTCTGTCATCACATGACCAGCGAGAGTGAGAATACCCAGAGACAAGTCCCAGCAAACCGGAGTAGACAAGAGATTCAATGGAGGATGAACATACCTGTGTGCGTTATTCTGCTTGGTGATCTTCACTGAACATTGGAGGACTGCATTCCCTGCAAGAGACCATATAAAGCTATAAAATGATATAATAGTACATTGGCTGTATTCACACCAGTTCATATCAATCTGTTGCCATTCCTGAAGCTTAAATCACAGATCAACACTGCTGGTGTATCAGACAAAACTGGCTTAGAGCATGCAAATCATCAACATGGTCGATCTGCCGGGGAAAGAAATTGTCATCACATGACCAGCAAGAGCCAAGAATACAAGTCCCAGCAAACATTCAAGAAATTTTGCAGAGCGCCATCATACCTGTTCAATATAATATCCTGAAAGGTGATCCTTGCCGAACACTGGAGGACTCCATTCCATGCCACAGGACTTCCATTTCCTGCAAGAGACAGTATACAGCTATAAAAAAAGGTGACACTAAACCTACTCCTAACAGAATATTTGATCGCACATTCACCCACCTCAGACTAAATTGGTTGCCATTTCTGAAGCCCAATTTATTGCAATAATTTATCAATAATGGATCAACCCAGTATGAACTCTACCCGCCATCTTTAGTCTGAACTATAACTGACCTGAAGTATCTACCCCACCCTCCTCTCCTCTGACCAGGCCACTACAGTCCCTACAGATTATCTAATAGTACATTGGGTGTATTCACCCAGTTCACACCAATCTTACTATTCATAAAGCTTAATCACAGATCAACACTGCTGGTATCAGACAAAACTGGCTTCGAGCATGCATTTATCAACATGGTCGATCTGCCGGGGAAAAAATTCTGTCATCACATGACCAGCGAGAGCTGAGACTGAGAATACCCAGAGACAAGTCCCAGCAAACCGGGGCAACCGAGAGATTAGATGGAAGAAGAACATACCTGTCTGCATTCTTATCCTGCGGGTGATCTCCACTGGAGGACTGCATTTCCTGCAAGAGACAGTATAAAGCTATAAACATGACAGTAAAAACAATCCCCAATTATCTAATAGCACATTATTGGGTGTATTCACCCAGCTCAGACCAATCTGTTGCCATTCCTAAAGCTTAATCACAGATTGACACTGCTGGTGTATCAGACAAAACTGGCTTCGACCATGTTGATAATTGCATGCTCTATCTGCCGGGGAAAAAATTCTGTCATCATTTGACCAGCGAGAGCCGAGACTGAGAATATCCAGAGACAAGTCCCAGCAAAAACAGCCAAGAAATTTTACAGAGCGTGATCATACCTGTTTAATTTAATATCCTGGAAGGTGATCCTTGCCGAACACTGGAGGACTCCATTCCATGTCACAGGACTCCCATTTCCTGCAAGAGACAGTATACAGCTATAAAAAAAAAAAAAAAAAAAAAAAAAAAGGAGACAATAAACCTACTCCTAGTCCCAGCCGATAATTTGATAGCACATTCACCCACCTCAGAATAAATTGATTGCCATTTCTGAAGCCCAATTTGTTGCAATAGATTATCAATAATGGATCAAACCAGTATGAACTCTACCCGCCATCTTTAGTCTGAACTATAACTGATCTGAAGTATCTACCGCACCCTCCTCTCCAATGACCAGGCCAGTTGGAAACAAATCACAGTCCCTACTGATCTAATAGCACATTATTGGGTTTATTCACCCAGTTCACACCAATCTGTTACTATTCATTAAGCTTAATCACAAAATCAACACTGCTGGTGTATCAGACAAAACTGGCTTAGAGCATGCAATCAACATGGTCGATCTGCCGGGGAAAAAATTGTCATCACATGACCAGCGAGAGCCGAGACTGAGAATACCCAGAGAGACAAGCTGAGAGATTAAACAGGAAGAACACATAACATACCCGTCTGCTTTACAGCACTGGAAGGTGATCTTTACTGAACGCTGGAGGACTCCATTGCCTGTAAGACAGCGTAAAGCTATAAATAAGATACTAAACTGAATATCTGGCAGCAGGAAGTTTTGGATATTTCAGTCAGTTTAGACCAATCTTTTGCATATGGCTATAGATTTCTAAAGACAAATCCAGAGTAAACACTACAAGACCGTAATTTACTGTACTATACCAGATCCGCCATTGCCCACAGGTCTGGGACAGAGGGTGCAAAGATGGTGGTGAGCAGCAGACCAAAATGGCCTGAAAGTATCACTTTTGTGGGGGGGGGGGGGGGGGCTGAGTATTCTATATCTAATGTCCTCTCTACAAAGGTTTATGTACATTGTAGGAGAAGAATGGGTGTGCAGTACTGGTCAGAGACAAATGGGAATGCTGTAAAGCTATAGATGCGATATAATCTGAACTTCATGGAGAGGATATCAGAGCAGTGCTTGACATGTAAAATACTGTGTACAGACACAAAAAAGGTGCGGTGCAGGGTGGGAGAAAAAAAAAAATATTTTTTTTAAATTAAAATCAGAATTTTTTGGACTATCAATTTTTAATAAAATGCATTTGGAGGGGAAAAAAAAAAAAATTTATAATATATATATATATATATATATATATATATATATATATATATATATATATATATATATATATATATATATATATATATATATATATATATATATATATATATATATATATATATATATTAGAGTTTATGCAACATGAAATGGAGCTTCGTTATGTTGCATGATGCTGTATATTCAGCAAGATTTACATTTTTGGTAAACTCATTCAATGAAACCAAGATCTGCAAGCTGAGATAACATGCCCTGCATTGATGTATACACACACACTAACACAGCAACCGTGAGATAAAAAAGTTCAGGAATATTCCTTTATCCCATTGTTTTGCACACATGTACACTACAAACTGTATGATTGAATCGGTTCGGATATCTGTTTTACAAACCTGACAGCTTATTAGCCTAAATAGGAAACCTTTATTTTGTTTAGAAATATTAAAGATTCTAACTACCAGCAAGAATAAGTCCTTACATTTAAAGAGCACCTGTCATTTCAGATCCATCATTGCAGCGCCCTTTAGCGGGCATCCACTCACCTGCTGCCGCCGCCATGTCCCTCATCTTGTTGTGTCACTGCCGCATCACCAGCCGTCCCATTAAAGTGAATGGGACTGTCGGTGAGTCAACAGCGGGTCCGAGGAGGAGTCACTGCAGGACAGAGATGACAGTTGCTCTTTAAAAATTATATGATTTAAATCAAACCTACCCTGGTGCGGTGCATTATAAATTCTATATTACATCCTCCATTCATTGCTTTAGTGTAGTACTGGGTATTCAGTTCTGATTACAGATACAAGAGGGCACATTATCATACATACCATAACATATTGCAGCCAGAAAAGTAGAGGTGATAAAGGAATCACTGGCTCCTGCCAATTCTCCTCTATACAGTGCACATTACATTATACACATCGCATGTCTCTCCCCCCCCCCCACCCCCCATTTCTGCAGTGTATAAGGCCAAAGACTGACGTGTCAGATTAAACTGGCTTACAGTATCTGTCAGACTCAATCTGGGAGGGGGTTAATTATCACACACCAGTAATATCAGAAATGGCCTGCAATCACTGCAGCTGGGAGGACTAAAAGTCCCAGCAAATAGAATGACAGAAGTAAATATCGTACCTGTACTATATGATGGTTTGTCACATTGTGGTGAAAAGCCGGTCCATTCACTGCAAGAGACATAGAACAGCTATAAATCACAGCAGCCACATATATCACCGCACACAGATCAACACTGCTGGTGTATCAGACAAAACTGGCTTAGAGCATGTAAATCATCAACATGGTCGATCTGCCGGGGAAAGAAATTGTCATCACATGACCAGCGAGAGCCGAGACTGAGAATACCCAGAGAGACAAGTCAGAGAGCAAAACAGAGCAGTCAAGAGATTAGATGGAGGATGAACATACCAGAGTTATCCTGCTTGGTGATCTTCACTGAACAATGGAGGACTGCATTTCCTGCAAGAGAACGTATTAAAGCTTTAAACATTACGGTAAAAACAACCACAGTCCCTACCAATGACCTAATAGCACATTATTGGGTGTATTCACCCAGTTCAGACCAATCTGTTGCCATTCCTAAAGCTTAAAAAAAAAAAAAATAATCACAGAACACTGCTGGTGTATCAGACAAAACTGGCTTAGAGCATGAAAATCATCAACATGGTCGATCTGCCGGGGAAGGAAATTGTCATCACATGACCAGCGAGAGCCGAGACTGAGAATACCCAGAGACAAGTCCCAGCAAACCGGAGCAACTAAGAGAAACAGACAGAGGATGATCATACCTGTTCATTTTTTTTCCTGGAAGGTGACCTTTACTGAACGCTGGAGAACTCAATTTTCCTGTAAGAGACAATACAAAGCTATAAATGAGATGCTAAACCTAGTCACCAGTCCCTTCCAAATATCCCTTGGGTCTAATCACCCAGCTCAAATCTGTTGCCATTTTTGAAGCCCAATTGCTGCTAACTATTGTCTAAAAGACCAATACAGTGAGAAGGTAGTACCAAAAGGATCTTCCCCATCTCATTTTTGTATTATAAAATACAACATCCCAAAATATGGTCCATACATTATATAGTGCCGGGTATGCAGTACCAGGCACAGACACAGGAAGCGCTGTATATTACAGATCCTTTAAACACGTTTCAAAACGCAAGGAGGTTGATTTACTAAAACTGGAGTGTTCAAAATCTGGTGCAGCTCCAGGTTTTTTTTGTCATAGCTTATTCGAACATGCTGAACATACAAGCTGATTGGCTACCATGCACTGCTGCACATCGACCCCAAGGCCTGTGGGCCAAATCCAGCCACCAGGCCATTTCAACTGGCCCTCGCACCTCTCCTGCGGCACCCCCTTAGTCTCCGCCTTCGCTCTCAACAGTCACTAACAGAGAGGACGACAGAATGCCACCTCCAGATCCTGCCACCTTAGTCTCCGCCTTCGCTCTCAGCAGTCACTAGCAGAGAGGACGACAGAATGCCACCTCCAGATCCTGCCACCTTAGTCTCCGCCTTCGCTCTCAGCAGTCACTAGCAGAGAGGACGACAGAATGCCACCTCCAGATCCTGCACTTTCCTTTTGGCCAGAGAGGAGACTCTTGACAATAATTTAAGGGGAGGGTGGGATGCTCTGGACAACTAGTCTTGCAGAAAGAAGTGGCCCTTTGAGGGCAACTATAATGCTGATGCAGCCCACAATGGAAATAAGCCCCTGTTTTAAGGACATACAACTATTCTGATACAATGTATAAAGAATACTAAGTGTGCAGTACCAGGCAAAGACACAGGAGGGCACTGTGCATTATAGATCCTATACACTTCATAGCACTATTCCAGTACAATAAATGGGAATATTCTAAGTGTGCAGTACCAGGCATAGACACAGGAGGGCACTGTGCATCATAGATCCTATGCATTTCATACAATATCCCCCATACATTGTATTGGAATAGTGATGGGTGTGCAGTACCAGGCACAAACATAGGGGGGTACCAGTGCATTATAGATCCTATGCATTGCATATAATATTCCCCATATATTGTACTGGACTAGTGCTAGGTGTGCAGTGCCAGGCACAGACACAGGGTGCACTGTTCATTATAGATCCTATGCACTGCATATGATATTCCCCATGCATTATATCAGAATATTTCAGAGTGTGCAGTACCAGGCACAGACAGGGTGCACTATATAGTATAGATCCTATGCGCTGCATATGATATTCACCATGCATTATATCAGAATATTGCAGTGTGCACAGTACCAGGCACAGACACAGGAGGGCATTTGGTATTACAGATCTTCTAATACCTCATATTATATTTTTCTCATACATTGAATCAATGTAGCGCTGGCTGTATTCTGTATTATAGATCTGAATACATCCCATATAATGCAGCCAAAGAAGGAAACATGGCGACTTGTCCCCGCCAGTCATCCATTCCCAGAGGTACTTCCCCCATACAGGGCCTGCTACACAATGAATGTACCCCCTCCCCCTGCAGTGTAAAAGGCCCAACAATTATGTATCAGATTAAACTGGCTTATAGTATCAATCAACAGAGTCGATCTGTCGGGGGAAAAAAGTTCAATCATCACACACACACCAGCAATATCAGAGTTCAGAGATGACCTCTAATCACTGCACCTGGGAGGACTACAAGTCCCAGCAAACAGGACCATATTAATGGGATGGCAAAAGTGTACACCGTACCTGTACTACATGATGATCCGTCACATTGCGGTCAAAAGCCTCTCCGTTCCCTATAAGAGACATTGTAGAGCTATAAATCACAGCAGCCACATATATCACCGCACACAGATCTACACTGCTGGTGTATCAGACAAAACTGGCTTAGAGCATGCAATTATCAACATGGTCGATCTGCCGGGGAAAGAAATTGTCATCACATGACCAGCGAGAGCCGAGACTGAGAATACCCAGAGACAAGTCCCAGCAAAACATGGCAACTGAGATTAGATGGAGGGACGTACCTTATCCTGCTTTGTGATCTTCACTGAACAATGGAGGACTGCATTCCCTGCAAGAGACCGTATAAAGCTTTAAAATGACAGTAAAAACAACGACAGTCCCTACTAATAATATAATAGCACATTGTATATACTGGTGTATTCACCCAGTTCAGACCAATCTACCATTCCTGAAACCTGATCACAGATCAGCACTGCTGGTGTATCAGACAAAACTGGCTTAGAGCATGCAATTATCAACATGGTCGATCTGCCGGGGAAAGAAATTGTCATCACATGACCAGCGAGAGCCGAGACTGAGAATACCCAGAGACAAGTCCCAGCAAACCGGAGCAACCGGGCGATTTTTTTTTTTTTTTTTTTTAATTCATTCATTTTTATTAATAGAAATTTTTTTTTTTTTAATTCAAAACAGAGCCTGTTGGGCATACCCAGGCTCAATACATTTTCCCTATTCATTTCTCTTCATTATTAACACATTTTATGAGAGATTAGACAGAGGATGATCATACCTGTTGCTATATTATCCTGGAAGGTGATCTTTACTGAATGCTGGAGGACTTCATTTGACGCCAGAAGACTCCATTTCCTGCAAGAGACAATATACAGCTATAAATGAGAACCAAACCTGCTCACAGTCCTAAAAAATATCTGGTTGGCCACTATTGGCTAAGACAACTGATCTCTCGTACCCCATCCCCCCCCCCCATAGGTCTGGGCTTCAGGATCCAAGGTGGTGATCAGACCAGCATGGCCGGAGAGCATCCAAACTGAGCTCTGTATTATAAATCCAATAGATCTATCCCACACCCACATAACTGTCCCGTAGCCACCCCCATCAAATCATTCTCTGCAGCTATTAGCTTTTGTACCACCACCCCCTCCCTTTAGAATGTAAGCTCTACGAGCCGGGCCCTCCTGTACTTTTTGTACTTGTGATGTCCCAACTATACATTGTAAAGCGCTGCGTAAACTGTTGGCGCTATATAAATCGCATATAATATTAATAATCTACAAAAAAGTTTATGTACATTGTATCAGAATAGTAATGGGCTGTGTAGTACTGTTCAGAGACAGGAAGGGGCGCTGTTAACTACAGATGTGATATGCTCTCTATATCCCCCTTAAATGAAGTCCAGAAAAAAAAAAAAAAAAATAGATCAGATGAAAGGTTGCAAAAAGTAAATAAAAAAGATCAAAACAAAGAAAAGATCAAAACAAAGAAAAGATCTAGATTAGTAGTAAGACACAACATAAGAGGACACTGATCTCCTCCAGTACTGAGAAGTATGGTGAGCAGACTGGCATGCTACAGTGAATCCCCAGTCCTACAGTGAATCCCCAGTCCTATAGTGAATCCCCAGTATTGTGAATCCCCAGTCCTACAGTGAATCCCCAGTGTAAACCCCCTCCTGGTCAAAGGAGAACAAACCTCAATCACAGGCCACACACAGCTCACCCTCCATACTTACTCACCCTGCAGCTCACTCTGAGAACATGTGCTCTGCTGTGCTCCCCTCCCCCTCCCAGGAAGCAAGAGCAGCTACAGGGTTTCCAGAAGTCAGCAGGGGCAGGAAGAGACACTCTATCTCACTTTAAACTTGCTGGTGGTTGCTCAGTAACCAATTTCACAGCGCTATCCCATAATAATAGTCCATGCACAAAAGTAGCTGAGCAAAGTCCCCCCCACACACACTCTGCCTTGTATCTTGTAGAAGGGGATATAATACAATAATTACATTTAATTATTCATAGGTTCAGCGTTGTCTGCTCTCTATTACCGCAAATACAATTCAAATTGGTATTCAATTGCTACTATTATTATTTCTATTATTAATATTTTATTTTTATTTTTTTTGTTTACAAACTTTTATTTGAGAAAAAAATTGTGTTACAAAAATGAGACGATATACGGTATAAAGAGAAATGTATACATCATATTCAAATGTAAATGAATAAAATATAAGTCCTACATAGGTTATTTTCGATAATTCTGGTACAAAGGTGAAAAAGTTAATATATCAAAGGGCTACGATACCAAGATAGTTTTAGTAACAAATAGTTGATATATAAAATTACGGAGGAATAATCCGTGAACAGCAGTCAATCAAATTGAATAAAACATCACAGTGAATAAACCAAGAATTCCATTTTTTTTTTTTTTTAAATAAAATTGCATAGTATTATTATGTATGGGATATCTTCTCCACAAGATTGATAGTGTTTATCCTGGTTTTCGATTGATCTATAGGCACTGAGGTGGATTTCCATTGGAAAGCTATGAGCCAGTATATAGTGATACAGATAGTATGTATCAGTTTCATATGGGGGATGGTCATACCATTTTTTCTTGTCAATAGAATGCAATTGGGGAGCTTGAGATGTATTTAAGAGCCTAAAATATATTTCTATTATTAGACAGTAAGGCCCCTTTCAGACAGAGCAGATCCATCCAAGCAGAATCCTCCTGCTCAGCGGGGGAGGGATCTCTGCGCTGAGCAGGCGGATGATAGCTCCGTGTCCGCTCCGATATGCAGACACAGCCCGCTCTCCTCTATGGGGAGGTTTGCCATCCGTCCAGCGGATCGGATCGGATGACAATTGGATGGACATTGACATGCAGTCTGTTCTAGGGTAGCCACCTTTTCTTCAAGTCAAACCCGAACACTTTACTATACATATATTTTGATATTAAATAACATTTCTAATCAAATAATAACAAGAGTTCCCCTTTTACATCTGAACTCACAGAATTCCCTTTCACTGTAAGGCATCATTCTGACGAGGCGGATCCGCTGCCTCGGAGTCCGCCTCTGTCCGCCAGCTCAGCGGGAGGGAGATCTCTCCTTTGATCTCCGCTGAGCCGGCGGATGACAGGTCCCTCTCTGCTCACTGAGCGGGGAGGGGCTTGTCGAGCGCCGCTAGTTACTATGGAGAGATTGGACGAAAACGGACAGCATGTCCGCTTTCATCAGATCTCACCCGATCCGATCCGCCAGCGACGGATGCAAACGTAGGGGCATCTGTCTGATTTTAGCGGATCGGACCAGGTCGGATGTCAGCGGACATGTCACAGCTGACATCCGTCGCTCCATAGACTAGCATGGAGCACCCGTTCAGGTCCGCCGACAAAACTGAAAGGCGGACCTGAACAGTCCGACAGTGTGAAAGGGGCCTAAGGGGGGACTCTGCAGACTCTGATGTAAGGGAGAACTCTGGGGACTCTAACATAAGGGATGCTCTGGGAACCCTGATTTAAGGGGAAACACTGAGAACTCTGATGTACGGAGAGGACTCTGATGTAAGGGGAAACACTGCGGCCTCTGGGGTAAAGGGAAACTCCGATGTAAGGGGTGCTCTGAGAACCCTGATTTACCTTAGTGTACTCACTCAGAGGCAGGAGAGAGAAGGGGGGAGACTTCAGTCACAAACAGGGATGGATGGTGAGCTCACTCACCCCTTGGTAGTCAGCACCTCTCATCCAGATGTATCTGAGGCTGCTGGACTTCAAATTTCTGGCCCCCACTCTCCTTTTCTGATGCACAGCGCTGGGGATTGGAGTGTGGGCAGACACAGAGGGGTAGGGGGAAGAGGAACAGATCGAGCCCTCTCTCCTCTCCCGTCTGTATGTGTGTTTGTAAGGGGGGGTGGGGGGGTTTGTTAGTGCTGGCTTTGGGCAGTGTAAAAGACAGTGTAACAGACACTCTCAGCTTAGACAACTGCAGCCAGCAAACCTGCTGGGAAGCCATAGTCCAGTCTGAATAATGTGTCTGGGTTTCAGGCAGTCTGAAACCCGGATGCATGATTCCAAACCCGAACTGTCCGGGTGAATCCTGGACAGGTGGCAACCCTAGCCTGTTCCCATCCAATTATCATCCGATCCGCTGGATGGGAGGCAAGCGTATCGCCATGCATCTATGTTTAGTGAATTTTATCAGGTTGGATGCTCGGTAGGTATCAGCAGATACCCCCGGCCTCATAGACAACAATGGGTGGTCCGATCGGGTCCACTTGAAAAAATTGACAGGCGGACCCAATCAGTCCGCTGGTGTAAAATGGGCCTATAACTGTGCAGATTAGTGAGAAGGGACTAAGCCCGCAATTCCGAATCGGTACTGCAATGATGGTAAAATTCACTACCCTTGTTCAGGTGCTGTTCATTTTCAATGGCACCTAAATGTGGTGTGGTTTTGCTCTGATTGTCACACAATAAATTGTGCTGCCATCATGACAAAATGCATTGCGTGAAATTTGTCGCTCTTTTTTGATTGACAAGCTTCTGGCGACGCGGTTTGCCACAGTTGATCGTGTGACAATCGCAGCAAAACCGCCCCCTTTAGGTGACATTGAAACGCGTAGTGGATTTTGCCACTATTGCAGTGCGATTTGGGATTGCAGACAGAAACACAGTGATTCTGCCTGATATCCCAAAACACCAGATGTAAAAGGAGCCTTAGGCTCCATTCACGATTTGGAATCGCAGGCAGAATCGCCGCGGGTCGGGTAATGATCGCTGACCAACACACATTTGGGTGCCATTATCCCTTAGACCCCTTTCACACTGAGACAGTTTTCAGGTGTTTTAGCGCTAGAAATAGCGCCTGTAAAGTGCCTGAAAACTGCCTCCCATTCTCTGCAATGGGTGCTTTCACACTGGGGCGGTGCACTTGCGGGACGTTCGGAAAAGTCCTGCAGGCAGCATCTTTGGGGCAGGTTGGGAGCACTGTATACAGCGCTTCCAAAACTCAATTGCAATGAATGGGCAGCGCTTTGGAAGCGCCTGAAAAGCACTTCGGAAGCGCCGCAAGACGGGATTTGTTAACCTCTTCTTTGGGGTTAAAGCACCCCGTTAGCGGCCGAAAAGCATCGCAGAAGCGCTGCAAAGCGCTGCTTAAACAGGGGTAAAGCGCCGCTAAAACCAGCGTCGCTTTACCACAAACGTGGCCGTGACCCCAGCGTGAAAGGGGTCTTAATGGCACCCTAAACACAATGCAATTCTGCCATGATTGCCGATCGACAGAATTGCGTGGAAATCGCGACAAACCGCATCTTTCTAAATTGCGTGAAGCTTGTCGCCCGAAAGAGAGCAGTAACTTCGTTTTGGGCGACAAACACACGTAGAGCAAGTGAATGGGCTGGCCCTATGTGACACGCAAAATCATGTGCAAATCGCGCCACAAAATTGCACAGCAGTTCCCGCTACACCAATGGTTCTCAACTTCTCTAGTGCCGTGACCCCTTGATAAAATTTTCCAAGTTGTGGGGACCCCTAACAGTAAAATTTTTGTAGCGTGGGTTGTCAGCACCCAAGGCAAGACAAGTAATTTGCGCCCCTAACCCATGGACATTTAGCTCTCCCTGAGTCCCTTCTACTCATACAGTATTAAAACCCCTCATGGTACATTTTAGGATTTACCACTCTTTTTCTTTGTTCTCCTTTCTTTCCCTTTTATCTCTCTCTATCCTAACTGCTTGTTTTTTTTCCCCCATCCCTCTCTCTAGCCGTCTTTCTTGTTCTCTAATGCCGCGTACACACGGTCGGACTTTCCGGCAGGAAAAGTCAGACGGAATCTTTTCATCGGACATTCCGATCGTGTGTATGCCTCATCGGACCTTTTTTTTTTTCGAAAATTCTGATGGACCTAGAAATAGAACATGTTTTAAATCTTTCTGATGGAATCAATTCCTATCGGGAAAACCGCTCGTCTGTATGCTGTTCCGACGGACCAAAAACGACGCATGTTCTGAAGCAAGTACGAGACGGAAGCTATTGGCTACTGGCTATTGAACTTCCTTTTTCTAGTCCCGTCGTACGTGTTGTACGTCACCTCGTTCTATGCGGTCGGACTTTCGGGTGACCGTGTGTAGGCAAGACAGTTTCAGCGGAACTCCGTCGGAAAAACCTCCAGAGTTTATTCCGACCGGTCGTGTGTACGCGGCATTACTCTTTCTCTCCCTTTTTCTTTGTTCCTCCCCCTCTTTTCCCTCTCCCTTCCATGTATTCTCTATTTTTATTCCTTCTCTTAGACCCCTTTCACACTGGGGTGGTTTGCAGGCGGTATTGCGCTAAAAATACCGCCTGCAAACCGCCCCTAAACAGCCTCCGCTGTTTGTTCAGTGTGAAAGCCCGAGGGCTTTCACACTGAAGCGGTGCGCTGACAGGACGGTGAAAAAAGTCCTGCAAACCGCTTCTTTGGAGCGGGGAAGGAGCGGTGTATTCACCGCTCCTTCCCCGCTCCTGCCCATTGAAATCAATGGGACAGCGCGGCTATACCGCGGCAATACCGCGGCTATAGCCGCGCTGTACGAGTGATTTTAACCCTTTTTCGGCCGCCAGCGGGGGTTAAAACCGCACCGCTAGCGGCCGAATACAGCTGCAAGAACGACGGTACAGCAGCGCTAAAAATAGCGCTGTTGTACCGCAGACGCCCCCACCGCCCCAGTGTGAAAGGGGCCTTAGTCCTTGCTGGGGGGGGGTGGGGGGGTGGGATGAGTGGCAATGCTGGGGGGAGTTCTGATCAGCCAGCTTAGGTGCTCTTGATCAAGGTCATCTGCTAATCTGGGGACTGTACTGGGGACTTTTAATGGCAATCATGTGGTGTCTTGTAGCAGTGACACCTATGCCGAAATCAGGAGGTAGGGTCTCCTCCAGCCCCTCCCACTTCACATTCCTCACCAGTTAGCAGACCTCTAGTCTCTGTCCGCAGGCAATGCCGAAAAAACAGAATGGGCGGCTGCGAAGAGGCTAAGTGGGCGGCCGCGGGCTCCAGGAACAGACCTGCTGGGCGGCCACAGGCTCCAGGAACAACCCTGCTGGGTGGCCACAGACTCCAAGGACAGCCCTGCTGGGTGGCCACAGGCTCCAGGGACAGACCTGCTGGGTGGTCTGGGGCTCCAGGGACAGCCCTGCTGGGTGGCCACAGACTCCAAGGACAGCCCTGCTGGGTGGTCACAGGCTCCAGGACAACCCTGCTGGGTGGCCACAGACTCCAAGGACAACCCTGCTGGGTGGCCACGGGCTCCAGGGACAGACCTGCTGGGTGGTCACAGGCTCCAGGGACAGCCCTGCTGGGTGGCCACAGACTCCAAGGACAGCCCTGCTGGGTGGCCACAGGCTCCAGGAACAACCCTGCTGGGTGGCCACAGGCTCCAGGGACAGACCTGCTGGGTGGTCACAGGCTCCAGGGACAGCCCTGCTGGGTGGCCACAGGCTCCAGGGACAGACCTGCTGGGTGGTCACAGGCTCCAGGGACAGCCCTGCTGGGTGGCTACAGGCTCCAGGGACAGCCCTGCTGGGTGGCCACAGGTTCCAGGGACAGCCCTGCTGGATGGCCACAGGCTCCAGGGACAGCCCTGCTGGGAGAGCGGTGCAGGCTCCAGGGACAGCCCTGCTGGGTGGCCACAGACTCCAAGGACAGCCCTGCTGGGTGGCCACAGGCTCCAGGAACAACCCTGCTGGGTGGCCACAGGCTCCAAGAACAACCCTGCTGGGTGGCCACAGGCTCCAGGGACAGCCCTGCTGGGTGGCCACAGGTTCCAGGGACAGCCCTGCTGGATGGCCACAGGCTCCAGGGACAGCCCTGCTGGGAGAGCGGTGCAGGCTCCAGGGACAGCTCTGCTGGGTGGCCACAGACTCCAAGGACAGCCCTGCTGGGTGGCCACAGGCTCCAGGAACAACCCTGCTGGGTGGCCACAGGCTCCAAGAACAACCCTGCTGGATGGCCACAGGCTCCAGGGACAGCCCTGCTGGGAGAGCGGTGCAGGCTCCAGGAACAGCCCATGATTTGGTAACCCCTGGCAAATCGTCATTCGACCCCCCAGGGGGTCTCGACCCCCAGGTTCAGAACCACTGCGCTACACAATGATGTGAACAGGGCCTAAAGCAATCAAAAAGTCATCCAAAAATTAAATGTGTAGCGCAGTAAAACATCAAAACAAAAGTTATTCACATCTCATTCTATAATATATCCCAAAAATAACATCATTCCTCATTTCATTATAGTGGGCAGAGCTATGTTTATTATTATGTTTATCACCATTACTACTTAAATGATGACACAAATATATATTGTATTTTACCTTCATTTTAATTCATGAGCTCATTATCAATGTATCAAACTCAGCAGCTCGTAGATTTTATGTTTAGTAAGAGGTTTGTCAGGCTTTTTTTTTTTTTTTTAAAGTCAGCAGCTACAAATACCATAGCTGCTGACTTTTAATAAAAGGGCACTTACCTGTCCAGGGATCCAGCGTCGTGCTCACCCGGGCCAGTTCTTCACCAGTCTTCAGGTCCAGGGCGCCGGCATGCTTAGTGTGGGAAGCTGGGTGTGACTCCTTGCGGCTTCATACTGCACATGCGCAAGATGTGCTGTGTAAATGGTACTGCAGCCTGCGGGGACCTGTGACTCCTCCCAGAAGGCTGTGGGGAAAGCAGGGGGGACTTCTGGTGAACGAGTACGAAGTACCTGCTCTGATCCAAAAAATAAAAACGTTCAAAAGTGTTAGCGGAGGGGGGAGGCAGACATACAGCGGAACTTCCATTTTAGGATGAAGTTCCGCTTTAAAGTGTTTGTTAGAGGCAGAAAGTTTTTTTCCTTACTCCATAAACCTTCTGCATGTAACTCCCCCCTGCAGCCCCCCCCTCCCCCCTAAATACTTACCTGAACCCGATCTTGATCCAGCGATGTGCACAAGAGCCAAGGCTCTCCCAGGTCTCTCCCTCCTGATTGGCTCAGATAACAGCAGCAGGGGCCACTGGCTCCCCCTGTTGTCAATCAGAGCCGGTGATGAGGGAGCAGGGAGCAGGGTCTTATGGACACTCAGATCCGGCTCGGGAGGGAGCACGCACAAGTGCTGGCAAGGAACCCCAGATGAGGAGGTTTGAGGCTGCTATGTGCAAAACCCTTGCACAGAGCAGGTAAGTATAGTATGTTTGTAAAATATATATATATATATATATATATATATATATATATATATATATATATATATATATTTTTCATGTTATTTTTTCACATTCGATTCTATTACTTAGTCATCTTCACACTTACCACCTCACCACAGTGCACTATCACCCATGTAATCTGCTTTATTAGGTAAAAACACACAGTACACCCATTTCTCATTCTACTATATATCATTACAAATCAAATAAATGAATAAACCCAAATACAAACAAATGAGTAACACTAGTTGATATATTTCCAACATTTGATTGAATACCAGCCAGTCTGGCATTACAAGGCAGCACTGAATACTTACCTAACACTTGCTGATCATATACTGATTTTTAGAAATATCGAATTATAGGTGCCTCGCCCCATACCTTCCCCACTGGGTCCAAGAGCATGGCTCCTTGTAAGCCCCGTGGACTATGGACCCGCCTGGAGGGGGCGGAGGGAAGATCTGGACATTGTAGGACCACCGAATGCAACTGTTTTTAATAACCCTGGCTGTGCAAAACATCCCCACTTTCCCATCCCCTGAATGGTAAATATTTCACCATACATACGGAGATGTATTTTTTAAAATATTATGAAACGTCCAATTATGTTTTGCATACTGTACAAAGTTCTTAATAGAATTTTCTGATATATCTCTTTAGAATAAAAAATCCCCCTGAAGAAGACCAGAACTGAAAAGGGTCGAAATGCATCTGGGTATTCATGGGGTATTCATGTGGATAGCAATATTGTAATGTAACTGTTAGACTGGTGTATTGTTTGCCTTGAGCGATGGTTTATGCTATTGTTTGTGTCGCCAACCAGAATTTATATTCAAAATTGATTGTACAAATGGAATTCATTTCTTGTCAGAATCGCAATTGTATGCGGTATTGTAACTTTTTAAATACTGTTTCTATTAAAAGTGAACTTTTATAAAACCTGTTATTTCCCTTTTTACCCCTTATTTCTACTGCATACCAACACTGAGCACCGTAATAGTCCCTTTCTTTTCCCCGTTGGGGGGTGGAGACATTGGCTGACAGGAGCAGCAACTGCGGCCGTCACCCTTTCCCTTCCTTTTCTTGATCTTGTCAGAATAAAAGAAATGTTTTACTAATTACGGTTTTAGAAATATTTTGCTGATAAAAAACCCCTTGAGGAAACTCTTCCACTTCTTTGTATACTATGTTTGTTATTTTAAGAAAAAAAGCCCCAAGGCTTTATCACTTATAGTAGTATTCATAAGCCATATTCAGTATATTCAAGGAGATGTATGGGGTTATTAAAAAAAAAACACATATACATAATCATCTCCATGCTGTAACATCAATATCATACTGCAGCTATCCCCCCTTGGCTCAAAGCCCGAGAACTGAGTGATAATATGACTGCTGATCGCTCAGTTCTAAGTCTTCTCAGAGCAGTGACTGTCAGTTACCGCTCTCCGCTCTTCCCTTCCAGTGCTCACTAGTGCACCAAGGTGGAGAGGGGATGGTTTCTCAGCTCGGATACATGCTGGGAGCCAAAACCAGCTCTCTATCAGGCAGCTAGATGGATCCTGATAATATGGCCGGGATCCTTCCTGAGCTTGGAGCAGCTCTGTGACATCAGCTGACAGCTGTCGGCTGATTCTATGTCAAAGAAGAGCAAATGTAAGTGCACTCCATTAAGTATGGCCAAAAAAGCTTTAGCCATACTTCTCTTTTAACGGTTTCAGAATCACATTTTGCAAGACGAATATTATCATGATATACGTACATGTATTTATTATGGTTTTTTTTAGTATTATATTTAATATTCCAGCACATCAATGCTTCCTGCATTTGCTGTGGGCACACAACACTAATACCTTCCTTTTCGTCTGTCTTCTACATCCAATTTGTTCCCCGAGGTCTAAGCTCTGGTGCTAGCACAGTTACACTCACAGGGTGTTCCCATAGTAGGATACATAGATGATTTCCTACTGAGAGAGCAGTCAGCACAGAGCTTGTTGGAGAATGTCAGCCATACTGTCCAGTCTCTATGAGGGTTTGGTGGAATTCTTCAAAAGTCATTGCTGGACCTGGTTTATCACTTGGGATACCTAGGTCTGAATACAGCTCACTCCAGAGTTTTTCTTCCAAAAGAGAAACTACTAACTTCTCACTCCCAGACCAGGACATTTCAGTCCAAGGGTCATCCAACTCTCCACTTCCACATGAGAGTTCTGGATCTGATGGTAGCCTCCTTCGAGACAGTCCCATTTGCCCAGTTCCACTCCAGACCATTGCAAATTAACATTTTGGCTAAGTGGGACAATAAGCTCCAGTCACTGGACCTACCAATGTGCCTGTAGCACAGTATCAGGATGTCTCTGGTCTTGCAGCTCACTAACCCAACCCTGGATTTGGAAAAATATTTTCTTCAGCCATCCTGGAAGGTCCTCATGACAGATGTCAGCCTGCTTGGCTGGAGAGGCATCATGAACACCCTGACAGTGCAGGGAACTTGGTTTCCCAGGAGAAGCTTGTCTCCCTGTCAACATACCTAAGCTCCAAATGATTTGTCTATCCTTTCAATACTGGACTCCTTAAATGCAAGGTAATCCAATCTGGATTCAGTTGGACCTAACCACAGTAGTGGCATACATCAGGGAGAAACGAGAAGTCTGGCTGCAGAAAAAAGAGAATCGGCACAAATTCTGTCTTGGGGAGAACTTTACATTCCCGCCTTGTCCACCATCCACATTCAAGGTGTGGACAACTGGAAAGTGGTTTACCTAATCCGAAAGTGCCTGGACTCAGAAGAATGGTCTCTTCACCCAGAGGTGTTTCTGGACCTGTGTCTCAGGTGAGGAATGCTGGATGTGGATCTCCTAGCCTCCAGGTTCAACAACAAACTTAACAGATTTGTCTCCTGGTACAAGGACCCAGTGGAAGTGGAAGCAGTGGATGCTCTGGTGACTCCATGGGATCAGTATAATTTGATTTATACCATTCACCTTCTGGATCTCCTTCCTTACCTGCTCTGCAGGATCGAGATAGAGGGCTTTCCTGTGATTCTCATCTGGCTCAGGAGAATTGGACCATGGTAGACACGACAGGGGCTTTCCCGGTATTCTGTCTCAAGGGCTGGTTTAGCACCCTGCTTCACTGTCTCTGTTTTTGTTGGCATGGCTGTTGAAGCCCAGTTTCTTAGAAATAGGGGTCTTCCTGATTTGGCCATTCTTACACTCCTGAAAACTATGAAGTCCACATCATGCAAGGGCTACCACCACACATGAACAGCATACTATGCCTGGTACAAGGCCAGAAAATGACACACACAAAAATACTCTGTGGAACAGATACTGAGCTTTGTCCAGTCAGGGCTGGATTAGCGTCTGGCCTTTGAATACCATCAACAGCAAATATCGGCCCACATGATCTTATTTCCAAGACCGATTGCTTCTCATTCCCTTGTACAAGGTGTTGCTCACATGGTTCCACCTGTAAAACCTCCAGTGATTTTGTGGCATCTCAGCCTGGTTTCCTCAGCTCAAAGACCGCAATTTGAACCCATCAGAGATAACCCTTTTTCTACTATAACTTATATGGTAGCTTTCCTCTGCTAGGTGAGTGTCTGAGTTGGAGGATCTATCTTGTCCTATGCTTCATAGTGTTAAAACTATCCTAAAGCCTAGTACAAGCTATGAGATTATTGGACGAATGATCGTCCGTTTTTTTTTGGGGTTCTTTTGCGTTTTTTTTGCATGCTTGTCTCCATATCGAAAACGAATAGGTTACTAAAGAACAAAAATTCTCATACGACAGAATACAATTCAGAAGAAGGTGTAATGTATTTATATTGTACTTTTGGACGGAAATTGTACTGATTAAATGAAAATCATTCCATCTGGTATCGCACGAGAAAAATGTTCGTGTTTGTCCCTTCGTAAAATTTCTGATGAAAGCTGTGTACTAACTAACAGATTATTGTACAGTCATGTCAAAAGCGGTATTTTTTGTACGATATTCTGATCGTGTGTATGGGGCTTAGGACCCAGAGCCTCATTTCTCTCTAGTGTAGACTCTGCTTTTCACCTTAACTAATGCCGCGTACACACGAGCGGACTTTACGGCGGACTTTGCCCGGCGGACTGGATTTCGTCGGACAATTCGATGTGTGTGGGCTCCAGCGGACTTTGTTTTCTCAAAAGTTTGACGGCATTAGATTTGAAACTTGCTTTAAATTTATCCGACGGACTCTTCTTTCTAGCGGACAAACCGATCGTCTGTGTGCTAGTCCGACGAACTCAAACTGACGCATGCTCTGAAGCAATTACAAGACGGAAGCGCTCGGTCTGGTAAAACTAGCCTTCGTCTTGAAGCTAGCACATTCCTCTTCTGTCGTCTTTTAATACAGCCTTTTTTTAGGATTGATAATGCGAGAGGAATGAAGTTGTTTTTCTGCTTTATATTCACACAGAGTTCTCACAAACTTCTTTCTTCATGATTTATCCTCATGCCATGACTAATATAATATTTTGTAACAGCCAGATCTCCATAACTTTTAAATTTTAAAATAGATATTTTAATTTTTTTTTTTTATTTCCGCACTTTAGCTATTTTACAATGTGTGTTAAATGTTAACCACATTTTTGGTGTGTATTTTCAAGTTACCACAATTAACATTCATATTTTGTGTTGTTTTAAAGAACCTTAATGAGGTTGTTGTCCCTTGTTCAGTAGACATAGGGGGGTGTATTTAACAAAGGCAAAATCATTTTTCACTCCAATTGGTAATTATACATATAATTCCACATAAAGAGCATTTTGAAGTGTGTTCGCTGTGGATCCGAGGGGCACATGCAAGGAAGCCCAAACCAAAACAATTAATTTTTATTTGACATGATTTTCGGCAAAAATCAGCAGAGCTTCCCCCGAGCTTGTTTTTGACAAAAGGCTTAAATCATTTAAGAATATCAAGTGAAACGTTCACTTGAGAAATTGCACACCAAGTGCACTTGTTGGAAGTGCAGTCGCTGAAAAACTGAGGGGAAGAGCTTAAATTCGGGGAAGCTCTGCTGATTTATTCCTAAAATCATGTAAAATCAAAATAAATTCTTTTTATTTGACAAAAACACACATAGGGGTTGATTTCATAAAGGTAAAAAGCCTGTGCATTTTGGAAATTGCATTTGCCCTCTGCAAGAGCAGTTGCTCCCAAGATTTATTAAATGTGAAGCAGCTCTACTGACTTCCATCATCCAATCATGTGCAAGCAAAAATGTTTTTTTTTTTCTTTTACTTGCACAGGATTGGGTACTCTTTGCAAAGTCAAGCTTTTAAATAATTTCTGATGCTCTGGAGCAATTGCACTTGCAGAGGGCAACTGCCCTCTGCAAAGTGCACAGACTATTTGCTTTTCTCAAATCAACCCCATAGTCTTTTCGACCTGTACCTGCCGACTCCCAAACAAAATGGCGTTTTTGAATCAAAAGACATAGGCAAGAATGTAAGGTAAACCAAAAAGTATTTATTTGATAAACAAAAAAATTAGGAAGGCAACACTGGACACACTTTTAGAATCTGGGAAGCCTTTCGTCCCCCAGGACACACATCAAGTTTGAGGACAAGAAAATAGGTATCTTGCGACTATAGGGAGCACAGGGAGCACAGGGAGCACAGTCAGAACAGACAGAAACCAGGCAATCACTTTCGACTCTTCCGTGTAGCCTTCCCTCCACGCTTCTCTGCAGCCTTCCTCGGAGGTTGTGCCTCTGGTGGTGTACTTGGCGCAGGAGGAGGAGGAGGAGGAGGAGGAGTAGGAGTGCCTTCATCTGCTATATATGTGTTAGCAGTAAGCTCCCCTCTCAAGCCCTTCTGGTAAGCCTGGAAAAATAGACCCTCACAGAGGAGGCGTTGGCCCTTTTCCAACTCCTGTAATCTGCAGGCTATATAGGTGCCATACGCCTCCTCTGCATTGGGAGGTTTACTCAGGATCAGGCTTGCTTCCCGTATGAGCTCTAGGGATTCCTGCTCTGTTGCAGTCATCCTCCTGGGCCTTTTGTGTAGAATGCGGAGGGGAGGCACCTGGCACTCCGTGCGGCTTCTACTTGGCCCAGCCACAGCCTCCTCCTCTCTCCCACTGGGCAAGGCCTCCTCCTCTCTCTCACTGGGCAAGGCCTCCTCCTCTCTCTCACTGGGCAAGGCCTCCTCCTGGCTGAGGTCATCCTGTGTAAAAAAAAGGGACATAGTTGTAATTTTCTGTTATGCAATCACACACAATTTTCAGCTCATAACTTTCAAAGATAATTACACAAAATAGTAAAGGCTATCTATTTGACCACACCATTATTTCAGATGATCAACAAGATCTGAAGTTACGTATATATTTGGCCACTACTGTCTAGTGATATGTCTACATATTACTCTTTGTGCAGAAGTGATTTTTGATGAAGCACTTTCAAAATGAACACCTTAACATCATTAATAACATTTACACAATCCCAAAATCTTCAAAAATAAGTATACCTGGCTGAAGCTGGGCGCATCCACTTCATCTATGTTGAAAAGGCCCAGTTCATCCTGGGACTCCTCAGCTGGGGTGGAGGTGGATGGAAGGCTGGAGGGAAGGCTGGAGGGAAGGGTGGGGGGAAGGGTGGGGGGAAGGGTGGAAAGGGATTGCCTGGCTTCGGTCTGCTCATCCAGGAATCGCAGTTTGTGGTAATACCACAACTTGGGTACATAAACTTGGTCAGCTGCTGCCCCGGATCTGAGCGACTCCTGGATTTTTCTGTGCTCCCGCTTGTACATATTACGCAAGATACCTATTTTCTTGTCCACAAACTTGAGGTCTGCCTGGGGGAGTCGAGTCTTCACAAACTCTAAAAGTGTGCCCAGTGTTGCCTTCCTAGCATCACGATTATAATATTGGGGGTGTTTGACCTCCCAGAGGTTTTTCTTCTGCTCATATAGATCAATGAAATGGATCAAAAACTCTTCCTCTTTAAAGGGATTCATTATTTCTGCAAGACAAGACACAAGATCAAAACTTAAATGTCAGTCCCAAATCTCAGGATTAGTTTGTGTTGTAATCTAGGGGACACACACGGGGACACACACAAACACACACACACACACACACACACACACACACACACACACACACACACACACTCTTTAATCTTACCTTCGTTTGTGCCGCTCGCTACTTCCGCACGGACATACGTTGGCCATCGTACTAGCTTTATATACACTGCGCATGTGTCATGCTCCGCCTGCGTCGCCCGCCCCTGACGTTCGTGAGTACGATTTGGCCCCGCCCCTTCACTCTTCGTTGCGCAGTGGGAGTAGATAGCAAAAGATGGCGGAGCGATTAAGTGGAAGTAGCGCGGAGGAAAGCCCGGAGCCCCAAACATCCACATCCCGGAGGAGATATAAGGCCACCAACATGGCTTTTGAAGAGATGGTGGAGATGGTGTCCATATTAAGAAGGGAGGAATACGATGGCAAAAAAGGACCGTACACACGACCCAATATGAGGAAGGACAAAATAATGTCGTCAGTTGTCACCGCTCTGGAAGATAAATTTGGTACAAAACGTTCGAAAGAACAATTGCGGAAGTGGTGGTCTGACATCAAAAGTCGGGAGCCAGAACAATATTGGCGAATAAAGAAGCTGCTGAAAAAAAGTAAGTACTTGTGTTTTACTATTGAGATACAGAACTTGCATGCTGATCCTTATTTTTGGCGGTTTTTCTGCATCGTTCGTAAATACCGTTCTTTGGAATAGATCGGATACTTTATAAAGTGACGTTATTTTTTCGCCAAATACGATGGGACAGGGTTGGACATACATTTATGGCTTGATAATTTTGCGAATTCACACAATGAGTTGATGTGGTGTAGATGTGTTTGAAAATATAATGCTTCATCAAAAATGATTCAGTGTAATGTAGGGACAGGACACAGCAGCTGTTTCCACATCTGGACTCACGAGCACTATAGTTAGTGGGAATGATTTAGCAGGCCCACTATTGTTCTTCGATTTTATTTTTTGAAATATTTAATTGGAATATTATTCCGTACGTTTTTTGGCTCTGCGTAACTTCTGCATACTTTCAGCTATTAAAACCATTCAACTATTAAAATGTTCGTCTCTTTGAGCTGATGTGTGGTCATTTTCAACTTTTTTAATACCATGTATATTTTATTAAATAATCAGTTTTTTTTTCTCTTTTTTAAACATTGAATTCAATGGGAGCATGCTTGAAATCCTCAAATTCTTCTTCCGCTCCCAAAAGTTTCAGCTCCTTCATACTTTCACCTAGAGACACCAAACAAACTTTACAATGTTCACTAAATATTCATCTATCTGGCTATATCTTTTCAGTTTGATATTTTTAAAATTTTTGGAGAAAAAGCTTTTTGTTTAGAGGTCATTTCGTGTAATTTTAGACATTAATCAGAGTGTACTGTGTTTGTTTTGTTGCCATGGTTACCAAAGCTTCTGTTATACACAGGGGGGGAGGTGGCCGGAGCATCTCAGCTCTGATTACAGAGCCCGGGGGAGGGGACAGACACACCATGTACTGATTTATAATAGAGGAATATGATGGGGCATTCCCCCGCATTTTGCTAAGGAAATGCATTTTCTAGTGTACTATGTGACCATAACTAAATTTTTGAGGGGTAATACACATAGGAGATCATTGAGGTGTCAGCATCTGTGAAACTTTCCCAAAAATATGCATTCTTTCTAATTGTTGTTCAGAGGTAATGTTCATCCTGTCTTCAACATTTATTATGATGCAAAATTGGCAAAAAAATCATAACCAACATTTTACTTTCTTTATTAAAAAATAAAAGATCAGTGTGTTTTAACTTGACCTTTTTTTATAATCTCATAGGGGAGAAAAGACTCAGACAACAGTCCAAGGATCTCTTGTTCAATGTTTTTATTAAGATTTACATAAAGAAGAACAATAGAATATAAACATTGTTACAAGGGATACTGTCCAAATAATTTGATTTTTGATCAATATATGAATATATTGTGATATACAATCAAGGTTTAATAAATGAAAAATAAGAAAAAAATAAATAAATAAAGTACAGAGCGTAAAGTGTATGAGCAATCTATATTCTTGTAGATAGTTTAAGATCAGGCTGAGAGCCTCTGATCAATATTGTGAAACCTATAAATCATGCCTCCAGACCACCCTACCACCCCAATGGGTGCAAGCTGTGGAAGGGTGGGGGCATTTAAAAATATTTGTTACAAAGATATCCTGAGGTAAATGAAATGAAATTAATTATAAATCAGGGTCTTGACCTGCTTATTTGTAGAATTTGATTGCTCAAAATAAATATACAGATATAATAAATCATATTATTATTTATAAATAGAAAGTAACAGTCCAAGGATCTCAGGACCCCCCCAAGTCACCAGCCTGAGGCCCAAGATACCCCAAGCCCCAGCCCAAGACCACGCCCACCCGACGACCTTGAGGAAGGAGAGGTGGAGGAAGTGTGCGAGGTTTCAAGCCCACCAAGTGAGTGACTGACACCCCAGCTTGAGTTACTGTATTTTGGCGTGCATATTGTAAACCTTGTTTTTATTCACTCGTTTTAGGTGAGTTTCTGGTTGTGGAAGGCCAAGCGGCAGAGCACTTCACCACAGACAGTGCGCAAAGACTAATAGGCCAGATAATGCTGTGGAATGGCCACATAGATCAAATGCGTGAACAAATTCACAGCATGAAACTTCGCCTGGACTCCATGCAACAGGAAATGAAGAACATGATTGATGTTTTGGGCAGAATATAATCACGTTTGGCCTAAAAACATCAATCATGTTCTTCATTTCCTTGGGAAGTTATTTTGTTTTTAAAAAAAATTTTGCAAGTTTTGGGGTATACCCAAATTTACATTGTGTGATGCACACGGTGTGTCATCATGTGCTATCTTCCATCATGGGTTAGCAATGTACTTGTTTTGTGTTTGCAAACCCTTCATCCTGAAAATTCTTGGGTGGTGAGAGCAACCAAAAATGGGATTGCACACACAAAACATGTACATTGCTCTCCCATGATAGGAGATAGCACATGTTGACTTGACCCTTTAGTAAAGCTCAATTTTGAGCATCTTATAAATGACCAATTTCTGCAAGGGTGACATTACATGCACCGTTCTCGAAATATTGAACTTTGTAAGTTAATGTATTGTAAGTTTTGTTTATAAAAACACTGTTGTGTATGTAAATGTTTTGAGATAAAGGTCTATATATTTTTGAAAAAATGGCTTGAATAATTTAGTAAAAGATAATTTTTTTACACAACGTAAAATATTTTTTGACAAAATAAAAAAAAAAATAAAAAAAAATATGATAAAAAATGCACCTTTCAATGTGCACCAAGTAAAATTTTTTACCCTATACAATGTGTGTGGCTGTTTCTTGAAGTCAACATTTGGGGTTTGTTTTTGTGGGCCTGATTAACTAAAGCTAAATGCACTTGACACTACTACAAGTGCACTAGGAGACAGACATAACTTAAAGGTAAACAACAATAAAAACAAGATATTTAGATAAACAAATTTTCTTTTTTATTTTTGTAAAAAAATTATAGATGTTGCTGAATAGCAATGGCCCCCCGACCATTAAAATAATTCACATAACGGTCACGCACTTGACGTGCGGGTCGGGGGGCCAAGCCAATACGGCCAATTTCTAGGCCTGTCAAAGTGCTACTAGCCTCTTCCAGTCTGGGCTCAGGCCCAACAGAGGATAGATATGTCACTGAATGTCTCCTTAAAAAGTTATGCAAGATGCAGCAAGCAAGGATGACGTGGTTGATTTTATAGTCCGCCAAATTAATAGCCGTAAGGAAGATACGGAACCGGCTGGCCAGAATACCAAAGGCATTCTCCACAACCCTTCTTGCTCTGGCCAGCCGGTAATTAAATACCCTCCTCTCAGGGGTGAGTGTCCTTTGGGGGAACGGCCTCATCAAGTTCTCACAGAGAGCAAATGCTTCATCAGCAATAAAAACTGAGGGGAGTCCATCCACATTATCGTCATCAGGTGGCAATTCCAGGCCACCGGTCTGGAGACGATAGCACAGCTCGGTCTGTGCAAAGACTCCTCCATCAGACATTCGGCCGTTCTTCCCCACATCCACAAACATAAACTCCAAATGTGCCGAGACCACCGCCATCAAAACTACACTATGGAACCCCTTGTAGTTAAAGAAATATGACCCCGAATGCGGTGGTGGCACAATCCGGACGTGCTTCCCGTCAATCGCCCCTACACAGTTGGGAAAGTCCCAACGGTCAGCGAACTGGGAGGCCACAGTCTGCCATTCCTGTGGACTTGTAGGAAACTGTGGAGTGCAAAAAAAATAAGATAAGGACTTTAATAACAAAAATTGTATATCAGATTACACCAAAACATTAGTAAACAACAGCAGTCAAATATTATGAATATGTGTGTTTGTAATTGAAATTTATAAAAACATAAGGCACACTTATAAGATTACTCACCCCCTATGATGGCCCATTGATACATTTGAATGTGGGGGGAGGGGCTCTAATTAGGTTAACAAACACACCTGACTGGCTGAAACATTTGTGGGGTGGGGGAGGGGTTCTAATTAGGTTAACAAACACACCTGACTGGCTGAAACATTTGTGGGGTGGGGGAGGGGTTCTAATTAGGTTAACAAACACACCTGACTGGCTGAAACATTTGTGGGGTGGGGGAGGGGTTCTAATTAGGTTAACAAACACACCTGACTGGCTGAAACATTTGTGGGGTGGGGGAGGGGTTCTAATTAGGTTAACAAACACACCTGACTGGCTGAAACATTTGTGGGGTGGGGGAGGGACAAACAAGACAATGGAGCAGACAATATACATTGTTCAATGGACTATAGGCTAGAGATAAAAATGGACCCAGCATTGCATGGTGGGGAGGTTAATGAAAGAAATTATGCATGTATAGGGCAATAACTGATTAAAATAGGCATGCACAAAGATAAAGGGGACATTCACAGCAGATTGAAATAATGAAAGAAATTATGCATGTATAGGGCAATAACTGATTAAAATAGGCATGCACAAAGATAAAGGGGACATTCACAGCAGATTGAAAGCATGGCAATTAGGTAAAGAGGACAGTTCTACAATACATCAAAAAACAGTTAATACATATCATGTAATGTTAAAGGATAAAACTTACCTTCATATATTCCTTCTGCAGGACCTGAATAATAGCAGAACAGGTCTCTGGGATTATGATCCCCAGAGCCTGGGGGGAGATGCCTGTCGAGAACTTTAAGTCCTGAAGACTTCTCCCTGTCGCCAAGTAACGTAACGTGGCAACTAGCCTCTGCTCCGCACTAATGGCTTGCCTCATGCAGGTATCCTGCCTGCTGATATAGGGGGTCAGCATAGCCAAAAGACGCTCAAAGATGGGGTCCGTCATCCTGAGAAAATTCCTGAAATCCTCAGGATTATTCTCACGGAGCTCACGGAGCAAAGGCATATGACAGAACTGGTCACGCTGGCGCAACCAATTCTTGGTCCATGAACTCCTCCTCACCCTGTTCATGGACTGGACTCGGGTCAAAGTATTAACCCCAACACCAAGTCCCCACACAGCACGAACTCGAGAACGAGTACGTCCACTCGACATGGCTTCAAAACGGTCGGCTGCTCAAACTAACAAACTTATAACAAACGCACTGAAGAACAGCAAGGCCTATGAAGGACGACCTGAAAATCAGGAACGAGCGGAGCAGAACGGCCTGCAAGGCAGGTTACGAACTGACCAACACGCACTGAAAAGCAGATACAAACCTCACAAGCACAAACTGAACCGCAGAAAACGAACGAAATAAGCTGAAGTGTGAAAAGCGCGAATCGTCTCTAACCAAACTTCTACTAACACGAGATAAACACGAGATTAGCAGAAGGAGCCCAAAGGATGCCGGAGTGGGGCTTGGACTTCCTTTTTCTAGTCCCGTCGTACGTGCTATACGTCACCGCGTTCAAAACCAGCGGACTTTTGCAGTGACCGTGTGTGGCCAAGTCCGTCCGTTTTTAAGTCCGGCGCAAGGAGCAAACAAAGTCCGACGAAAAGTCCGCCGGGCAAAGTCCGCCGTAATGTCCGCTCGTGTGTACGCGGCATAAGACATTATTCTTCCATCTCACTGTCCTGCTCTGGTACATCCTAAGGGGATATCCCTCCAGTGGTTGTGTTTACCTCTCAGCTGCATCTTCCTTCAGACAGACTGACTCCTTGTTTGTCATTCCTGAAGGTCCCTTTAAAGGACAGCCTGCCTAATGCTCCACCATGTTTCAGTGACTCAAGCATGTCATTTTTAAAGCTTATCAGCTTAAGAATACATTTTCAGCTTTTCCAGTCAAGGTGTACTCCACAAGATCTGTGAGAGCTTCCTGGGCTTTTCAGCATCAAGCTTCTGTTTCCCAGATTTGCAAGACCACCACCTGGTCTTCCACACAATCTATGAATTTTACTAGGTGAGTTTTGTATCTGCAGATACAAGCTATGGATATACTGTAGCTCTTTTCACTGTCCTTCTTTTGCCCCTGAGCGTTGTGTTGCTGGGTTGCCCTTCCCACAGTTGGACTGCCTATAGGTTGTCCCAATGTTCTTGATTCTACTGATTCTGTGATGAACGATTAAAAAAGTAGGATTTTTGTATTCACCATAAAGTCTTTTTGTTGGGTTTCATCAAGGGACATTGGTCCCCCCTCTCTGCTGGTACGATCTTCTCCTTATATGCTTTTCCAAAAAAAGAAAAAAAAAATGAAACATCATGCTAGTGGGAGCGGTTATACTTGACTTGCCAATGGCTTTTTTGTTTGTCGGTGTCCAATTCCTACTGGCAGTATAACCCAATGTTCGTGATTCTACTGATTCTGTGTCTGTTGATGAACTCCAATAAATGGATTTTATGGTAAGTACAAAAAACATATTTTTATTATCATCAATTCAATATTCTTCTTCTTTCTCTTGTTCTTCTTCTTCTTATTAATATTATTATTATGATCATCCATACAGTTTTCTTCACCTTACAACTTTTTATTATTTTTATTTTTTATTTTAATGATCCCCAAACTAGTTTTTGATTTTAGAGTTTTAGGTTACTTTTATGTGAGTGTGCGCTGGATTTTGGAATAAATTTATATCTGGACTCAAATATTATGATGTAGCTCCTTAATTCTAGACTCACTCATCTGCATCTCAACCAAAGGTGATTATGGAAATCATTCATGTGGAGAAGCTCCCCCGGCCCAAAATTCAGATCCTTAATTCTACCATCATACCTTTGGATGACAACAACAATGGAAATCATTTAATTATACTTCAGGGTTCTTGCGCCATGAACCTATTTTCTGAAGCATCTGAATTCCAGGGAAATTACAATTACCCTGGTTATCTGATTTCAGGGGCACTCCAACCACCCAAGTCACCTGACTTCCAGAGACATTCCAACCATTCATGTCTCCTAACTACTAGGCATACTTCAACCTTCTGGGTTACTTTGCTTCCAAGGACACTCTAACCACTCAGGTCACCTGACTTCCAGAGACATTCCAACCATTCATGTCTCCTGACTTCCAGGGACAGTCCAATCACTCAGGTCACCTGACTTCCAGGGACACTCCAACCACACATGTCCCCTAACTGATAGGGATAATTGAACCATCCAGGTCACCTGACTTTCAGGGACACTTCAACTACCCAGGTCATCTGATTTCAGGGGCACTCCAACCACCCATACTTCCAGAGACATTACGACCATTAATGTCCCCTAACTGCTAGGGATACTTCAACCACCTGGGTCACTTGACTTCCAGGGACACTCTAACCTCTCAGGTTACCTGACTTCCAGGGACACTCCAACCATTCAGTTCACTTGGCTTCCAGGGACACCCCAACCACCCATGTCCCCTAACTGTTAGGGATACTTCAACCACCTGAGTAACATGACTTTGCAGGACAGTCCAACCCCCCATGTCCCCTAACTGCCAGGGACACTTCAACCACCCAGGTCACCTGACTTCCAGGGAAACTCCAACTACCCATGCTACCTTACTTTGTATTTCAGGCACTGCAAGCACCCAGGTTCCCTGTCTGTCTTTCAGGGACAAGCTTCGATTATTTGGTGAAGTTTTCCCTGGTGTTCAATATCTAGAATGTTCAGTTCTCATTATCTGGATGTGGAAAATGATCTGATCTGGTCTGAAAATGTGAGAAAATAATTTAAAAGTGATCCGCTGTGATGGAACTGAGGTGTACCAGCAGACTCAGTAGCATGGCGTCCTTGGAAATAATTGGCCCAGTGCTTTGAGGGAAGACTTGCCAACATTTTTCCCCTGTGGTCTGGTGACCAGATGGCCGTGGCACTGATGGTCGCGTGACCAGATAGGCCATGGCAGATGTGGACAGTCGCTGTGGATCAGTATATTGATCAGATGAGGCACAATGGTTGTCTTCTGTTGGATATTAATCATCAACCCTCTCTGCTTGGAATTTCTTCCTGGTTTTGGGTTAGTTAAAATCGGCAGTCTATAAATCCACATTATATGGTCAGGAATTTTCCTGAAAGGTGCTATTGTTAGGGATTGGTTATGATCCTTTAATCCTATGATATAATCAGGGCTACGCCGGTCCTGAAAGCAGAACAGACAGGCTGTGCCATGGAGGTCCTTCGAGATTTTCTGCTGATGTTCTGGGAAGTGTGTGGCTGTATCGTTCCATCAGTAATGCGATGGGTGGTCAGACCCAAACAAAAAGACGTGTCAGGTGCCATCTGCCTGGTGACCGGAGCCGCCGGTAATGTTGGGAGACGTTTTGCCCTGGAATTTGCCAGGAAAGGGGTACTTGCACTTGTACTGTGGGATGAGGACAGAGCAGGGATGGAGGAAACAGTGCGCCTGGTGAAGGGTCTGGGGGTTCGCGCTTACCCCTACACCTGTGACATGAGCCAGAAGAATGAAGTCTACGCCACAGCCCGCAGAGTGCAGCGAGAGGTGGGAGACGTCGCCATCTTAGTTAACAATGGCAGCATTGTGCCCGGGGAGCGATTCTTCCAATGTGAAGATGACGTTATTGAGAGGAGGATGAGGATGAACTGCCACGCTCATTTCTGGGTAGGCAACACTTCAGAAAGCAGAATGCTGACATATATGCATGTACATTGTTGCGTAACCAATCAGGTCCCGCTGTCCACCTGCAATGCTGCCAACCACAGACAGGAAGTCAGTGTGTAGGTGGCACTCTAGAAACACAAATACTTTTGAATATTCAAAAAGACAAAAAAACATCCAATGAGATTTGATCGTTCACTAATCCAGCATCAGTATATTGACATCTGATTGGTGTGGGTTACTGCACTTTGCATACCATCATTTCTATTACGTATACTCTGTCTGCCCAACAAATTCTTAATGAAAAATGAATGTGGAATTAGCAGTGTAATTCCAAACTTCCACGTAGAGGGTCAGTTATTGGAAAACTTTCACTCTGTGGGAGGGTAGAGATGGTGAAATTTGGATGGGGGGGGGGGGGGGGGGGGTCACTGGTAATGTACTGTGTGTGGGACCTGCAGAGATCTATCCTATGTATGAGGGAATCCTGGTCAAAGGGGGAGCTTTGTGTTGTCAATATATCACCATTCCTGCTGACAACTGTTGATGTCTGATATTACCTGCTGACACCTGTTGGCATACTGGCACCTGCTGACTCTGACTAACACTTGTTGGTGCTCTGACACCTGTTGATGTCTGCTGACACCTGCTGACTCCCACAGACACCTGTTGATGTGCTCATACATATTAATGCCTCCTGACACCCACTGAAACCTGCTGATTCCTGTTGACAACTGTTGATGTTTAGAATCACCTACTAATACCTGCTGATGTCTGCTGACACTGACTGACATCTGCTGAATCCCACAGATATCTGTTGAGGCACTGACAACAGTTGATGTCTGATATCACCTGCTGACACCTTTTGACATGTTGGTACCTGCTGACTCCCAAAGAGATCTGTTGACACGCTTACACCTGCTGGTGACTGCTGACACCTGTTGCTGCCCATTGACACCCACAGGAAATCTCTTGAGCTATTGACACCTGTTGATGTCTGCTGATGTCTACCAACACCGGCTGATTGCTGCTGACAACTATTGACTGCTGATATCACTTGCTGACACCTGTGGATGTGCTGGCACCTGATGGCTCCAACTGACACCTGTTGATGTCTACTGAAGCCTGCTGAGACCTGCTGAATCCTGTTGACAATTGATATGACCTGCTGGCACCTATTGATGTGCTGGCACTGACTTGCTGTCTCCAACTGATACTTGTTGATGCACAGGCACCTGTTGATGTCTGCTGACACCCATTGACTTCCACAGACAACCTGATTCCTGCTGACATCTGTTGATGTCTGCTGACTCCTACAGGTACCTGTTGAGGTGCTGACACCTGTTGATGTCTCATGATGCTACCGATCCCTGCTGACAACTGTCGATCCCAGATATCCCCTGCTGGCTGATGCCATTTCCATCTCTTGACATGCTGGTATCTGCTGGTTCCAACTGACACCTGTTGATGCACTGACAGTTGTTGGTGTCCACTGACACCTATTGATGTGTTGGCACCTACTGACTCCAACTGACACTAGTTGATGTCTGCTGACAGCTACTGATTCCCGCTGACAACTGTTGATGTCTGACGACACCTGCTGACTTCCATTGTCATCTGCTGACACCTGTTGATACCCGTTGACATCTGCTAATTTAGCAACATTCTACACCCAACTGCTCTGCCATGTTACGTCTGTGATAATCCTGAGCTGAAGCATCATAAAACCCGCAGTCAGAACTGTCTTTCTAGCACCCATTAAACCTTGTGAAAATGTCCTGCTTTGCCTGACCCCCCACACACACATATCCCTACCCATATCCCTACCCATAGGAGAATGTATATGTAGGACTTGATGTATATACAGGCTGTGAGTGTAAGCTCCCTAGGCTCCACATATAATGATGTGTTTTCTCAGCAGATGGTGAAATGTTTCCTTCCTCGGATGATGGAGAAGAAGAAGGGGCACATTGTCACCGTGTCCAGCCACCTGGGACTTGTGGCAGCACCATACCAGGAGGTCAGTGTCTTCTCCATTACCGCTAACTGCACAATGAGAGATCACCAGGGGGAGCCAACAGTGTAGTAGTGTAAAAAGTAAGATGGCGCTGTATGTAAACGAGGGGGAGGAGATACTGATATTATATGTAAATAAGGGGGAGGAGGGAGATGCTGACTGGTATTATATGTAAATGAAGGGGAAGAGATGGTGACTTCTGCTACAATATGGAAATATTATATATTAATTATGATATTATATGTAAATATAGAGGAGGAGATACTGACTGCTGATATTATATGTAAATATAGGGGAGGAGACACTGACTGCTGATATTATATATAAATATAGGGGAGGAGATAGTGACTGCTGATATTATATGTAAATATAGGGGAGGAGACACTGACTGCTGATATTATATGTAAATATAGGGGAGGAGACACTGACTGCTGATATTATATGTAAATATAGGGAAGGAGACACTGATTGCTGATATTATATGTAAATATAGGGGAGGAGATACTGACTGCTGATATTATATGTAAATATAGGGGAGGAGACATTGACTGCTGATATGTAAATGAGTGAGAGAAGATGGTGACTCCTGAGACCGTATGTAAATGAAGGGGAGGAGACAGGGACCCTATCTGTGTGTTTAATCAGTATTTGTTATGACCATAATGCTGTTTCCATTTCAGGATTTCTGTGCCAGTCAGTTTGCCGCAGTCGGCCTCCATGAATCGCTTAGCCATGCTCTGAAATCCAAGAACATTGATGGAGTGAAGACAACCCTGATCTGCCCATATCTCCCCACCCACACATCTACGGACATCCCCTCAATCAGGTGGGCACGGCTCAGGTGACAGGTTCTCTTGTCAGTGATGATCACCTGATGTATGGGAAATCAATATGGATTTTTTTTTTCACCCCAGTAACAGTCCAGTGTGTGTGATTGTACTATTAGGGCCAGTTCACACCAGAACGTGGTGCGGGAAACCTGCGTTTTGTGCGCATTTCCTGCACCACGTTCAAAATGCACTGCACTTACGATCTGCAGCAGATGTCGGTGCACTCCTAATGACACCCCAAACGCAGAGTGTTTGCCTGCACTGGATCGCATGGTACAGAAGAACCATGCGATCTGGTCGCAGCGTGCTTTTGAGCCTGGGTTCACACTCGTGCGGTGTGGTACACCGCATATGAATCGCACAGGAATTGCACCACATTCCAGTGCAAATATCGTGCAATGTCTGTGCAGTGGTATATGAGCCATTCATTTTGCATGGCTCAAATCACACCGCATCCGCATCAAAATGGTGCAGGACCCTTTCTTTTTTTTGCTGCACCTGAGTCGGATTTTGGCAATCGCACTGCGGTTTGCGAGCTGTTTCAGAGTGTCGCTAATTTAACATTGACATCGGCAGCAGATCGCATAAATGGCGTGTAATTTCAATTCCATTTCAAACGCTCAGGGTTCGTTACGTTTCCCACATCAGTGTGATCCTAGGCTTAAAGCGGAGCTCCATCCAAAAGGAGAAGCTCCGCTTAACTGCCCCCCCCCCCCACATTTGGCTCCTTTGGGGGGGGGGGGGGGGGACTTGAGCGTGCATTCCTGTGCAATTCCTGGCATGAACCAGTTCTTAGAATGTAAGCTCCTCTGGTGCAGAGACTGATGTGACTGGCTCAGTGTTCTCTGTACAGCACTGCAGTATATCTCAGAGATATAAGAATGTATAATAATAGTGTGTGACTGTGGTGGGATATTAGACCCCTTAACAACTCCTTAGATAAAAAGATTAATGTAACTGGCTCAGTGTTCTCTGTACAGCACTACAGAATCTGTCAGAGCTATATACAGTAATTGTATAATTATAATAGTGTGTGACTGTGATGTCATTAGAATGTGAGCTCCTCTGGTGCAGAGACTAATGTGATTGTCTCAGTATTCTCGGCAGAACACTGTGGACTATGTCAAAGCTATATAAATAATATTAGTGATGAGACATTAGAGTGTAAGCTCCTCAGGTGCAGAGACTGGTTTGAATGGCTGTGTTTGCCGTACATCGCTGTGGAATATGACAGAGATATATAAATGTATCATAATAATATTAAAGCGGTAGTAAACCCGCTGACTTTTTTTTTCCCCCCTACACTTGTAAGGGAAAAGGCATAATGAGCTAGTATGCACCGCATACTAGCTCATTATGAGATAGAACGAGGCGCCGGCATCTCACCCTGTCCACGCCGAGGGAGCTGACATTTTCCCTCGGCATGCCTTCCGGGTATCGCGGCTCCGGCGCTGTGAGTGGCTGGAGCCGCGATGTCGTCACTCCCGCGCATGCGTGCGGGAGACTTTTTTTCCGGCAAATTCCGACGGCTTATTATAGGCTTACCTGTAGGTAAAAGTTTAAAAAAAATGTATACAACCGCTTTAATAGTTTGTGGCTGTGGATGGACAGTATAATATTAGCTCCTCTACTACAAACACTGATACCAATGTGAGGTATCTTGCGATAGACTTCTGCGCTACTAAAGTGATCAGTGAGAAATAATATGTGTATTGCTGCAAAATCAAAATAGTGAACACCACTCACTACCTATAAGCTACAAGTTGCACAATAAAGATGAATTGTGTCTATGATTTCGCGCAAAACCTCTAAAGAGCTAAATATTAATAAACAATAGGTGTAAAAACACTAGGTGTTAGAGTCATTTATTGTGGATTCACACATATTGCTTTATGTATAATAGTTCATATATACATGAAAAGTGACTTCAGTGCTGGTACATCAAGTGAAGTGACTAATACATAAATATAATGTGACTATAAAAGTGCAAGTGCGTTGATAGAAGATCTGGTGACTTTCGTGGTGTTGGATACCCACTCGGGGCCCCCAGAACTCTCACCTTGATGACACAATAAAAGTGCCTGTATGAATCCGTTGGGTGTTGTACTCGTTCTGTTCCGATCAATGCTGACGTTCTGATGCGTCTATGGGGAGGCGGTGCTCCCTCTGATGGGTGGGCTCCACATAGGGAATAATCAAAAGGAGGGGACTCCGATAGTGTGATAACGTATAGCCAAAGGCTTTTATTAAAATAATAACTGCTTAAAGAGTAGTAGCGTTGAGCAGCAGTAAAAAACAGCGTGGTTTCAATCCCCGCTATGTCACTTCCGGTCCGCGCTGTTGTGTATCCGGTTACGTCCTACGCGTTACGTCATATCACATGACTTCCTCAGGGCCCCACTACTCTTATTTTAATGTAAGCAGTTATTATTTTAATAAAAGTCTTTGGCTATACGTTATCACACTATCGGAGTCCCCTCGTTTTGATTATTCCCTATGTGGAGCCCACCCATCGGAGGGAGCACCGCCTCCCCATAGACGCATCAGAACGTCAGCATTGATCGGAACAGAATGAGTACAACACCCAACGGATTCATACAGGCACTTTTATTGTGTCATCAAGGTGAGAGTTCTGGGAGCCCCGAGTGGGTATCCAACACCACGAAAGTCACCAGATCTTCTATCAACGCACTTGCACTTTTATAGTCACATTATATTTATGTATTAGTCACTTCACTTGATGTACCAGCACTGAAGTCACTTTTCATGTATATATGAACTATTATACATAGAGTCATTTATTGTGGATTCACACATATTGCTTTAACACCTAGTGTTTTTACACCTATTGTTTATTAATATTTAGCTCTTTAGAGGTTTTGCGCGGAATCGTAGACACAATTCATCTTTATTGTGCAACTTGAAACACTGATACCACTTGCTCACTAATCTCTGTACAGCACTATGGAATATGTAAGTGCTATAAAAATATGGGAGTAAATGTGACAAGTGTGTCTCTGCCCTGTTTTTTTTTTTGTCAGTAGACCAGAATTAGAAGCCTTTTTTTCATCGGCATCTCAGGAGAGAGACATCAGGAAGGCTGTCGGAGGGATTCTTAGTGAAAAGGACATGGTCTGCACTCCCAGAATTCTCTATTTTGCTGCTCTTCTCAAACAGTGAGTAGACATAAACCACTCTACAATGGAAGATGAGTGTCAATGTCACTTTGTTGCTACACTGGGGCTCTGAATTGTGAGCTCTGGGGTCCAGGAACACAAACGGCCAATTAGTGGGACGTGGGATTTGCACATTGCTTAAAACTTTCATGGGATTTTTATTGATTTGTTGTGGCAGTGAAGCAACCAATCTGTCATCAGCATAATCAGTCATGAATATCAATATAATCATCTGCAATATATATATATATATATATATATATATATATATATATATATATATATATATATATATATATATACAGGGGGTCCCCTAGTTACAAACATCCGACTTACAAACGACTCCTACTTACAAACGGAGGGAGACAACAGGAAGTAAGAGGAAATCTACCCCTAGGAAGGGAAATTCTCTCCTGTAAGAGCTATTTTGGGGAAAAGGTACCTCCACTGATCCTTTATCACCAAGGCTTGTTTCCACAACAACCCAAAATTTTCAAAATCCAATTGTCATTGGGACAGAAAGTGAGGTGAAATCTTCTGAACAGGGGCACACACAGCAAAACAAATGTTACAGGGGTGTTAACCCTTCCCTATGCTATCCAAAAAGCTTAAAAATAGTTTTTTTGGCTGGAGCTACACTTAAAAAATGTACCTGTTCCGACTTACAAACAGATTCAACTAAAGAACAAACCTACAGTCCCTAACTTGTTTGTAACCCGGGGACCCCCTGTATGTATATATATATATATATATATATATATATATATATATATATATACATATATATATATATATATACAGTGGCTTGCGAAAGTATTCGGCCCCCTTGAACTTTTCAACCTTTTGCCACATTTCAGGCTTCAAACATAAAGATATAAAATTAAAATTTTTTGTGAAGAATCACCAACAAGTGGGACACAATTGTGAAGTGGAACGAAATCTATAGGATATTTTAAACTTTTTTAGCAATTACAAAACTGAAACGTGGTGCGTGCAAAATTATTCGGCCCCTTTACTTTCAGTGCAGCAAACTCACTCCAGAAGTTCGGCGAGGATCTCTGAATGATCCAATGTTGTCCTAAATGACTGATGGTGATAAATAGAATCCACCTGTGTGTAATCAAGTCTCTGTATAAATGCACCTGCTCTGTGATAGTCTCAGGGTTCTGTTGAAAGCGCAGGGAGCATCATGAAGACCAAGGAACACACCAGGCAGGTCCGTAATACTGTTGTGGAGAAGTTTAAAGCCGGATTTGGATACAAAAAGATTTCCCAAGCTTTAAACATCCCAAGGAGCACTATGCAAGCGATCATTTTGAAATGGAAGGAGTATCAGACCACTGCAAATCTACCAAGACCTGGCTGTCCCTCTAAACTTTCAGCTCAGACAAGGAGAAGACTGATCAGAGATGCAGCCAAGAGGCCCATGATCACTCTGGATGAACTGCAGAGAACTACAGCTGAGGTGGGAGAGTCTGTCCATAGGACAACAATCAGTCGTACACTGCACAAATCTGGCCTTTATGGAAGAGTGGCAAGAAGAAAGTCATTTCTCAAAGATATCCATAAAAAGTCTCGTCTAAAGTTTGCCACAAGCCACCTGGGAGACACACCAAACATGTGGAAGAAGGTGCTCTGGTCCGATGAAACCAAAATCGAACCTTTTGGCCACAATGCAAAACGATATGTTTGGCGTAAAAGCAACACAGCTCATCACACTCAACACACCATCCATACTGTCAAACATGGTGGTGGCAGCATCATGGTTTGGGCCTGCTTTTCTTCAGCAGGGACAGGGAAGATGGTTAAAATTGAGGGGAAGATGGATGCAGCCAAATACAGGACCATTCTGGATGAAAACCTGTTGGAGTCTGCAAAAGACCTGAAACTGGGACGGAGATTTATCTTCCAACAAGACAATGATCCCAAACATACAGCAAAATCTACAAAGGAATGGTTCACAAATAAACGTATCCAGGTGTTAGAATGGCCAAGTCAAAGTCCAGACCTGAATCCAATCGAGAATCTGTGGAAAGAGCTGAAAACTGCTCTTCACAAACGCTCTCCATCCAACCTCACTGAGCTCGAGTTGTTTTGCAAGGAAGAATGGGCAAGAATTTCAGTCTCTCGATGTGCAAAACTGATAGAGACATACCCCAAGCGACTTGCAGCTGTAATCGCAGCAAAAAGTGGCTCTACAAAGTATTAACGCAAGGGGGCCGAATAATTTTGCACGCCCCACTTTTCATTTTTTTATTAGTTAAAAAAGTTTCAAAAATCCAAAAGATTTCGTTCCACTTAACAATTGTGTCCCACTTGTTGGTGATTCTTCACCAAAAAATAAAAATTTTATATCTTTATGTTTGAAGCCTGAAATGTGGCAAAAGGTTGAAAAGTTCAAGGGGGCCGAATACTTTCGCAAGCCACTGTATATATATATATATATATATATATATATATATATATATATATATATATATATATATATATATTGGTTGATTTTTTTTTTTTTTTTTTTTAGCACTCTGATGGTGTGATGTTGCAGATGATTATATTTACATTTGTATCTTACATTTCTTTTTGCATAAGGTCTTTGTATAGCTACCTTTTCTGAAAGCAGCCTTTCACATCACAGCACAGGCCAAGCACTAAACTTTGAGTCGTGATATCAAATGTTTTATTTCAGAAAAACAGCAGGTTTGTAGAGAAGACCGACTCAAACCAGGTGACCACTGTATGACAACTTCTTTTAGTCAAAGCACTTTCCCCGACTTAGTTTTGGTGGGTGTGGGTCAGCCACGCCTCTTGACCTTTGACCTCTGGGGACACGCCTGCTGACCTTTGGAGGAGGTCCTTATTCCAATCCCTGAGTCCTAACCTTGTTCTTCAAGGGGAAACCCTAACCATCTAACCCAGTATGCTGCGACAAAATGTTTTGTTTGTCCTGTGCAAAGCCCTTCCATGTGCACCAGCCTTGCTTATTGCGTATAGTATTAAGCTCATAAAAATTCACAGTGCCCCACTGCTCCAATCCCAACATAGGGAAGATGTTAAAAATGACTAACATGTTTCGAGGGTGGGTCCTCTCCTCCTCAGAGCCAGAATGTTTTGGCTCTGAGGAACAGGGGACCTACCCTCGAAACACACTTGAAGAGGACGTAAACCCTGATGGGTTTTACTTCATCTTTATTCCCCTGCAAAGTAAAAGCCTAATACCGCGTACACACAAGCGGACTTTACGGCAGACTTTGCCTGGCGGGCGGGATTTCGTTGGACAATTCGATCGTGTGTGGGCTCCAGCAGACTTTGTTTTCTCAAAAGTTTGACGGACTTAGATTTGAAACATGTTTTAAATCTATCCGTCGAACTCGAGTCCGGTCGAAAAGTCCGCTCGTCTGTATGCTAGTTCGACGGACAAAAAGCCACGCTAGGGCAGCTATTGGCTACTGGCTATGAACTTCCTTGTTTTAGTCCGGTCGTACGTCATCACGTACGAATTCGACGGACTTTGGTGGATTGTGTGTAGGCAAGTCCGTTCATTCGGAAAGTCCGTCATAAAGTCAGTCGAAAAGTCCGCCGGGCAAAGTCTGCCGTAAAGTCCGCACGTGTGTACGCGGCTTTAGGCTTGGTTCACACTATACTACACGACAGTAGTACGAGTTTCATCCTACTTTGCTCTGCGACATCAGTCCTACATTGGTCCTACATTGATCCTACATCCATCCAACTTTCATGAACAGGATACTACTTTGATCCGACTTTTCAGATAGTACACTTGTCCTTTGACTAATCAAAACTAAAACACAATGGGAGGGGCTACAGCAGGGGGCAGAAAATAACACAATGTCGGATGCCAAAGTCGGATGGTTAGGACAAGGATCCGACTTTGATCCTACTTCAATGATAGTCAATGGGCTGAAGTAGGATCAAAGTCGGACCAAAGTAGTACAGGGAACATTTTCAAAGTCAGACCAGTTAAGACGGCTCCCATAGGAAAACATTGAATTTCACACGTCATGAGCTCCCAATGTCGGAGCATTTGTCGGACCAGTGTGAACCCAGCCTAATAGGCAAGTATGCATCACATACTAGCCCATTATGTGGCACTTACCTGCAAACGAAGTCCACGATGTCCCCGCTGGTGGAAGCATCCATCTTCACCCCTCTTCCTTCCAGGGTCGCGTACTCCGGCTTTGTGATTGGCCGGAGTCATGTGATGTCACTCCCATGCAATGCGCACGGCATCCGACGGTCACAGCACAGGCCCTATAAAAACGGCACGATCTAAAGTGCGTATGTGCCGATGACGTTGGCGCAAGCGTATATGGTAAATATCTCCTAAACCGTGCAGGTTTAGAAGATATTTCCAGTACTTACAGGTAAGCGTTATTGTAGGCTTACCTGTAGGGAAAAGTGGGCTGTAAGGGTTTACAACCACTTTAAAGGAGGAGTTCAGCCAAAGTTCATTTGGCTGTACTTCTATGGATCACAGGAGTGCAATTCGTTTTTCACTCTCTGCTGACGTCACCAAATGTCAATCCAGGCACCGCGTCATCCCGACCATGGAGTCTGGATCCGCCAGGCTCAGCCTCAGTGAGTTGCTGAGATGGTTGTTCCGCCCCCTCCACAGCTCAGCGCTCCAATGAGCGAGGAGGAAGATGAGCAGAGAGCTGTGACTGACCGTCTGTAGCTCTCTGCTCACGGAGCTGTGAAAACCGAGCGATCGGTGATGTTGGATCGCTCGGCTCTCAGTGCAGAGGCGCCAAGGGACAGATGCAGCATCGAACCCATGCTGCATCCACCTAGGTAAGTATTAATAGGAGAAAAAAAAAATCCTTTACTTCACTTTTAATACTATATGCTGTTTGTGAGCATACAACAGTTTTATTTCTTCAATAAAAGGTTTTATAAAGGTAATACACAAGGCTGGTGCATCCTCTGTTGTTGTTGTGCTAGTGTTTCTATTGGACTCCCTCCAGTTCCTAGGGGGCTGCAAGGTCTTGCCTAGTATCAAGCTGCTGAAGATTAGGTTCACCTTTGCCAGTATGGAGATCTAGAGTGCAGGAGGGAAGTTGTTTAGTTTGCATATAGCTCTCTGTGCCAGGGTGAGGTGCAGAAGCTTGGTGGCAAATACGTGACCCCACTCTACACACTGGAGGAGATTTACTAAAGCTGTAGTGTGCAAAATCTGGTGCAGCTCTGCAGAGAAACCAATCAGCTTCCAGGTTTTATTGTCAAAGCTGAACTGAACAAGCTGATTGGCTACCATGCACAGCTGCACCAGATTTTGCACTCTCCAGTTTTAGTAAATTAACCTCACTTTCCCCTCTAAGGTGAGACTGAGATCACACAGACTAGCAAAACAATCATATGATGCCTAGTGAGCACCGTCAGGGTAGAGGTGACCAGTTCTCTATGGCAGCAAAGCCCAGGACATGCAGACATGATGTGGGTGCAGTGTGAAAAGACATGATGTAGGAATATCTATGATCTGTGTTTTCTCTCCCCAGTGTTGTGCCCTGGGAGGTGCAGCTCCTCTGCTACAAGTTTCTAGAAGGAGAGAAAAGGACAAAATGACTCCATCAATACCTTTTCCAGATGTTTCCACCCCCCGTTACTCAAAATATGAATTTCACCATCTATTGCAGTATCCACAAACACATCTTATTTTATGTTTTGTAGACACTAAAAAGCTGATTATCTGCCATTTTCTGTACCGTGAACATATAATAAAAGATGTAGGTGAATATATGTGTGGATCTGTCCCAGAGCAGAGGCGAACATGTCAGATGCATGGAGATGTCCATGAACAGAGGTGACCATGTCATGTGTGTGGTTCTGTCCCAGAGGTGAACATGTCGTGTGCGTGGTTCTGTCCCAGAGGTGAACATGTTGTGTGCGTGGATCTGTCCCAGAGGAGAACATGTCGTGTGCGTGGATCTGTCCCAGAGGAGAACATGTCGTGTGCGTGGATCTGTCCCAGAGGAGAACATGTCGTGTGCGTGGATCTGTCCCAGAGGAGAACATGTCGTGTGCGTGGATCTGTCCCAGAGGAGAACATGTCGTGTGCGTGGATCTGTCCCAGAGGAGAACATGTCGTGTGCGTGGATCTGTCCCAGAGGAGAACATGTCGTGTGCGTGGATCTGTCCCAGAGGAGAACATGTCGTGTGCGTGGATCTGTCCCAGAGGTGAACATGTCGTGTGCGTGGATCTGTCCCAGAGGTGAACATGTCGTGTGTGTGGATCTGTCCCAGAACAGAGGTGAACATCGCGTGTGCATAGATCGGTCCCAGAACAGGAGGTGAACATGTCAGGTTTGTGAATCTGTCCCAGAGCAGAGGTGAATATGTCAGGTGCGTAGAGATGTCCCAGAACAGAGGTGAACATGTCGTGTGCGTGGATCTGCCCCAGAGGTGAACATGTCGTGTGCGTGGATCTGTCCCAGAGGTGAACATGTCGTGTGCGTGGATCTGTCCCAGAGGTGAACATGTCATGTGCGTGGATCTGTCCCAGAGGTGAACATGTCGTGTGCGTGGATCTGTCCCAGAGGTGAACATGTCGTGTGCGTGGATCTGTCCCAGAGGTGAACATGTCGTGTGTGTGCGTGAATCTGTCCCAGAGGTGAACATGTCATGCGCGTGGATCCGTCCCAGAGTAGAGGTGAACATGTCAGGTGCATGGATCCGTCCCAGAACAGAGGTGAACATGTCAGGTTTGTGAATCCGTCCCAGAACAGAGGTGAACATGTTGTTTTTTTCGATCTGTCCCAGAACAGAGGTAAAGGTGTCAGGTGCGTGGATCCATCCCAGAACAGAGGTGAACGTGTGTTTGGACCCGTCCCATAATAGAGGTGAACATGCCATGTGTGTGGATCTGTCCCAGAACAGAGGTGAACATGTTGGGTGAGTAGAACCCTCCCAGAGCAGAGGTGTACATGTCACGTGCGTGGATCTGTCCCAGAGCAGAGGTGTACATGTCACGTGCGTGGATCTGTCCCAGAGCAGAGGTGTACATGTCACGTGCGTGGATCTGTCCCAGAGCAGAGGTGTACATGTCACGTGCGTGGATCTGTCCCAAAGCAGAGGTGTACATGTCACGTGCGTGGATCTGTCCAAGAGTAGAGGTGAACATATCAGGTGTGTGGATCCGTCCCAGAACAGAGGTGAACATGTTGGGTCGTGGAACCCTCCCAGAGCAGAGGTGTACATGTCACGTGCGTGGATTTGTCCCAGAACAGAGGTGAACATGTCATGTATGTGGATCCGTCACAAGGTAGAGGTGAAAGTGTCAGGTGTGCAGATCCGTTTCAGAGTAGAGGTGAACATGTCGTGTGTGTGTGAATGTGTCCCAGAGCAGAGATGAACATGTCAGATGTCTGGAACCGTCGCAGAGTAGAGGTGAATGCGTCAGGTGTGCAGATCCATCGCAGAGGAGAGGTGAACGTGTCGTCTGTGGATCTGTCCTGGATCTCTTATGTGCTGCCATAAAGGAGAAACTCAGGCTATAGGCTGCTTCATGAGGTTTGGGGGGCTGAGCTGACACTATGCAGAACACAGTGAAGCTTGATGGACCCAGCAATAATAATTATAAATTGAGGGGACATCCAGACTGATACAGCTGTGAAGTGTCATATTAGCAGTTCTCTAACCAACTTCACATATTTGGGAAAATAGCAACCCACATGAAAGTCCTCAACATAACTAATGCAAACTCAATGCCAATTCCAGACACCTTGGTCCAGCAGTGTCAAAACAAAACTCTCCGCCAAGCTGATTCATGTTTTTTTTTTTTATCTATTTATTTATTTTTTTGTATTTTCTTTTTTTTTTTTCTTCTTGTGACAAACACTAGTTACATTCCATGGGGAGAAAAAATTCCGGGTAAACAATGACCTGAAGCGATACTGAACTTGGCGACGCATGATGCGTTTTAAATAGACAATATGCAAAATGTACTGCAGGTGTCGCGGGCACGCTACCAACACACCTAAAGCAACACGACTCATACACGGACGAAGGCATTTTTTCAGCCCAACATGGAGATGTAAATCCACGGGATAAAGCACACAAAGAAAATCAAATGAGCTGGTGGCACGCCGGTCGGATCATATCCTGTGATGCAGTGATATAGGCTGCACACCTTTCACATACTTCATGTTAAACTCCTTAATACAAACACAAAAGTAAACACTCAAATGATTGAACACTGTCTATCGCTAATGATAAAATAAAAAAAATTCATATATTTATTCCTACAATAATTAGTTCATCGCTACCTGGCAGAACTGGCATTTAGCGGTAGCGCATTTTACAACTGAAAATAAAACTTCATCGCCACTATTGCCTCATTAAAAAAGGAAAAAAAAAATCCATCCATATATGACTACATGTGAGGATATGATCAATTCATGAAATGTTTCAAAAAGTGATGGAACCGATACAAAAACTATAAAAATCATCATTTGAAATTACAGGCGGGAAAGAGACGTGGGAAGAGGAGACGGGACTCGTTCAAGTACAAAAACAAACAAACAAAAAAAAAAAACATTTTGATTTTCTCTGGTGCTTTTGAGTTCCGTCTGCGGCAGTCATCAGGCTGTATTGTCCAGTGTTTGTCCCAAAGTGTTTGAGCTAGCTGGTTTAAGGAGAGAGTCGCTTTCCATTTCGGGTTTGACACACCTGAGGGGATAGGAGAGAGAGCGACAACACAGAGCATTAGATGGCATCTGGCCATCATTATGTCCATCTCTACAATATACATAGTGGATCATTAGTCAGAGGGCTGCAGATTCAGCTGGAGGGGTCAGCAACCAACAAAAGTGTTAAAGGTGGGGAAGGATGACCAGTACGGGAGGACAGGAATGGGTGGGTCTCTGATCAGTAGGATAGGAAAACAATGGGTGAGTCTCTTTGGTCAGTGGGGCAGGAGAGAGATTGGTGGGTGTCCACGATAGGCAGGTCTCTGATTGGCTGGGTAGAAAAAAAGATGAGTGGGTCTCTATGGTCAGCAGGATAAAAGAGGAAAGGGTAGGTCTGTGGACAGCAGGGTAGCAGAGGATCGACAAAGTCCCTATAGTGAGCAGGGTAGGAGAGAAATGACCCAGTTCCTATAGTTAGCAGGGTAGGAGTGGAATGGCCAAGTCCCCATAGTCAGGGTTGGAGAGGAAGGACCTAGCCCCTATAGTCAGCAGTATAGCAGCGGAATGACCAAGTCCCTATATTCAGCAGGGTAGGAGAGGAATGACCAAGTCCTTATATTCAGCAGGGTAGGTGAGGAATGACCAAGTTTCTATAGTCAGCAGGGTAGGAGGGGAATGAGCAAGTCTCAGGTCAGCAGAAGGATAGGAATAGACAGGTCACTGTAGTCAGCAGGGTAGGAGAGAAATGAGTGAATCTCTGATCAGCAGGATAGGAATGGGCAAGTCCCTATAGTCTGCAGGGTAGGAGAGGAATAAACAAGCCCCTATGGTCAGCAGGGTAGGGGAGAAATTACCAAGTCTCTATAGTAAGCAGGGTAGGAGAGGAATGGGCAAGTCCCTATAGTCAGGAGGGTAGGAGAGGAATGAGCAAGTCTCTATAGTCAGGAGGGGAATAAGCAAGTCTCAGGTCGGCAGAAGGATAGGAATAGACAGGTCTCTGTAGTCAGCAGGGTAGGAGAGGAATGAGAGGATCTCTGATCAGAATAGGATAGGAATGGGCAAGTCTCTAAAGTCAGCAGGGTAGGAGAGGAATGGGCAAGTCTCTATAGTCAGGAGGGGAATAAGCAAGTATCAGGTCAGCAGAAGGATAGGAATAGACAGATCTCTGTAGTCAGCAGGGTAGGAGAGGAATGAGTGGATCTCTGATCAGAATAGGATAGGAATGGGAAATTCCCTATAGTCAGCAGGGTAGGAGCGGAATAAACAAGCCCCTATGGTAAGCAGGGTAGGGGAGAAATTACAAAGTCTCTATAGTAAGCAGGGTAGGAGAGGGATGACCAAGTAAGGTCTATACAGTTAGCGGGGTAGGAGAGGGATGACCAAGTAAGGTCTATACAGTTAGCGGGGTAGGAGAGGGATGACCAAGTCTATACAATGAGCATAGTAAAAACGGAATTAGCAAGTCTCTAAAGTGAGCAGGATCGGAGAGGAATGACCAAGTCTCAGGTCAGCAGAAGGATAAGAATGGATGGGTCTCTCTGTAGGAGAGAAAAGAGTGGCTCTCTGATCGGCAGAGTAGGATAGGAATTGTTGGGTCTCTGATCGGCAGGGTTAGGATATGAATGGGCAAATCTATTGGGTTGTCAGGGTAGAAGAGTGATTGGTGGATATCTGTGGTCAGCAGAGTATACAGTAGATGGGCAGCAACGTGGGCAGAGCAGCTCCTGAACTTACACTGACATTGGTCCATTCCCCGTCCTCGGCACCTCAGGACTTTGTTGGTCCATCTCAGAGAGCAGCTTCAAGATATTCAAAGCAGCCTGAAGCAGAGAAAGAATAAAAATAATAAATAAAATGTCAGCTCTTCTTTAACCAACACTATAAATGAATGTCGTCATGACTCCGCCTACTGCACGCCCTCTGCAGAGCCAGCAGCCATCTTACCATATCATGGCAGGACTCCACCTCTTTCCCCACACCGTGGCTGATTAGTGGCGGTTGGAAGGAACAATTTATTAGAGATACAAACTCGTTTTTGTTGTTTTTTGGAAAGTCTTTATATTCCACCTGCAAAACAAAAAGTTACACATCAAACCAGCTCCACCATTCACCAAAAACTGCATTGTCCAATCACATCCCATCATCTTCGAAACCGCATTGTCATTTACTAAAGCGCAGAATCCAAATCACATTTCATTTGAGGTTGCAAATACCAAAAAACCCTGAGACTGGCTGTTCTCACCTCAATTCCCTGCACGCTGGACAGGTACTCTAACTGTTCCGAGGGCCGAGTGAGCGGACCATGCAGCGTGTGGGCGGGGCCATGGTTATTCTTCATAATTGTGTCTGCCGTCGGGGAGGTTCCAGCATACAGCAGTTCTCGTGCAATCATTGCGGTTACAGTGGCCACAGCGGGATTTGCAGCCACCCTATTAAATTCTTTGGTGTGAAGTCCTTGGTTGGCCCCTACAGCTTGTGCTACTTCAGGGACCATGGGTAGAATTCCGGCTGGCAGCTGCTGATGGCTGTGATAGGGCATTCGAAACTCGTCTTCTTTATTGTCTGAAGTAAACAAAATTGTTTTGATGGAACAACTCAGTTTACACAATTAAATCACAATTTCAACCATTTTCTATAAATTACAGAGGACACTGTACACACACGTTTTTATACCCCCCATAAAAACCTTTTCCTGGAGTCCACTGAGGGACACAGGTAGTCTATAACTCTGGGATTATACTGTTGCCTGCTTGTGGATTGGACACTGGCAAACACAAACTGTAGGCCAGGATACACCCCCCCCCCCTGCTACCAGCAAGCCTCAGTTTTGTAGTGAAGCAGAACTAGGAGCATGATCATATACATAGGGATGGGACTGGTTTCCCTCAATGGACTCTGAAAAAATGATTTTACAGGGAGTACAAAAATCCTATATTCTTTTTTGTCCATGAAAGGACAAAGTTTTGGGATGTCCAAAAGCAGTCCAACTTAGGGCTGGGCAACACAGCAAACAAACTCTTACAGAAGTGGGGGCTGCCTGCTTCTTAGAGCTGCCTGAAGGACCCTTATGTCTGAAGCTGGCGTAAGATGAGGCCCGAACATCCGTGTGGTAGAACGTGTGTACAGGAGATCAGGGGTAGCCTTACAAATCTAGGAAACATATTCCGATTCTTAAATACCTATGAGGCACTCGCAGCTCTAGTAGAATGAGCCTTAACAGGAAAGGGAGGGGACCCGGTCCTTGAGGCCATAAGCTTGAATGATGGTCTGCCAGAGACACCTAGAGATGGTAGACTGAGAAGCCGATGCACCCTTCCGGATTCCATCTGGGATAACAAAAAGAGAACCAGTCTTTCTGAAAAAAGCAGTGGCTGAAAAAGAATCACACCACGTGAACCACATCCCGACAGTGAATGGAAGTTTCCTTTTAATGAACTGAAATAAGGGACAGGAGAACAATGTCCTGATTGAAGTGAAAGGCAGAAACTACATTCAGTCAGAAGGACATCCTGGACCTCAAAAGCATCTTGTATTTTTGCAAAGCCAGAAAGGGTTCTTTGAACGATAAGTCCACCCAGTTCAGACACTCACCTCGCAGAGGTGGTGGCCACAAGAAAAACAACTGTCAGGGAGAATAGAGAGAGGGATATTTCAAATGGGTTCAAACAAGTTTCTGAAGCACGGGGAAAGCCAGATACAGATCCCACTGAGTCACTGAGGAGCCACAGTGAAAACTGCCTGTATAGAAGTCATAACCCAGCTGCAAGGAAGAAAAGATTCATCCTATGGAAAAACTCCTTGGGTGGCAGCCCTGAGATTTACACCAAGTATGTCTTTCATGTCTGATGACAGATTTTGCAAGAAAGTAGGACTTCCTAGATTTCAACATCATAGGATTTACAGGTTTGGAGATGCCTCTGTCCCTTGAAACAGGATGGCAAAATTGGCCTTTGGATCAATAGATCCAGGTGGTATGGCAGGGCCCACAGTGCAACTACCATGTGCCTTTTTAGGTTGGCCTACCACATCCGCTTGATCCAATCCAGAGTAATGGGAATCATTTGGATGTCCTCCATCTCAATCCTGCAGAGCAAATGAGGAAGAACTTTCAGGGGAGGAAAACTAAGCTCAGAGTTTACTGATCCCACAGAGCGACCAGAGCATCTAATGCTTTCGCCAGGGGATGTCTGCACACTTGGGTACAAACCTGTCCAGTTTGTTGTTGACTTGGAGGTCCACATCCTGCATCTCCTACTTGTGACACAGGTCCTAGAATACTTCTGACTGTAGGGATCACTGTCCCGGGAATCTGCCTGCCAACTGTTTATGCCTTACTATGTGCACAAATGAAAAGGCTGAAACATGCGGTTCTGCCTAGGACAGGATCTGTTCTACCTGTTGTTGCCACAGCGAGACTTCTGGTTTCGCTCTGATGGCTTATGTACACCACCGCAGTGGCATTGTCCAACTGAATCCGGATTGGATGACCCTCCAGTAGGTTAGCCCAACGCTGCAAAGACTGCCAATTTGCCTGAAGCTGAATGTTTATCAGAAGGCGGGATTCTGCCGATGACCCAGGACTACTTCCCTGCCTGGGGAGCCACCATGGATAGCCTGGTCTTTTGTGTCAACGGAATTAGCCAGTCCAGAGACAGAACTGATTTGTCGCAAGCACTCCTCACTCCTTCACCCACACATCTGGAATGCTAGCACCTTCGTGTAATGGAAGGCTTGTTTGAGGACTTGGCAGACTCAGTATGCCAGAGATCAGTTTGATCAAATGCTGTACAAGTCAGTAACGGCTTGTCAAACAAACCGGAAGTGCTGAAATACTCATTGATTCCGGTTTCTGACGTCACAGAAGAGGGGGTGGGAATGTCTGGGGGGGGGGGGGGGGGGTTGGTGAGTAAAATAGTACACCGCTCAAAGTAGTCACCCTTATGTGTTCCACCTCCACCGCACAAACAGAGGGTGCTGGCCTTGCATGTAGCAGATGATCTGGTATGAAGAAATGTCTGGATGGGCGCTCTCCAATAAAATCACCTTTATTCATTCAATCAAAAACATACGAAAATCCATAAAGCAAGCCCTATGATTAAGATGATTAAGCACCAAGCATGGTGTGAAACATGTTAGCTGTACTCTATGCTGTATCATCTTCCCAATAAAAGTGATTTTATTGGAGTACGGTCATCCAGACATTTCTTCATAGCAACTGAACCTCTAAAGACGTCATATAACATCCTACAGGTGCCAAGTGGTTAATGCCCAGTTTGTGTGCAGACCAGCATGGGAGGGGGGACAAACAAACTCTGGCACAGTTCAGTTCAACCCTGCCCAGTGTAAGTGCACCCATAGAGACCCAAGGCTTGAGATAGCACTAATAGAAGCAACAGGTTGGTCCTTAAGTTCCTCACTTGAATTCAGGAGTAATATAGACTGACTCCTCAGGGGTAAACTAATCAAACATTTGAGTAACTCAGAATCAGATTGTCTGCGGTTGATGCCTCTGAAGCCATTAAGGTCATAGGTAAATCAAATACAGAATCTGCTGGAGAAGGTGCAGGAGTGCATTTGTGGCCTCTTCCACAGTCTAGCTGGCAATGCAAAAAAACTAAGATGAAAGGGCAGAGGACCAAGCCACACCCAAGGGAGCCAAGAAGGCTTCCTTGGAGAGAATAACAGCAAAGGACAGCATTATTCAAGGCTCCAGATGTTGGCACCATCTGTAGGTGCCATGCACACCTAAGTAATGCCTTAGAACCTGGACATAGAAAGCACTCTATAGCGGATTTAACAGAGAAAGCACTTCAAGGAAACCAGGTCACTTTCAGGCTAGCCCTGCAACATCCAGTCCAGCGAGGTTTGAATGCGGAGCGGTCCAAAGCTAGGTTGAAGCAACTGTGCTAGATCACTGAGAATCGGAGGAGGAGCCTCCAGCAGCGGTGTAGAGAATAGTTTTAAATTGGAGAAATAGTGGGAGGGGTTATCCTGGGTTGTTCTACAGGTTTTTTTTTGCCAGTGTCCAATCTTTGTAGGTGGCAGGAGAGCCTGAAAGTTTAAGACTTCTTGTGTTTCTCAATGGAAAGAAATACATTTAATGATGTAATCTTGAAGACGAAAAGGAAAAAAAAAAGAAATAAAAAAAAAAAAAAAAAAAAAAGGAAAAATCAGCATGAGGTCTCAAATTCAAACAGCTGTGTTAATATGAGGATTTTTATATCCTGAAGAGCAGTGTCCATCCTGATACGGCAACATTTTATCTATAAACTGTGCGACTCCCTGATCTGCTGAAGATTATGGAAAATCAGTGTGGTGCTATGATATTCCAGTGATTGGTAGAAGAAAAAACAGATTTGCCAGCATACACCCAGGAAGCAGCGAGGTAACAACTTACTATTCGTATTCTCCTCTCCAGATCCAGGCTCGAAGAATGTCACCTTCCGCCCGTCCACTGGTTTCTTCATCGGAGCCTAAAAACATACACAGTGAGCACAGTGTGTACAGATGAAACTGTATATGTGTAAGGGTAGACCCGACTACATGTAGCACAGTTCATGTGACTATCTAGTAGTAGCAACACTGTGCAAGACCTAGCTGGAGGATGAGAAGTGTTAGCTGTAACTCTCAAACCCAAATGTCTTTCACCTTCAATGATATACATTACACCAGGGAGCAGTCATGTCAAATCACTGATCTCTATGCTACACACAAATTACAAAAGTGGCATTACTATATATATTATATGTCACAAGAATTATGTCAAACTATCCATAGACTTCATTTATGTTACCCCCTTGCCACCTGTAAAATTTAGTTGATGGCAAGGTGGCACTACTGTGCTGTATCATGTATCTAGTAGTGAACCGACACTTCCGGGTCTAGGTCACGCATGCACGCTGCCGGTGACCCGCTCCCGCTGTGATTATACACAGTGGGTACCGCAGACTATGTCCGCTGGTACCCGCTGATCATTCAGCACAGAGGCAGAATGGCAAACTGTCTATGTGAACAAGGCAGATCACTGTTCTGTCAATAGGGGAGGCATGGATCCTGTGTTCCTGCAAAGCAGGGACAAGGATCCATGTCTACTAGTAAAAGCACCTCCCACAGTACACAAACACACGCGCAAGACACACAGTTAACCTTTTGATCGACCCCGATGTTAACCCCTTCCCAGCAAGTGTCATTAGTACAGCGACAGTGCATATCTTTAGCACTGATCAGTGTCATTGGTGCCCAAAAGTTTCAGTATCCGCCACAATATCGCAGTCGTGCTATAAATTGCTGCCATTACTAGTAAAAAAATAAACTATATATATCAATAGATATAGATATCTAGATCTAGATCTAGAGAGAGAGAGAGAGAGATATCCCATAGTTTGCGCAAATCAATATATGCTTATTGGGATTTTTTTTATTTTTTTTTACCCAAAAAATTTTGCAGAATACATGTTTGCCTAAATTCAAAAAGAAATTTGATTTTTTTGGATGTTTTATAGCAGAAAGATGCGCAAAAAATAAAAACCGCAGAGGTGAACAAATACCACCAAAAGAAAGCTCTATTTGTGGGAAAAGAAGGACAAATTCTATTTGGGTACAACGTTGCATGACCCCCCCAACTGTCTGTGAAAGTATCAGTGCCGTATTGCAAAAAATGGCCTGATAATGAAGGGGGGGGGGGGGGGGGGTAAATCTTCCGGAGCTTAAGTGGTTAAAGGAGTGACACTACTGCTGAGCCCCCCCCCCCCCCCCCAATTCCAGGTAATAACCTCCAAGATAACCAGTAAGAACATGAATGGCAGTAGTGCATACACTATATTATCCTTGCACGCTGGGCATCTGTTCTACTCACCTTCTCGTCATTCTTCAGGGCCGGTTTGGCAGGTGCTGGAGGAACTTTAAACCCCAGGAGCTCCAACATGTTCTCAGCAGCTTTGCGTTTGGCCACTTTCTTGTTGGTGCCCATTCCCTCTGCCGTCTGATTCCCAACCTTCACCTAAAAAAAAGAGGAATTCAGAAAGGTCAAAATAAAAGTCTGCAAACACAGCAATAAACCCCAATCTTTAAAAAGGTGGACTGTCCCACACACACACACACACCTGCATGACAAACTCCCGGCGCCGGGGTAGGCCTCGTTCAGTGATGAGGGTGTATTCAGGTTCTTTGTCCTTCTTAGCTTGTTGTATCTGAGCTAGCCTACTGATGGGGTTCATGCCCTGCCCATACTCCGGACTGGTAGGAAGCTACAAGACCAGGAAAGACCATAAATGACACATTCTGGAGCAGGAAATCCCTATGGAGGGTGGGGGGGGGGGATTGGAAGTCGGTTCATCTCACCTTCACGATGGACTTAGTTTTCTTTTTGATTCGTGGTTTCATTTTCTCTACTGTGGGAAGAGGAGGCAGTTTCTTCAGCTCAGCAAGGACGGCCATGGCAGCATTCTTCTTCGAAATCTTTTTACTCTTCCCTTCTCCTTCCCCGACAAACTCTCCAACGGACACCTTTGTGGCAAAGCTCTTCATATGAGGAGGACCTGTTTCCTTGGTCACCTGAGAAAGACCAGTCATGTCAATTGTGCTGTGACTTGCCACTCCAGGAACTTTGTTCTAATTATGGAAACTTTTTTTTTTTCGGTTTTAGCCCTGGTTCACACCCAGTGCGGCTTTGGGATTGTGCTACTTCAAAGTCGCAGATCAGTGTGATTTGCACCTCCAATTTCATTGCAACTTCATTTAACAGACGTCTATGCAAGTCACAATGAAATCATAAAAAAAAAATAAAATAATGTAGGAACATTTTTCTGAGTCGCGGCAATTTAAACGGTTACATTGTCAGCAATTGGGTTTGACTTGTCATGTGATTTGGAACAGTCAAATATGCAAACTTGACCATTATAATGAAACAAAACAATGTAGCAATTGTAAAAAAAGAACACAACTCGCCACCATTACAGTGCTCTGACCCATAAATACCCATCACTCCAGTGCCCTAATAGGCACCCCATAACAGCCCCAGCACTCGCTACATAGTGTCCCCTGCAGCCACTTCAGTGCCTCGAAACCAACCCCATATTCACCCTGAACTATAACAGCATCCAACATGCTACCATCCTAGTTCTCTAAATGGCTCTACACCTCCCCACAGGCACAATGACCTCCATACTATCTATGAATGGGTTTTGGGGAGACTGTATTTAGTAAATTAGATTCAGTTCACAATTAACCCCAGTGCAGATAACAACAAAATGACAGCCATCTGCACACAGACACTGACTCCCCTATTGTAGGTGAATAAAATGAGCAAAGATGGCTGCAGCTCCTATTCTCCACCTGTACAGAACTGACGCATTTTGCCCTTTTCAGGACTCTACGATCAAGCCCCAAAAAGGGCAAACCGCGTCTGAGTTCTCTACAGGTAGAGGACAGGAGTTCAAGCCATCTTTTATTTACATTCATACAATAGAAGTTGGGGTGTGTGCAGACGGCTGCCATTTTGATGAAGTCTATTAGAGCCTGACAAGCTGGTCCCATCGTTGAACCCGACTACTCACATGCTGATCTAGGTTTGAGGGGCATTTGAGAGGTACTATTTTTATTGTTTTGGGCCAGTGCAGACATTGTTTTAGAGCAGAACATGACCCAGGCTGAGATCCCGCACACAGAACCCGACCAAGCAAGACAGTACACCACAGCCATTTCCTCCACGTGATCCAGGCCTCACCTCAAAATTCACAGGTAAGTTCCTTTTGAGTGCAATTTCAAACACTTGGCTTATTTCTGACTTGTTTAGATTTTCTTCATCCGATGCTTTTCCATTCATCTGGCAGAAAAAACAAAACAAAACACGATAAAAATAAGATGGACACATATACACAATGTCCAGAAAAGTAGAAACACTATTCACTGAGCCAGCAGCTGGCACACATCATGATGCCAAAATTGAACGCTCTGCCTGATGCGGACGGTACAAGTTGGTCTCCTCAATCGGTTTACCCTTGTCTAGTGTGCCTACTTGCCCACCAAGTATATAAAAGGTTGTATGTATGCATGTATGCTATCTATAATTATAATAGATAGATCTAGATCTAGCTCATCTTGTTACATATGATCACATTTTGTATACAAACTATATTAATCACCCTTCCTATACAAAGTACAGCTCTTACCTCGGGTTTGCTGGGTAGGGGTTCATGCTGTAAGAACTTCAGAGCTTTAGCAGCTGCGTCGTGCTTGGCGGCCTGCCGCGTTCTACCTTTACCAGGAAATTGTTGCCCGCCTATACAAAGCTCGACTTGGTACAGCATAGGAGCCATGGGGAATGGATAGAAGTATCTTGGGGAGAAGAGAAATAAGTGTTATAAGCTGCTCTAACAGTCTGCTAGCACATACAGAGAAGAACCTGCCAAGACATACCGTGGGGAATAACCTCCACCCCGCATGTTGTAGCTGTACGAGGAACGTATTCCTGTATAAGGGTCCAGGGGTTTATAGGTGGGTTTCCGGCCTAGTTTCATACACAAAGCATTCAGTTCCACAGTGGGGGTTATACTGTCTGTGAAGTACAAACACACATTAAACGTCACAAAACAATGTGTAAAATACATTAATCCTGCCAGAAGGAATGAGTAGCACAGTGGAAAACCTCTCTGGGTGGCATGAGGCAGTTGGAGCTCCATGAATAGAACAGATAACGGACATCTAGCTTCATCCTTAAAGCATATCTATGGTCAAAATTTAAATTCATGAATCCATTTCCACACTATATTTCAATTTATATATAGGCGCTTCTGCGCAGAGTGGCCGATCTGTAGCAGTAAGGCTCGGTTCACACTGGGACGACTTGTCAGGCGACCTAGTCGCCTCCCGTTCTGTGCTATGGAACCGTTCTAAGGGGAGCGACGCAAGTCGCTCCGACTTAGAAAAAGGTTCCTGTACTACTTCGGGGGCGACTTGCATAGACTTCTATACAGAAGTCGTTTTGCAAGTCGCCCGGGCAGTCGTTTGCAGGTCGCCTCGCTGAGGCGACCTGCAAGTTGTGCCGCCTCTGGTGTGAACCGAGGCTAAAGCTACATGGACTGGTTGTTAATGGATGCACTGTATGTAATAGAATTCTGTGAGTAGGCACTACTGTGCTACACATTTAACAGACCCCGCCTTTTGAACTATAGATTGTGCTGAGAGGAGGAGTCAGTACAGGAATCACTGCTTGCAGGCAGAAGATACCATGGGATATGTAGTCCTTAGAAATTTAAAGTAAACAGCAGAGGACAGGTTGCAAAGCATGCAGGCAACCCAGGAAGTGGCCAGGGGAAAGGAAGAATTCACAGCAAGATGTCAGGAAAAACTAAAATTTTGGATTTCTGTCAGACTCTTATTTTGGCCTAAGACCCACTAGGGAGATTTCTAGAAGTTTCAACCCTTCTTTGCTCTGTAAAATATGGTTTTGTTTGTGTGCCCATCCTGCCCTGAGAGGAGCAGGACCTCTCTCTGAAGAGCGATCTGCTGTGCATCAGACCTGGTGAACAGATTCAAAGTACAGGATACCGTTGCTTCCTTTTGAGCAGTAAAAGACTTGCAGGATGAACATATTATGGGATGGATTTTGCTGCTACATGCAGACCAAAGTCTGGGACACACCAATAAACAACCAGCCTTGAGAGAGGTCTCTCCTGATCCCTGGTGTACCCAACATAAGATCAGCAGAAAGGGAGAAGGGATTTCCAGCTCCTCAGAAAGTCTCAGCATGCCCCTGGCATTCTCTATCACAATGGAAGCAACTGGTCCTGGTAGCGGGTGTCAGGTCTGTAAATGGTCAGATTATAAACATACCTTACCCTCTAGGGAAACATACACCCTGTTCTCACAGCCTCTGAAATGGTCACAAGGTAAGTTTGGGGTACCTACATTATCCCCAGGGATATATCCACACAGTGCATACTGCAATAGATGATTTCACTGTTGCAGTGAGAACCCCCCCCCCCCCCCTATAATAAAGGAAATATAGGGAGATAGGACATAAAACCCACCAGGGTTTACTTCCTCTTTAAGGACCAGGCCTTTGTAAAATATAAAAGAGGATGTCATGCCAAGTAAATAGATACCAAACATGTCAAGCTTTAAAATTGCGCATGCCCGTGCAACGGCGACAAAGTCATTTTTATTATCCAAAGGCGACGCTTTAAAAGCCTTTACAGGTTACCACTTTAAAGCTACAGGGGAGGTCTAGTGCTAGAATTACTGCCCACGATCGGACATTCCTCACATGTTTTGGAAGATCGCCATTTGCGTGCGCGAGGGACCGACGCACACTTTCGCCTTTGTGTGCTAGCACGGGGGGGACACTAAACTGTACAATTAGCTCTTTGAAATCTTTCCATAGACCTCTGTGTGGTGACGAGTGACCTCTCACTATTATAGAGCTGGTGTGAGTCCTCAATGACTAAGTGCAATGGGCAAAATGCATCAGTGGGCCTTAGGAGGAGTTAGTCTGAGACTGCTATTACTTTTGTGACGGACGGGTTTGTATGATGTGCAGCATCTGGGATATCCTCAATGCCGTGTGTTGTCCTGTGCTACTCTCACAATTCAGCTGCACGTGACACGCTGCAGTACACGTGTACATGCCATAGAGGTATAAACCTGTACCTGGGTTTTTTCCCTCACCGCGAGATGGGCGGGCAGTAGGTTTCGGGTATTTAGTCCCCTCCAAAGCTTTGGCGGCAGCAGCATGTTGAGCTTTTTTAATACTCGTCCCTTCGGCCTCCCAGTTCTGGTCTCCCAGTGTGAGCTGTACGGTGAAGGTCTGCAGAGAAAGCACCAAACATCACCACTAGAGGGAGCAGCTATAGACAGCACAGGACAAGACAGGGCAACAACAAGAAAGGAAGAGTCCAATCAGAAAAGTGTGTTTTGTGGGGCCAAAAACAGTAGTCAGGTTGTCACAGTGACAGGAAAAGCTGACAAATGACATCTAAGCAATCCCTCTCCACCCCCTTCCCATAAACCTGCTAGTGCTGAATCAAAGAGAGTGCCTCTCATCATCTGAGAACCTATGTAGGTGGAGAGAGATCACATAACTGTAAAAGTTTACCAACAACATAGTGGAAATCACTGCAAGCCTCATCAGCGGAGGTGATCCTCTGCTAGGAAAAAAATGTTCAAAATGTTTCCGCTACAGTAATGAGGTACAAAGCCAGACACCTGTGTAAAAAGCCTCTGGTGGAAGTTTCCATTCTTCAATCCCAGGGCTACGAATTAAAAGAGAAGTGCGGGATATGAAAAAAATAAACATACTCCCCTAGGTGGGTGCAGCATCAGTCTGATCTGCCGCCTAGAAGACCAAGAACTGAGCGATCAAAGACCGCTGATCACTCAGTTCTCAGATGACTCAGTTACTGGCGCTCTGTTCTGTTCCTCCAGTGCGCACTGGAGTGCCAGGCTGTGGAGGGGGCGGGAGTGGCTGGTTCAGTCTCCCAGCGGCCCACTGAGAGACATTAAAGTCGGGATCTCTCCAGAGCCTGGATTGGCTGAGTGATGATAGCCGACAGCAGACTTTAGCATGCTGTTGGCTGAAAACAGGTCACAGAAGTACAGAACGAAGTGCACTCCTGTGACCTACAGGAAAAGTACGGTTTAAAAGAGCTTTGGCCATACTTCCTTAAAAATAGTCTGCTTCATTACAACAGGTCACTGCTCCAAAACAAGTTTTCTGCCTAGGAGAATCAGCTTCCATCTGAGGCTTCTAAAAAGGGGGGTTTTCTGTTGTGACAGATCTGCAATAATTTAAGCTTTAGCCCCATTCCCTCGTAGTAAAATACTTACCCTGATCTGAAGATCTTCACCAGGTGGCCCTGCCTGGTGCCTCAACACCATCTGCTGACCATAGCCCCGAATGGGCCCTGTGCTGCGGCCTCATTCATTCCCATGGTTGGACGAATTCTTCCAGATGGCCCACCATGAGTACAAATAGCTATGGGAATGAATGAGGATGTGCTAGAGGGCCCATTCGGGATTTTGGTCCTACAGAGAGAGAGTGAGGCACTAGGCAGTGCCACATGGTGGACAAGGGAAGTATTCTGCTAGGTGAGGATGGACACTCAGGGTAAGACCCCTTTCACACTGGAGGCGTTTTTCAGGTGCTATAAAAATAGCACCTGAAAAAAGCCTCAGCTGCAAACCCAGTGTGAAAGCCTGAGTGCTGTACACTGGGGCGCTGCGCTGGCAGGGCATCACAAAAAGTCCTACAAGCAGCTTCTTTGCAGCGGTGTAGGAGCGGTGAATACACCGCTCCTGCCCATTTAAAACAATAGGGCAGCGCCGCCATACCGCGGGCAAAGCGCCGCTGCAGCGGCTTTTGCGGGCGGATTTAACCCTTTTTCGGCCACTAGCGGGGGTTAAAACCTCCCCGCTAGCGGCTGAATAGCGCCGCTAAAAATAGCGCTGCTTTACCGCCGATGCCCGGGGCGGCTCAGTGTGAAAGGGCTCTTAAAGCGGAACTAAACTGTTAAAAAAAAAAAGTGTTAAACGTTCCTAGTATGCTGGGATTGCTAACCATCACATTTGCTTGTGCCAAACTGTCAAATGGGCGGAGTCATCACCATTGCTGTTGCAGATCAAACAGAGGCCAAGATGGCAGCTTCCTTGGCTGAAAGGTTAGGAGGGTGTAAATCCACTTTAAGGCCCCTTTCACACTGGGGCGGTGGGGGCATCGGCGGTAAAACTTTACCGTTGTTTTAGCGGCGGTATTCGGCTGCTAGCGGGACGTTTTAACCCCCGCTAGTGGCCAAAAAAGTGTTAAAAGGGCCCGCAAAGCGCCGCTGCAGTGGCGCTATGCCGGCGGTATAGCCGCGCTGCCCCATTGATTTCAATGGGCAGGAGCGGTGAAGGAGTGCACCGCTCCAAAGATGCTGTTTGCAGGAGTTCTTTTTTCTCTCCTGCCAGCGCACCGCTCCAGTGTGAAAGCCCTCGGGGCTTTCACACTGGAGACACAGCAGCGGCAGTTTCAGGATCGGTTTGCAGGCACTATTTTTAGCGCAATAGCGCCTGCAAACCGCCCCAGTGTGAAGGGGGCCTAAAAGTAAAACCTCCTATCGTTTTCAGCCCAGGAAGCTGCCATCTTGGCCTCGGTTTAATCTTCAAATGCCATTGATGCTGCACATGTGATCAGTTATGGAAAAAGCTATTTGATGGTTTGACAGTTTGGTTGAGAGCACAACCAATGTGACAGTTACATTCCCAGCATGTGCCGGAAATTTCACTATTTTTGAAACTGTTAAATCAAAGGGTTTACTTCCACTTTAAGCTGTCCTTTAAACTCCAGTTCCATAACAAGAATTCTGGAAAGGCAGCCTACAAGTTCAGTACCATTGCCATGGTTGATATTTACTTAAAGCTGAAATAAACCCATAGATTTAACAGTTTCAAAAAACAGTTAAATGTAACTGTCACATTGGATTTGCTCTCAACCAAAACTGTCAAACCATCCAATGGCTGGTGTCATAACTGATCTAATGGGCAGCATCATGGCAGGTAAAGATCAAAACAGAGGCCAAGATGGCAGCTTCCTTGGCTGAAAACAATAGAAGGGTTTACTTCCACTTTAAGAGAAATTTATATTTCCTTGACCTTTAACTGGAGCTTTCATATAAAAAGGTTACATTTCTTATCTCCACCCACAGCAGCTCCACATAAATGATGAGACCAATATGGAGTCTGGAGTATAGCGAAATAACTGGACGGTGACCCCAAAGAAAAGGAGAGGTGACAACTACTAACAGATTCTTGTAAAGAGGGGACAGAAGGCCCAAAAGAACAGGACAGAAAAATTGTCATAGAAGAGCGAGTAGAAGAGACGGATACCCACTTGGTTTGGGCGATCTTCTCCCACTCTCTCAAGAAGGCTGTAATCCTGCCAGCGTCCTGGCCGTATCACCTGGGGGGTGCGAGAGAACAACCCTCCGTCATGATCAGTACTGCAAAACCTCACCGACAGCAGCCCCCCTAACAGTGCCCTCCCTCCCCCGCCCTCCACAGAATTAACATACCCACAGGACCCGCTGACGGCTGTGTAAGGAAAATGAGATTTTATATATCAGTTCTATATCACACCCCTCCATAACTGTGTACGTATTGTACAGTATACCATATTCCACCCCCCACCCAGACAACTCTTCCTCTAATACTCCCATACAAAACCAGACTCTGTTATACAACCCCCAAACACACGGAATGTTGCATTTCCAGTGCTTGAATATCACACTCATGTGCCTAAAACTTAAATTTGAATTTAGAATTCCAATAAAGGAAAATTTTGTTAATTTACAGCAGGAAGATGCATCAACATACAGTGGCATAGAAAAGAATCAACCCCCCCCTTAAAAAAATTAAAATTGTTGCTTTGCAGCCTGAAATGAAGACACATATTTTGTTTTATCTAGCTGTATTTACTAGTGCAACCTATAACATCCAAGATATAACACCAACATGTCAGGAAAAAAAACAAAAATCCAAAAACAATCACATAGTTGGAAAAAGGATCACCCCTCTTATGTCAATATGTTGCTGAAACACCTTTTGCTTTAATTCCAGCCTTTAGTCTGTTGGGATTTGTCTCTATTAACTTTGCACATCTAGACTTTGCAATATTTGCCCACTCTTCTTTGCAGAACTGCTCAAGTTCAGTTAAATTTGATGGTGACAGTTTCTGGACTGTAGTCCACAACTCATTCCACAGATTTTCAATGGGGTTGAAGTCTGGGCTCTGACTAGGCCATGCAAGGACATTCACCTTTTTCTCCTTCAACCAGTATTGCTGTGTGCTTTGGGTCATTGTCAAGCTGGAAGGTAAACCTTCTTCCCACTGACAACTTTCTGGCAGAGGGCAGCAGATTTTCCTCAAAAAAATTGACGGCATTTTGCTCCATCCATTCTCCTTCTATCCTGACAAGTGCTCCAGTCCCCGCTGCAGAGAAACATTCCCATAACGGGATATTGCCACCCCCCTTAAGGAGGATATTGCCACCCCCCTTAAGGAGGATATTGCCACCCCCCTTAAGGAGGATATTACCACCCCCCTTAAGGAGGATATTACCACCCCCCTTAAGGAGGATATTGCCACCCCCCTTAAGGAGGATATTGCCACCCCCCTTAAGGAGGATATTGCCACCCCCCTTAAGGAGGATATTGCCACCCCCCTTAAGGAGGATATTGCCACCCCCCTTAAGGAGGATATTGCCACCCCCCTTAAGGAGGATATTGCCACCCCCCTTAAGGAGGATATTGCCACCCCCCTTAAGGAGGATATTGCCACCCCCCTTAAGGAGGATATTGCCACCCCCCTTAAGGAGGATATTACCACCCCCCTTAAGGAGGATATTACCACCCCCCTTAAGGAGGATATTACCACCCCCCTTAACAGGATATTACCACCCCCCATGCTTTACTGTAGGAATGGTGTTATTTGGATGGTGAGCTGTATTGGATTTACGCCAGACATATCGTTCGGTGTTGAGGCCAAATAATTAAATTTTAGTGTCATCTGACCAGAACACATTTTTCCATGTGGCCTCAATCTCCAAGGTGAGTTTTGGCAAAGCTCAGTGGTGACTACATGTGGCCTTTCTTGAGGAGCGACTTTTTTCTTGCATCCCTCCCATACAAGCCACATTTGTGGAGAACTTGTGATATTGTTCTCACATGCACACACTGACCACTCTTTGTCAAATTCCTGCAACTTCCTTGCTGTAGGCCTCTTGGTGGCCTCTCTGACCAGTTTTCTCCTGGATCTTTCATCCAGTTTGGAGCAACGTTCTGATCCAGGGAGGGTCTCTGTTGTACCAAATACATTTCCACTTCCTAATAATAGACTTTGCTGTACTTCTAGGCATTGATAATGACTTTTTTTTTGTATCCATCTCCTGACTTGTGCCTGTCCACAGCTTTATCCAGGAGATCTTTTGACAGTACTTTGCCACCCATAGTTGATGGTTTGCTTCAGGAAAGCTCTTTACATGCTGAGCTAATCAAAATGATCACAGCTGATCGTAGTTAAAAGTGAAATGGCTTTGTGTGCCATTGAGGTGGTGATTAGCTACACCCGAATTGAGGGAGGGGGTGATCCTTTTTCCAGCTCAGTGATTATTTCTGTATGTGAATTTGTTTATGATATGTTGGTGTTATATCTTTCACTTGGATGTTAAAAGTAAATACAGCTGGATAAAACAAAACTGTGTGTCTTCAGGCCGCAAAGCAACAAAATGTGATTATTTTCTTTTCTATACTCACTGTACAGCGAGATAAGTTCTCACATATACAGGCCTCCCTCCACCCCATTTCCCAGCCAAGTGCCACATCTCAAATGCTTAAAACAGGGCAAAAAAAAAAATATATATATAATAAAAAATGAGCCATACATCTCTGCAGTACATGCACATTTACTGTGTTTTACCCGTTGCAAATACAGAAAAATACCTGTTGACCTGCCAAAAATGTATTCTATTGTGGGCTGACAAGCATTACTGTGGATTGAGTGGTGTCAGCCCTGCCCAGTTTTTTTTTTTTTTTGTCAAACTACTGAAACCCACTCCCACAACATAAGGGTCAATCATTTTGTAGCCCAAGCTAAGAACTAGAAGGGACATGCGATAAAACAGAGGTGTTACAAGGGCACAAGAGAGCTCTGAATTTCTGGCAGCTCTCTTTAAATCTGCAGAAAACATAACAGGAGATATCTTCTGAATTATTTCAGGTAAGTATTGTGCATGGTAAAGAGAACCTGTCATCTGCACAGTACATTATACAAAGCACTTTGTCCAGTGTGAAGAGAAGCCATGGACCTGGCTGAAATTGCTCCACTCTTATATGGACCTCTTTGCAAAACTAGAGATGCACTGAAATTTTGGCGGCCGAAACATATAGGGCCAAAAATGGAGTTATCTGCATATTGGCGATAGAGAAAAGGGTGCTGTTAACGGCAACGAAAACGCACTCGATTTTGACACAATTTTACTGTGCTCACGGTGTGTTTATCATACGTCAAGTGACTAAAAAAATCGCATCAAAAACATAACACGTGCATTATCGATGCGTTTTTCAATGCATTTCAATGCGAGGTGCACGTTTGGTGCAATGGTTTTTTTTAACTGACCAAAAATGCAGCAATCAAGATTTTTAAACATCACAACGGAAGCAGACCAGTGTGAAGACATACATAGAATTTAAAGAGATGCTTTTTTCTTGAGCTTTTTTGCTGCTAAAAGGTGCCGATAATAGCCGACAATAAATTCATGGTAATTTAAATGTAATAATTAAAGGGTTGAATAGAACACCATTATATATATAAAAATTATTTTTTTGGGCAAAATGCATCCTGAATTTTCGGTACACCTCTACTATCAACCTGAAGAATAACTATAATTTTAACCTGCACCTTGGCAGGATCAAGCTCACTGTGCTCCACTATATACCTGTAACTGAACTCCCAGCATGCATCACAGAATACCATTCCCGCACACAGCTTCAAATATGGGGGGGGAGAAGGTTTTCCAGCCAACAGAATCCTAATGTGCAATACATTCCCCTAAAAAAAAGTAACCCCCCCCCCCCCCCCGCCGAAACGGCAGATTATGACTAAGTGAAGTCTAATTTGTGAAACGCGTTGATCTCTGCCAGGTCTGCATTGATGTCATGTCGTCTACGATGTTGTCTGATGATTTTTATCTTCAATAAAGTCTTCACTTTTGCTTCAAACCTGTGAGTGCGATCAAACCCTTTCCTGTTCCAGTAGGACTTGTTACTTCTTTGCAAAGGCACCCCCCTACTGACCAATCACAGATCAGCTTCCCACAGCTCATAGCTAAAAGGGGTAAGGAAAGCTACTTTCTGATTAGTGATCTCCCTCCATTCTACCGATGATATGTATGACCCCCTCGGGACGGTCACTTACCTTGGAGTGCGCCGGACCTTGTTCACTCAGAAGTTTGTACTCAGGCTGAACTTTATTGAAACGGGCCAATTCATTCACTAGACACATGGGGGTTTTCTCTTTGGGGTTTGCCATGTTAGAAGAGACTGTGAGAGAGAGAGAGCAGAGATATGATCAGGAATCATCTACATCAATGTTTCTCAACTCCAGTCCTCAAGTACCCCCAACAGGTCATATTTTCAGGATTTCTCTCAGGTGGTAATTACTAAGGCAGTGAAACTGATCAAATCACCTGTGCAAAATAATGGAAAGCCTGAAAACATGACCTGTTGGGGGTACTTGAGGACTGGAGTTGAGAAACAGATCTACATCCCAGGACCCGGATATTACACAGGTGATACATTTATGGTGTGTATAATTTTATATATACACATACACACATTATATATATATATATATACACACACATACATACACACATACATACATAGGTCAAAAGTATGGGGACGCCTGCCTGTACACACACATGAAATTTAATGACATCCCAGTCTTAGTCCGAAGGGTTCAATATTGAGTTGGCCCACCCTTTGCAGCTATAACAGCTTCAACTCTTCTGGGAAGACTGTCCACAAGGTTTAGGAGTGTGTCTATGGGAATGTTTGACCATTCTTCCAGAAGGGCATTTGTGAGGTCAGGCACTGATGTTGTACAAGAAGGCCTGGCCAGCAGTCTCTGCTCGAATTCATCCCAAAGGTGTTCTATCAGGTTGAGGTCAGGACTCTGTGCAGGCCAGTCAAGTTCTTCCACCCCAAATTCGCTCATCCATGTCTTTATGGACCTTGCTTTTTGTACTGGTCCAAATCATTTGGTGGAGGGGGGAGATTATGGTGTGGGGTTGTTTTTAAGGGGCCCTTTAGTTCCAGTGAAGGGAACTCTTAAAACATCAGCTTATCAAGATATTTTGGACAATTTCATGCTCCCAATTTTGTGATAACAGTTTGGGGATGGCCCCTTCCTGTTCCAACATGACTGTTGTTCCTATGTAGAGCCAAACAGGGAGCTTACTCAGGGCTATGGACTATTTCCTGTCCGCTTTGGACAGTGCCCTGCCAATCACAAAGCACCTAGGGCGGTCACATTAAATGAATGGAAGTAAATCACATGCTCACGTCACGTGCTATGACTTCTGAAAGCCGAAAGGCATTTGCATATTTTATCCTGTACTGACAATGCAGCTAATAAAAACTACTCTATTTTAGGAGATACCTGGTTGCCGACTATCCTATTACATATGCCAAATAACATGCTCACCTTAGAGTGTCCGGTATTAATGGAGCAGTAGGAAAAAGGCGAGACTGTGCTAAGGTGGAGGGAAGTGCCTGGGAAGGGAAGTATCAGTTTTAGGAAGTCACCAACTAAGGAGCTCTTTTCCCACACTGCAGCTGCTGATATTCTGCTCCTCCTGGGGTCTATCTGGTCTATCCTCTTCTGTTCATATCCTGGTTACAACCAGTTTGCCCTCTTCTCTTAGGACAGTAATGAACAAAAAAGAAATAAAGTTTGTCCCTCGGGTAGAAAAGATAATCTATGAATAAAGGATATGGTGATCACATAATGCATTTGCTCCAACTCCTACACAGAGTACCCATCATGGCTGCCAGTCAATGGAGACCATAGTACAGTAACCTCCTAATGTGGCCAAGATGGCGGCCCTTAAACAATACCTGCAAACTCTGTAAATTGCACAAATGTTAATATAGTTAAAGTGTTACTAAAGCCACAACAGTTAACAGTCACTGTGGAACTTAAGGGGTTAATCCTCCGCATTATGTAAAAAGGCTGTTTGATCCTGTCTTTTCGGATCCTCTCCTTCTTCCACTGTCCCCAATCCATCTCCTGATAGAACAGAGCCCTGGGGGCACTCTGCACATGCTCAGTTTGGTTCGTATTGCTAGAGGTTGTTTTTTTTTTCCTTGGGAGAGTGCATGTGATCAGCACAGGGCCAATCAGCACTGTCCAGACAGAGGGTCAGGTGTCATGCAGCCTCATAGGACAATCAGAGTGAATGAAAACTCCTCTCACAAGCTTTACCCAGCGCACTGCTGGACACTGATAGAAGTCACAAGACTGCTATATACTGCTGATGAGAAAAGGGATTTAGCAGTTTATATTTACTAAAACTATTGCATCTTCATGTTCTGTGTACTGTGGGAGACCAGATATAGTGACTGCAGGGTCCTGGCTTTAATAACACTTTAATGTTCCTGTAAACAGTGTGCAGACAGGTGCCCAGGTGACCATACAGGAAAAGGCCTTACCTGCAGCAGCATTGCCAGAGGTGACAGACGAAGGCGGCAGGGCGGAGCTCTGGTGTGGTCTTCCTGCATGTTCAGAGGGCAGGGGGATGGCGGTGGGCGGGATCCCCAGAGACTGTGGGAGGGCAGAGTGCGGCTTCTTGCTCAGCAGGCTCCCTGAGAGGGCGGCGGGTGCGTTCTGGACTTGTGACATGATGGCGTCTATCAGAAATGGCTGCTGGCAGGAAACGGTGTTCAGTGCAGAGTGAAGCTGAGTGCAGACTGGAGTCAAGGGATTATCTGCAAGAAGAAAACATTTCCTATCAGGTCAACCCAGCAGACTGGCTGGACATCCCCTGCACTGTACTCTAGCGCCACCTATAGTACAGCTCAGGTGGAGCCTGAACATGACAGCTATAGATAAACGAACAGAGGGGTTCTATACAGCCATAGGGAGGGCTTCCCCTCTGTACAGGATGAGAATATTGGATAATAAAGTACTAACTAAACACACAACAGTGAGCCAGTGCAGCCAATATCGCACAGTTCTCCACTACAAGTTGCCAGGGGATCGTTAATTGTTGATGGACTGGTCTCCCAACTATGACAGCCGCCATAGTTTCAGGGTCAACTTTATTCGGCAGAGGAGCAATACTGACCCCCCCCGGCAGTAAGGGGTTCTCCCCCCTTATCATCCCCCGGCAGCAAGGGAGGGCTCTCCCCCCCGGCAGAAAGGGGGGCTCTCACCCCTCATCTCCCCCCCCCGGCAGCAAGAGGGGGCTCTCCCCCCTCATCTCTCCCCCCGGCAGCAAGGGGGGCTCTCCCCTTCATCTCCCCCCCGGCAGCAAGGAGGGGGCTCTCCCCTTCATCTCCCACCCTGGCAGCAAGGGGGCTCTCCCCCTCATCCCCCCCCCCGGCAGCAAGGGGGGCTCTCCCCCTCATCTCCCCCCCCCCGGCAGCAAGGGGGGCTCTCCCCCTCATCTCCCCCCCGGCAGCAAGGCGGGCTCTCCCCCTCATCTCCCCCCCGGCAACAAGGGGGGCTCTCCCCCTCATCCCCCCCCCCCAGCAGCAAGGGGGGCTCTCCCCCTCATCCCCCCCCCCCGGCAGCAAGGGGGGCTCTCCCCCTCATCCCCCCCCCGGCAGCAAGGGGGGCTCTCCCCCTCATCCCCCCCCCCGGCAGCAAGGGGGGCTCTCCCCCTCATCCCCCCCCCCGGCAGCAAGGGGGGCTCTCCCCCTCATCTACCCCCCGGCAGCAAGGGGGGCTCTCCCCCTCATCTACCCCCCGGCAGCAAGGGGGGCTCTCCCCCTCATCTCCCCCCCCGGCAGCAAGGGGGGCTCTCCCCCTCATCTCCCCCCCCGGCAGCAAGGGGGGCTCTCCCCCTCATCTCCCCCCCCGGCAGCAAGGGGGGCTCTCCCCCTCATCTCCCCCCCCGGCAGCAAGGGGGGCTCTCCCCCTCATCTCTCCCCCGGCAGCAAGGGGGGCTCTCCCCCTCATCTCCCCCCCGGCAGCAAGGGGGGCTCTCCCCCTCATCTCCCCCCCGGCAGCAAGGGGGGCTCTCCCCCTCATCTCCCCCCCGGCAGCAAGGAGGGCTTCCCCTCATCTCCCCCTGGCTGAAGGCCGCAAACACAGAAGAAAGACCAGGTGAAGATGGAAGCACTGGCAGCGGTGCAGTATGCAGCTGGGGGGGGCCGCAGCTTTATAGGCAAGTCTATCATAATGTGCTAGTATGTGATAATAGCACAATATGTCATTAGCTTGCAGGGAAGTCTGATTTTTTATTTTAAGATTTAAAAAGGAGCTCCATGCTAACTAAAAAAAAAAAAAAAAAAAAAAAAACGAAAAGTGAGCAGCTACAAATACTATAGCTGCTGACTTTTCTGGTAGAATTATTTTTATTGTAATAATAAAAGAACCACCTGTTGGCAAGTAGTCACCCGTGCAGGGGTATAGTGCAGTAAGGAAAACAATAATGTAACTGTAATTTAAGATTACCTATCCATCGGGCGACCACATGGGCTAACCAAGGGGTCCAGCTTAAATCCAGAGTCTAAGGGCCATCTTACGGAGGCCCTAGATTCGGGTCCACAGAATATCAACGAAGGGATAGGGCATAGGAACCACCAAGGTGACCATATCTTGAGGAATTTGGAGCAGGAATCATTTAAGATACTTGACATTTCCTCGTTAATCATAGGGTCGGTTAGGGTGCTCTTCACCATTGCAAATGGAACCGAGGGCCTCTTCTATTCTTTGGCTATAACCCTTTTAGCTGCAATGAATAGATAAGATGCCAGTTTTTGTTGGTATGGGAACAGGCCCCTAATCGGGCAGTGCAGCAAAGCAATTTTAGCATCTCTGCGTATGGGTATGTGAAATAGGGAGCGTAGGAGCCCAAACACCCTGGACCAAAACCAGATGAGGTGCGGACAAGCCCACCAAGTGTGTACAACGTCCCCCTGTTGGCTGCATCCCCTAAAGCACCCATCGCTATAAGCCAGGTTCGAACTCGCAATCCGAGCCGGGACCCAGTGCCATCGTAGAAGGACTTTATATGCAACTTCCAGAGTAGCCGTGTTGAAGGAGCACTTAGCCACAGAGGACCAAGCTTTGTTCCAGTCCTTGGGCTCAATAGGGGTCTCTAGATTCTGTTCCCATCATGCCTGGTAAGACATGGCCCCAGGCAAGTCAATAGCATTAAGGGAGGAGTAGATAAGCGAAATAGCACCAGGAGCACCAGGGGAATGATTGCATAAGTGTTCAAAAAATGTCTTTTGAAAAGGATAGGAAGAGTTGTGCCACAATGAGGAAACCCAGTGGCATATTTGTGCGCAACGATACAATTCCACCGCGGGAGCGTCATGGGTGTCCTGGAAGGAAGACCAAGGAGGGAGGGTCTGGGATGAAAGGAAGTGTCGGACCTCAGTGAAGCCATGCGTGGACCACCAAGAAAAAGAGTCTGGTTGGTCCAGGCCCGGCGGGAATAGGGGTTGTTGAGATTGAGAAGGGGGAGAAGTGGCAAAAAGGGGACATTAGATTACCCGCATAGCGTACAGAGTCCCAGAGCTTTAAACTATGACGCATCAATAGACTAAGGAAGACGGGGCATAGCTTATGGGAAAGCCACATCAGGGCTGAAAGGGGGGTGGGCCCTAGTAGGGAGTTCAAGAAGCACCTACAAGGGGATGTCAGAAGTAGCATGGAGCAAAGATAATTGGGAGATCTGAGCCGCCTGATAGGACTTGGCTAGGCGATTAGGGAGGGCGGTCAAAGTCAGCAGGGCGTCATCAGCGAAGAGACTGATTTTATGGTGAATGCCTGCATACTGAATACCGAGGATATCAGGGCCGTTTCTGAGGGCAATGGCCAAGGGCCAGAATGAAGGAGGACGGTGAGAGGGGACATCCCTGCCTAGTCCCTCGGTAGATCGGAAAGGAGGCAGAAAGTTGGCCAGCATAAGTAACCTTAGCCAAGGGGAAGAATAAAGCACCGAGATCCACTGGACGATTGACTCCCCAAAGTCCCAACGTTCCAGGACGTAACGCAGATAGTCCCAGGAAAGCGAATCAAACGCCTTATAAATGTCAACTGAAAGAAGAAAGCCTGGGATCTTACGGTGTTGAAGGTGTATTAGGTGAGTCACCTTGCGGATGTTGTCCCCCCGCTTGATGGCCGGGAACATTGCCCACCTGGTCTCTATGAATTAGAGTCACAAGATATTTGTTAATGCGAGAGCTTAGCATTTTCCCCAAAAGTTTAACGTCTTCATTTAATAATAATAAGAGATTGGCCTGAATGCTTGGGGATCTAGGGAATCATAGCTGTATGGGCCTGCAATGTGTCTGGGTCAGGAAGGGCGCCCTGTCTCAGGCTATTAAAATAAGCTGTCAAATAGAGGCTGAGCTGGGGAGAAAATTTGTGATAATATAGGCCAGAGAAGCCATCTGGACCAGGAGCTTTAGAGATGCGAATGGACTTGATGGCCTGTGTGACCTCCGCTTCAGAAATAGCCGCATTAAGTAAGGCCCGAGCCGCGTCAGTGAGAGGTGGGAGTTGGAGGTCCCGAAAAAACTGGTCCATGAGGTCAGTAGGGAAGGGAGAAGGACGGCTATAGAGAGAGGATAAGAAGGTCGCGAATGAGATGGCGTTCCCATTGGCGGTGCAAAGACGAATCAGGGTCCGGGGGCAACCCACCGAATTCAGCTTCCTAGTAGCTGCTAACTTTTATTTTAAGGACACTTACCCGTCCAGGGACCCAGCGATGTCATCACCTGAGATGATTCTTAAAATCAGCTTCAGATGCTGCTGTTCGGTCAGATTAGGCGGCCCGTCAGATTTCGTAACGAAGTGACGTTCCATCATGGCCATCTTGGTTCACCCCGCACTTGGCCACAGTGAGGATACAGTCTGAAGGTGGCAAGCGGACATCTTTTTACACCCATCGAAGTCTTGCATTTTACACTTATTTTTACCAGTAAACTGAGCTTATATCGTGAAATACAGGATTTAGAAGTCAGTGACACTGTTTTCATGTTGAATTTTAAAAGCAGCGGCAAGCCTGCTGATCTCACAGGTTTTCTAATCTGACAGAAGATCGCTGCTTTTTTAAAATTCAACATCAAAACAGTCACACGGACTTCTAAATAGTGTATTTCACGATATAAGCTCAGTTTACTGGTAAAAATAAGAGTGAAATGTCAGACTCCGGTGGGTGTAAAAAGATGTCCGCTTGGCGACTTCAAACTGAGCAACAACCTCCAGCAGTCACCGGAAGGGACCAGAAAGCTCACGATGTTTACTTCCGATTGGGAGCTTTCTGATCATGTGACAGCCAATCACAGGGGTCACATGACCCAAATGCCCGCCTCCTGGTATTCAGAAGCTCTTAAAGGGCTGGGGAGGTGCCAGCGCCATCAACCTGGATATGGGAGCCGGCTGCGGCTTCCAGAGGGGACCCCGGCCGCTTCCCCCACTGCCGCTTCCAGAGGGGACCCCGGCCGCTTCCAGAGGGGCCCCCGCCGCTTCCCCCACTGCGGCTTCCAGAGGGGACCCCGGCCGCTTCCCCCACTGCGGCTTCCAGAGGGGACCCCGGCCGCTTTCCCCACTGCGGCTTCCAGAGGGGACCCCGGCCGCTTCCCCCACTGCGGCTTCCAGAGGGGACCCCGGCCGCTTTCCCCACTGCGGCTTCCAGAGGGGACCCCGGCCGCTTCCCCCACTGCGGCTTCCAGAGGGGACCCCGGCCGCTTCCCCCACTGCGGCTTCCAGAGGGGACCCCGGCCGCTTCCCCCACTGCGGCTTCCAGAGGGGACCCCGGCCGCTTCCCCCACTGCGGCTTCCAGAGGGGACCCCGGCCGCTTCCCCCACTGCGGCTTCCAGAGGGGACCCCGGCCGCTTCCCCCACTGCGGCTTCCAGAGGGGACCCGGCCGCTTCCCCCAGCACTTTTCGAATGATCCTGCTTGCGGCCTCCCGAGACATGGTCAGTGTTCCAGGAGGCTGTGGGGCTAAAGACGCCATCACCTAAACAAGCACTGCGGGGAGTTGCAGCAGGAAAAAAAAAAAAAAATCAGTACTTGGAGAGGAGTGTCAGCTCCTAGGGTCAGTGCTCTGAATGGGAATACGGGGGGGGGGGGGGTGTATATATTATATATGAAGAGAGGAGTGTCAGCTCCTGGGGTCAGTGCTCTGAATGGGAATACGGGGGGGGGGGTGTATATATTATATATGAAGAGAGGGGTGGAGTGTCAGCTCCTGGGGTCAGTGCTCTGAATGAGAATACGGGGGGGGGGGGGTGTATATATATTATATATGAAGAGAGGAGTGGAGTGTCAGCTCCTGGGGTCAGTGCTCTGAATGAGAATACGGGGGGGGTGTATATATATTATATATGAAGAGAGGAGTGGAGTGTCAGCTCCTGGGGTCAGTGCTCTGAATGGGAATACGGGGGGGGGGGGGGGTGTATATATTATATATGAAGAGAGGAGTGGAGTGTCAGCCCCTAGGGTCAGTACATTGAATGGGAATACGGGGGGGGGGGTATATATATTATATATGAAGAGAGGAGTGGAGTGTCAGCCCCTAGGGTCAGTACACTGAATGGGAATACGGGGGGGGGGTGTATATATTATATATGAAGAGAGGAGTGGAGTGTCAGCTCCTGGGGTCAGTGCTCTGAATGGGAATACGGGGGGGGGGGGGGTGTATATATTATATATGAAGAGAGGAGTGGAGTGTCAGCCCCTAGGGTCAGTACACTGAATGAGAATACGGGGGGGGTGTATATATATTATATATGAAGAGAGGAGTGGAGTGTCAGCTCCTGGGGTCAGTGCTCTGAATGGGAATACGGGGGGGGGGGGGGTGTATATATTATATATGAAGAGAGGAGTGGAGTGTCAGCCCCTAGGGTCAGTACATTGAATGGGAATACGGGGGGGGGGGGTATATATATTATATATGAAGAGAGGAGTGGAGTGTCAGCCCCTAGGGTCAGTACACTGAATGGGAATACGGGGGGGGGGTGTATATATTATATATGAAGAGAGGAGTGGAGTGTCAGCTCCTGGGGTCAGTGCTCTGAATGGGAATACGGGGGGGGGGGGGGGGGGGTATATATATTATATATGAAGAGAGGAGTGGAGTGTCAGCCCTAGGGTCAGTACACTGAATGGGAATACGGGGGGGGGGGTGTATATATTATATATGAAGAGAGGAGTGGAGTGTCAGCTCCTGGGTCGGCGTACATATTATATATAAGGAGGAGAGTGGAGTGTCAGCTCCTAGGGTCAGTACACTGAATGGGGATACAGGGGGGGTATACATATTATATATGAAGAGAGGAGTGTCAGCTCTTGGGGTCAGGAGAAAGACTGGGAATATAGGGGTGTATATATTATATATAAAGAGAGGAGTGGAGTGTCAGCTCTTGGGGTCAGTACACTGTATAGGAAAACTGAAGGGCTATACATCATACACAGGGTGGGGAGGGGTGTATATATTATATATGAAGATCGGAGTGGAGTGTCAGCTCTTGGGATCAGTACAATAACTGGTGAATAAAGGGGATGTGTATGGGGGAAGGGGAGGTCTAGTAGTGGTTGCCATGGTGACGTGAGGTGTTGCCCCTGGTAACCCTGCAATGTCCGGTTGTAGGCCGGTCTCCGCTCTCACCTGTCGGTGTCCATACACAGAGCGGCGCGGTGTCGGTGAAGGATCCGGTTCGGGCGGTGG